>CM021101.1:467084439-467358638 GCA_007115665.2 Sequoiadendron giganteum | reverse complement strand
ATGGATGGAGATAGTGAGAGAGAGGTCTAGAGTGTAAGGGATAAAAATAAGTGAGATAGAGAGAGAAATAATACAATTTGTTGATTACTGAAATTTGACCTCCTCCTGATTATTGAAATTTGACTAAGTCTAAAATTTGTGAGATCTTCCAAAAACTAGAAGACAGAGAGGGGAGAGAGGGAGGAAGGGAGAGAGGAGTGGAGAGATAGAGAGTAGAGAGGAGAGAGAGATAAATATGATACAACTTGTTGACTACTAAAACTTGACCTTCTGATTACTAAAATTTGACTAAGTCTTAAATTTTTAAGATCTTCAAAAAACTAGATTTTGGATTATAACTCCTAGAGATCTGAAACCACTCTCAAACATCCTGCCTATATATATGTAAATGTCAACTCATACTTAAATGTTTATTTCATGTATATAGTTTCCCTCAAAGATAACTAGAAGAAAGAAAAAAAAAGAGAAGACAATAAATTTGATGTAGATCAAAACGCGAGCACATTATAACACGCTCGCGTTTTGTTAATGCATTCACAAAACACAAAAAATGCATTCACAAAACATGTCAAAACTGAGATATAACGGGTGCGTGTTATAACGTGTGTGCATTATATCTTGCTTTGGGAATCCCTAAGCCTTGGGATTGGTATTTGCCTTGGAATACCAACCCAAAGGCCTAGAGGGCATTCCCAACAACCAAAGATGTGTTTTTGCAAATTCTACAATATTTCATATAATCGAGTTCATGCTCACCGTCAGGATTGCACGTGGTTCAATATCAAACAAATCGAACATCTGGGTAATGTTAGGTTCACTCTTTGCTATCCAATGATGTAATTTTTTTCACTTTCTGACAATGTTAAGCCTTTCATCCATAATTTATTATGTTTGTATATCTTTTTTTTGCCAAAAAGTAGTGTTTGGTGTTTTTTTCGTTATAAATTAACCATTCATCAAAATTTCAAATAAATTACATTTTTAGAAACTAGACTCCATTCTACAATTTTTTATTTAAAAATAAATAAATCAATTACTTTCCAAAATTTGTAGGGGGGGCACGGGCCGAAATTCTGCTTTTGAGGAAGTGTCCACTTAAAAATTTAGTAAAAAATCAAATATTCATTAAAAAATTATCAGAAAAATCATGCATCAACTACATACTGTTAGCTAACTTCTGACCGTAGCAATTTTAAAAATACTACAAAAACTTTCATCGTGCTAGGGTCGTACAAGAGTTGCTATGTTATGTTTTTCTAACAAAAACAACACCAATTTGTGTACATCCCTCTTTTGAACCCCTTAATCTCAACCATTTTCAAAATAAGTTAGTAGTTTAGAAAGTAGACTTAGAGCACTTTGATCCTTGTTTTTGTTCCATCTCAAAATTTTGAGTGTAACTATCCTCAATTTCACGTCCAAGGTCAGTATTTTTTGATTTCGACAAAAAAGTGGCCACTTAAACCCCCTTTTTGGGAACCATCTTGGTGCACTTACCCTATTATCTTTAGACACTTAAAATTGTACTAAATGATATTGAACACTCAAATCCGATATACTAACATCGTTTCATCCTGAAATCCATCCTCTTTTCGCCTATTTGATTAAACAAGCCTAGTTATTTAATTAAATGTATCACTTTAATCTATTAATCTAATTAGGTTAATTCCTACCCTCTCACACTAACATTTCATCTAGTTTAATTAAATAATGCAAATTATTTAATTTAAACCCCTTCCTTTATCTCCTCATTTAATTAAATAATCTAAATCATTTAATTAAATGCCACTCCCCCCTTTTCATTAAATAAATATGGATATCCTCTCATTCCTCATCTTGCACAATCAAAATTTAGTTTTAATTATTAGATTGCTAATTTCCCCTCCCATCCACTTGCATAGGGAATATTCCTTTCCTATTTGGCTCAAAAAGGGAATAATTTTTTTCAAACAAACTTTGTAACAAACTTTCAAAGTTGTTACAAAGTGTGTTTGTTTGAATCATTCTCAACCCTTGATGCTTTCCTTGATCCATGTGATCTTTGATTCTCATCCATCGATGAGAATGTTTGATCCATGTTTCACCCTTATTTTCATTATTGACCATTGATTGATCAAATCGATCTCATCCATTGATTCTTCATTTGCTCTCCTATAAATACTTCACCATTTGGAGAGAAATGGATCCGTCTTTTGATAGAAAAGTTATGATGATGAAATTCATACTCACTTGCATCCACATTTAGAATTTTTAAACATTTTAGATTAATTTTCATCCATATTAGCTTAAGCATCCATTAATGACTTCCATTTTAGCTTAGTTTGCATCCATTTTAGCATAGTTTGCATCCATGGCTTGCATATTTGAACTTTGTTTCCATTTAGCATAGATTGCATCCATCTCCATCAAGCATTCTAGCATTTAGCACTCATCTTCATCATGTTAAACTAGATTAGCATCCATGTTTCATTTATATTTCATTAATTTCATTGATTTTCATCAATAAAATCGATTGAAATGCTCATAATATCCAAGGGATTAGGAAAGGGTCACCATTCCATATCAATGCGACACCACTCCCCCAATGGGAGAAGATTTGAAGTGTTAGAATAGGTTTTTGTTATACTTTTGTGTTGATTTCATGTTAGTTTATTGGTTATTTAGTTTCTTGGTGATTTCAAATATCTCATTGGGATAATGGTTAGGGGATTAAATAGGCTTTAAATTCATTTGGATCTAGCATATTTAGTTCATACTATGACTATGGTCACATTATCAAAATCTGATCTTTTGACTTCAAGTCATCCATGTTTGGGATGAGATTCATTTAATTATAATGTGTATGTAGTTATTTGAACTATTTTTGTGTTTCATCTAGTAAGAGATTTAGTAGATTGGAGCAATCTTGATAATAAGATGTATAAGAATAATATGTTTGAGAAGTTGAGATGAACCAAAGGTTGTGATTTTTTATCACTTGAATGCTATAAATATATAGAATTAATAAATGGTATTGCATAATTGTCATTATGATTAAGAGTCACATTGTTGTTTTATGCTTGTCACATTTGTTATATAATGTTAATTCTTCTGATGGTAAAGTGATTTTGGTTAAAATTGAGTTTGTGGAATTCATAAATGCTCAATGTGGCTAAATGGACCTTAGGCTTCATAGCAATGTATGGTTCAAACCATTTGTAATTATCCCTTGAAAGTGAGAAAACCATGCCTTGTTTCTTGTCTAGCTTGCTATAGGCTTGTTCCATCCTACTCTTACCCTTCTCTTGGTTAGAGCATGTAATTTAAGGTTGTGTGTGTTTAAATACTTGTAGGTAACCTTTTTCATGCTTAGAGGTTAAATTGTAGGCCTCCAAGAAGCCTAGGAATGTTTAGAAACACTTACTTTGTATTTGGGTCACCTAATTTACTAGTGGTAATCCAAGGTCCCTTATGGGCAACCTAGTCTAGTAATTTATAGACGACCTAGTCCAAAAAAGGTTTACCCTTGGATAAAAAGTATTGCCCACACTTAAGTTTCCAAAAGATGAAACATTCATTGGGCTACCTTACTTGTCTAACACTTGAGTTTGTAAGGTACCTTGTGTACTTTGGGATTTATTACACTTTTGTATTGGAATGTGTGCCTTTATGTGGAAGAGTATAGTCGGTGGTTCGATTGGTTGAAATCTTAGATCTCTTGATTGACCTAACTCTTGAAGAGGCAATCCAAGTGTTTGAATGTCATTCCCTTGTCCATTTGAATATTGGTTATGTTATCTTAGATTATGTAATAAAGTGGTGTGTTGATCTTATTCAAATCACTGTGTTTGTGAGAAAATGGGATCATGGACTAGTGTCCAATCTTTGTTGCTAGAGGTAAATCTACTCTCTTATGGTTTTCGTTGTGATGTAGTCACCTAACAAGGTTTAGCTTTATGCTTATGTTGTCATGTTTGTTGCACTAGTATTGTGTAATTTGAGTGTCATGATTTGTCATGGTATCTCAAGTGTGTGGGTGTGCAACACAACATGTCAATGTTGTATTTATGTCACAATAAATTTGTTTGTTCATCTTTTCACTATTAATATCTTAAGTGAAAGCTTGAAATATTACACCCATTTAACCAAAAATATTAATTTCTTATAACTAAAAAAATTGCCTCATGAAGCTTATGCTCATAAAACCCCTCCATAAACCACATTCTTAATGTTCATTTCAACTCACTAACGATAGTTATAGTTGTGTTGTGTTGTTTTATTATGGCAACTTAGCTCTTCTTGATATGTTATCTATGTATTATTTGTTACCATGCTATGAATAAATAGAATCAATAAATGGTATTATACAATTGTTATTATTGTTAAGAGTTGCATTGCTATTTTATGCTTGTCACATTTGTTATATATAATGTTAATGCTTCTGATGGTAAAGTGATTATGGTTAAAATTGGATTTGTGGAATTCATGAATGCTTAATGTGGCTAAATGAACTTTAGGCTTCATAGAAATGTATGGTTCAAACCATTTGTAATTATCCCTTAAAAGCGAGAAAGCCATGCCTTGCATTTCTTGTCTAGCTTGCTATATGCTTGTTTCATCCTAGTCCTACCCTTGTCTTGGTTAGAGCATGGCATTTAAGGTTATGCATGTTTAAAGGCTTGTATGAGACCTTTGTCATTCTTTGAGGTCAAACTATAAGCCTCCAAGAAGCCTAGGAATGTTTAGAAACCCTTAATTTGTATTTGGGTCACCCAATTTACTAGTGGTGATCCAAGGTCCCTTATGGACAACCTAGTCTAGCAATATAGGCCGCCTAGTCCAAAAAGGGTTTACCCTTGGATAGCGAGTATCACCCACACTTTTTTTTAAGTTTCTTAAAGATGAGACATTCCTTGGGCTACCTTACTTGTCTAGCACTTGAGTTTGTAAGGTACCTTGTGTACTTTGGGAGTTATTACACTTCTATGTTGGAATGTGTGCCTTTATGTGGAAGAGTATAGTTGATGGTTCAATTGGTTGAAATATTAGATCTCCCAATTGACCTACCTCTTGAAGAGGCAATCCAAGTGTTTGGATGTCATTCCCATGTCCATTTGGATGTTGGTTATGTTGTTTTGGGTTAATAAAGCGATGTGCTGCTCATATTCAAATCCTTGTGTTTGTGAGAAAATGGGATCATGGAATAGTGTCCAATCTTTGTTGCTGGAGGTAACTCTACTCTCTTATGGTTGTTATTGTGATGTAGTTAACCTTATACTTATGTTGCCATGTTTTGATGTACTAGTATTGTGTATTTGAGTGTGATGATTTGCCATGGCATCTGAAATATAAATATGCAACGCAACATACTAACATCGCATTTTCATTGTTTATTTTTTCACCATTAATATCTTAAGTAAAAGCTTAGAACATTACATCAATTTACCAAAACTAAATAGAAACTATCTTATAACTTAAAAAATATCTGACGAAATTTATATTCGTAAAACCCCTCCATAAAACCATATCCTTTGTGTTCATTTAAACTCACTTACGATAATTATAGTTTAGCTGTATGGTCTTATTATGGCAGCTTAGCTCTTGTTTTTCTGCGATAGATTGACATTTTATCCATGTATTCTCTGTTGCGGTGCTTAATATAAATGAAAAAAGTACTTGGCTTCTAGCTTCTAGTTATGACCATGAGCTTTCCTTCTTTTAATCATAAACGGATTGAAGATTCCCATAATGCCACTTTATAAAATATCTAGCGTGTGATATTCCCAAGGTCCTTTTTGACCAGCTTTATGACCATTAGGTGATTAACTACCATTCATGAATTCGCTCTCTCCAATTATTATATTCAATTTTATCATAATTTATTTTGAGGTATTGATTTTGATTATAAGATTTTTTTAGTTTAATATTTTAATTTAGATTGGCATGTGTAAAATCGACTTAGATAGACTTAAACTTTAAAATAATTATAAGTTGATTAAAGTAAATTATTCTGACTTACATAATAAAATTTTAAATTTTATTGTATTTTTTATAAATCATTATGAGTCAATTAAAGTGAATTATTTTGAATCACATGTTAGAGTGATCTATTTAAAGACAATTTCTAATTCATTGGAATCACCATAGAGTTATCTACAAATCTATTGAGCATAACTAAAATACAATTAGAAAAAGATTAAAAAATATCAATATCCTAAGAGTATACAACATGCCCGATTTTTATCTTTATTTTGGTTCATCGTTGTTGAATTAATCTATCGAAAAGTTTGACTGAAGAGAACATGACCCTTGTGAATTAGTAGATTCCCCAAAAGTTTTTGTAAACACCACTAATTTTCTTGTTGAGATTTAAACATTAGAAATTTGAAGTAATTAAATTTTAGTTGATTTAAATATGCAATTGTAAGTTATAATTACACACACAAGTTCAAATCCATGCAACAAAAATAAACAAAATAATTTTACAATTGAATTTCTATAAACAATACAATTATTGAAAAACGCTTAATTGTTAATGGACCCTTGATCTATTAGTGAAGTTGAATGGTTCTAAAACTCAGAAGGGATCAGTCTTCCTAAATTCAAGAACTCAACACCATAAAAAATGAGACATGAATCATGCCTTGAACAACTTCGACAAAATCAACACCCTTTAATCTTTACTTCTTAATTAAAAAATTCAACCTAAAAATTCATACTCAAATATTGAATGGCTAAAACAATTTTTGATATTGATATAAAATCCTTTGGAAAAGAGACTTAATTTTTAACACCTTATCAATCAAATTATAACATACCTTAAATAATAATATAATACTAAATATCCTCACATTTAATTTGTTTAATTTCCATATTAGCCGTGACATTAATTTGTGTAATTATTTGTCTTAGAAATTTCTAGTTTTGTTTTGTACAAAAGTTTTGGACCACTTGGTGAAAGGTATTGTTTCATTCCTATAGATTGTTTGGTCTCGTGGACGACATTAAAATCTCTCATTCATTCATTCATATAGCCTATAAAAATGGATTTGAGAGTTTTGTCAACTGTCGATGTGTCGAAATTTATCTTCCATGCAGACACTGACACTGACACTGACACCGACACCGACACCGACACCGACACCGAGAGGCCTTGAACGTACCAAGCTACGTGGCAATCTTATCCACTTCCAAACAATATTTTAGTCTAATTAAATAGGAAAAGTTCACTCGGTTCCTGTGGGCACGGCGTAAATATATATCAGAGCAGGGAAGGGTCGTGTCATATTCGTACGCGTTTCACAGTTACATATATTCGAACAAGAGCATTCTTTTCTTCCTTATTTTGTTCTGGCACTTCAATCCATCTTCAATCTTCTGTCAAATTTGAGTTGGAGAACAAAATGTTGGCAATATTCAAGGCGTCAGTTGCAGAGGCCCCGGCGGAGCTGGTAAGCCCGAATCATCAAGTAGAAACAAGGAAAACCGGCACAGATCTGATCAATGCTTTCATCTCCACAAATTCTGGAGCCGTCTGCGTTAATTTTGGTGATGTGGGTGCCATGGCGTACACTACCAAACAACAACCTTTGCTTACACCCAGGCAAGCGTTTCTTTTACTTGCTTTGCAAAATCCGATTTACAGTGTTTTTTCCTGTTTTTCTCTTTTGTCTGACATTTTCCCCCGGTATTCAGGTCATTTGTAGCGGTGGATGATATATTCTGTCTATTTGAAGGAACATTGGATAATATAGTGGCGTTAAGGCAGCAGTATGGGCTGAACAAAAGTGTGAATGAAGTTACAATAGTGATAGAGGCGTACAGGACTCTCAGAGATCGGGGCCCCTATCCAGCTGATCAAGTGGTCAGAGATCTTTCTGGAAAGTTTGCCTTTCTTCTATTCGACTCCAAATCTAAAGCACTCTTCGCTGCAACTGTATGTCTTCTACTTTTTTCTTTTCTGGAAAAACCCTTACTTCATAATCTTTTGTATTTGTCGATCCTAAATCCTTGATCTAGGAAAGAAACGCGCTATCCCTGTGAATCTGGGTAGCAAAAATGTTTTTGCTTCCTATACACATGCCATACGTGCTTTCAAGGGAAGCTTTGAATGGGGATGGGGAAGATTAAATTTGAAAGTACGAGTCGACATTCAAATTTGGTCCTTCTCTTCCCCATTTTTAATGTAGGAGTCGATATTTCGTAGGATCCGTGAAGCGAAGTCCTAACACATCACTGTAATCTTTTATCTTCCCTATGAACTGTCCTTCTCTCATGCAGAGTAAATTCAGGGGAATACGACCATCAACTATGTTTTCTAACAGCTTGACCGATCATCTGATCTACCCTTAAGGCCGATTTTTAATTTTTGATATTAATTCACCTAATAACTATATCTGAGTGTCCCTCTGATTTGGAACCACAAATTTGTTAGAGGTCGATTTAAAAATCCAAGAAAAACAGAATCTGTAATGAGGTTGGTGTCCCTCAGGCAGAGTGCTCCTAGAGGAAATTTCAGTCTGAAGTCTAAACTTTTCAAAACATTTGATTTTGATTGTGACTTTGTTAGGCTTAAGTCTCAACCACAGATACTGTCATTTGATTTTGGTTTTGAGCTGGTAAGGCTCAAATACTATTAGTATGTGCAAGTCGTTCTAAAACGAGGAGGGGATATCCACAGGGCGTCAAGTGCCAGGAAAACATATGGATCACGCCTAATTGAGGTAAAAATCACCCCTTCCCTACAAACTACAAACCCCTAAGTTCTAAATTCCCAGAAGTTTTGTCAATGAGTTATAAAGGTATGACAGGGAAATGCCTGTTCTGGAAACCCTATTTAGTTAATTCTTATCCAAAGGATAATATTAGAAACCTAACAATAAATCCTCCCCTGCCCTTTCTCACCACCAGGTCCAAAACAGGAACGAAGTCATGGAAATCCAAGTTGAGTAGGTGGAATGCATGCATACCTCTAGGTGGAGGGGTTTAGTGCATTTTACCTGGTGGATACTTTGTAAACCTTATCTCTATCTTGTGTTTCCCCTCGAGCTGCTTGTTTGCAAATACAGTCAAAATATGTTCTGTTCTCTGAGTTGATAGGGTGCTAAATGAAAATGCTTCTCATAAAGAGATTTTCTATATCCATGAACTAATAGGAACTAGGTTATATTATATATGATAGAGCTAATATTTAAAAACTCATCTCAACTTTACAGTTTTAACCCTTTAGTGAGTCGCAAAAATATTTCAGTAGTCTTTTGGACATGAAATTTTCACAGTTCATGATATTAGCAAGAAATAGCAAGAGATGTTTTTGGATTTGACTGTGAACTTTTTAATTGACGGTTGTAAATTTTTTAATCGACATTTCAGATCAAACTCCATGATCATATCTATCATCAGTAAATAGTTAAACTGGTCCGTGAGATTAAATATTGTTGGCCTTATCAGATTGTCCAAATTCGCTTAACAATATAAAGAAGAATAGTTATTGAAGTATCTTTTTACTACATTACCATGTTCTAGGAATGTAGTATATAAAAGAATATTGCACAAAGCTTTTATTTCTAACTTTTCCATCAAAGTAAAGAGTGCTTATCATTCTAGATCAACCATGCAAAGCATTACTCGAAATATTCTCCTCTTATATTTTGTCTGAGCATGTCTTTATGTGCAGGATGCTGATGGTTCAGTGCCCTTCTTTTGGGGTACTGCAGCAGATGGTTGTCTGGTCTTATCTGATGAAGTTCGCTTTGTCAAAGATGGCTGTGGAAAATCTTTTGCCCCTTTTCCTCAGGGTAATACCATACTCTCCAAATTACTTCTGTTTTCTGTTTGAAGAAATATCAGACAAACAATAAGAAGATTATAGAAAGTTGTTACTAAATAGGTGGTGGTTGCATTTGCCTCTGCAGGTTGCTTTTTCTCTACATCAGGTGGATTGCAGAGTTTCGAACATCCAAGGAATAAGCTGATGCCATTACCACATGTTGACAGTGAGGGGCATATGTGTGGAGCAAATTTTAAAGTGGACGAGCTCTCCAAAAAGGGTTCTCCCATCCCTAGAGTGGGTAGTGAGGCCAATTGGGCCAACGAGTTCTGATGTGATATGGGCTTATAGAACCATATACTTTTATGACAGGAATAATCATAGTGTTCCAATTTAACTCTGTTTTAAGAATTTGTTCCACTCTTATAAATTAAAGAATTTTAAATGTGAAAATGTTGGAGTGGACCCTGAAATTTGTCAATAATATTTGACGTGTCAGTATCTTTCTGAGGAAGGATTTGTTGACCTAAAATGTAGACTTCATATGTCAAATGCAAATTATCTGTAATTATAAAATAGTTTTTTTTGTTCCCTTTTCTTCAGCACATTATTGATTATATAAAAATATTAGTAATGTATTAACGGTTATACTATTATTATTTAACCTCTTTTATAATTATAATCTATAATATGTTGGATCCACACGCATCGTGCATTTAAGTTTTATCTGTTTACTTATCACATTCATTTAGTCATTTGCCATCTAGATTTGACTATTATTCTATTTTGGGATAAGCTCATGATCATGAACTTGTCCTTTGCACACGCACACACATTGAATTATCTGCCTACTTATCACATCTATTTATGCACCCATATCCATTTAGTTATTTGCCACCTAGATTTGACTATTATCTTATTTTGGGATAAGCTCTTGATCATGAACTTGTCCTTAACAATTTAAAATTTAAAATTCAAATTTGGCCATTTAGTCCCCTTCACCTTTCGACCTTGAACCAACTAAATACATGTTTGACACAATTTAATGTAATGTGCTAGTAATTAAAGATGTGTTCATCTACTAATCAAGTATTCTAAAACATTGGAGTGATCAATAGTAACTCATTTCAATTAGGTGAAATAAAAGTAAAGAATCTACATAATCATGTGTTTTTTTATTGTTTTTTATCTCGTTCAATTTGTATGGTTGATTTGAGAGAACTTGTCTCCTTGTGACTAATTGACAATCTTTTAAGGTATTTGTAAATACTAATAAGTAACTAAGGAGGAGTGTTAACAATGTATAATATTGTTGCATATCTATTTTATTATGTATACAATAAACTTGTTTAGATGTTGACTCGAGCAAAAATCACATCGATTGTGAAGAACATCCACTCTCACCCATAGTGTCACATTCCTAGAAAATATTTTTAATATTTAGCAAGACATAATTTACTTGCTTGCATTCATAGTGACTCACTTGGTGACTTGTCTAGTTGTCATGTGATAGGACTCCTCTTGAGTATTTTTATAAATATTCCTTTTATGCTCACATATATAAATGAGTCTATATGTGTTGTAATTTTGCACGTGGAATATATTATTTGGCTTTAGGCAAATTCACCTCCAACAATTCATCGCCATGACAAATTCATCTCATGGAAAATACATCATCAACAATGTGATTCACCTTCAACAATTCATCACCGTGACAAATTCATCTCGTGGAAAATTCACCGCTAACAATATGATATGAATTGCTAGTGGTGAATTTTCCATGAGATGAATATTTCATGGCGACGAATTGTTGGAGGTGAATTTGTTGGCGATGAATTTTCCTAGAGCCATATTATTCTTATTTCACATTTTTTTGTGTTTATTGTTCTTTGTTTATTGGAATGGTGCATTTACTATTGTGACACTCTTTATTCATTTAGATCATGGCTTGTGTGATTCTTTGATATGACAAAGCCATATGGGTGAGAAGGAGCTCATTTGAGTCTAGAGAAGAATAAAAGTTTCCAGGAGCCATCATGACATCATTTTTGTAACGCCCCACCAAGGAACCCCAGAGGACGACACTAACTAAGACATAATAATGAAACAATTTTATTTTTTTAACAAGACATATTCCATTTTATTTAAACGTAATAATAACCTTTTAATATTTTATTTATTAACTTCAACTTTATATTATAATTTATTTGATCATAACCATTATTTTTACTAACAAAAATGCCTTCTTAACTTAATAATTATATTTTAATGCGACAATTAATCAAACAAATTTAATCAAATGGACTAAAAACCAATCAATGCTTGACCACAAAGTGAAGTCGCAAAGCAAGACCACAACAACACCGATGGACTAAACCAACCATACGGACAATACTAACAAGGTGTGAAAATCGAAAACTCATCCTCTTCAAGGATGATGGCTAAAACAGGAGACCAAGTGCTACCTTCGTTCAACAATTCCATTGGGTTTAAGACACGTTCAAACCTATCAATTCAGGTGGAGTCGATGTCTGACACCTACAACCTGCAACACACAAAACGGTCGAGCATATACATAATCATACAATCAGGCACACCGTGAAAGGAAGTTGTAGCGTAGCAGGGCACTCACGAAAGAGTAATGTGACACTGTCCCTTTCACCAAAACACATCAAACAAGTAACCGCATCAACACATAACAATCAGTTGCTTAACAACAGATAAGAACAATCACCAAATAATCACATAATGCTCATAATAAGATTAATCCACATAGCTAATTAAGTCTATATACTAGTCATAACATAAGTATAAAACACCAGTAATAGAAATATCATCAAACTATCATCGTAGCAAGGAGTCCAACATCAAACAAAGTGTCATAATGGTTGATCCTAAGTAGATCAACTACCAGTCTAACATAGAACAAAATGAGGGGCACTACAATTTTGATGCTTCCATTACATCTATAATGTCCTAAAATCCGAAGAACCACCTTTGATTTACCAATTTTTTTTTCCATTTACAAATATTTTCAAATTTGTATTCGAAGATTTACCTTTTACTATAGATAAATAATTATTTTTAATACTAGGACCAAAGAGATAATACCATTGCATCCAAAGTAGCCTCAAAAAAATATTAAATGAACTATCAAATCGTTGAAATCAAAGAAGATACAATGGAAGAAAAATGAAAAAAAAAGAGCTTTGCTGGGTCATATAGTCATATAGTCGTGTAAAAAAAAGCAAAATAAATAAAAGGGCACTTGTATAACGTAGCCTAACGCTATTTTTTTATTATTTAACAATAAATATTTGAGGTTGTGAGGTACCTTGTACCCCTATTACCCCTTCCATGGTAGAGAGGTGATAGGGGCGAGGGCCCACACACCCTCACCACCTTTTTATAAGTGGCATGGGGGGAAACAAATAATTTTTTAATATTTTTTAATTAAAAAAAGCCTTGTGCCCATTCATTTTTTAAAAGTTTTTAAAAGTTAAAATAATAATAATAGTTTTTCAAAAAGTTTTTTAATAAAATAAAAGAAAAAAATTCACTTTCACCCTTAGCTTTACCCAAGCACCACCTCCAATGATTGGGCCACTCAACAACCACTAGGGTGCCATCAAGGGGAGATACTCCTCTTCAATTACATTTTTTTTGTTTTGAAGGGCAACTTTAAATGCCTCTAACTTGTTCATATGAAGGCATGATTTTTTTTTTTAAAATAGGGCAAGATTTTGTGCTCTTTAGATGGTGCAAACAATTTTCAATATGGAATTCTAATTATTTTCAAAAATCACTTTATCAATTATCTTACTAAGCAGTTCTTATTTTAAGAACTTTGATGGGCTATATATTCTATATATGGACTCCTTTTTGGGTTCAACTTTTTTTTTCTTACTTTTTAGTGGCTCCATTAGTGTCCTCTCATTTATATCAAAAATATATTTTCAACATGGTCCTTTTTTGGATGTAAGAATCCCTAGCATGTATTTTCACATTTGTTTGTAAATGCATTAAGATAAAGTGCCAAATATGATTTGTGTTCCTTCATTAAGATTTGCTATTGGATCAATAAGGATGCCAAAAAATATCTCTAAATTTCACCAACATGATCTCATCTTCAACATTAGAGGGGTCATAAATTCAATTTGGTTAACTATTCAATAATAGATACGTATTTAAATTTTAATTCTATGAACTTTTGTTTGAGGTTCTTTATTTTGTCTTATCCTTCTTGAGTTATTTCCTTTTTCAATTTCAATTGCTCAATCTAGGTTCTTACCTTGGCAATAGTCTCATTTGTCAAAATACCTTATTTGATCAACAAGTCATCATTTATCTTATAAATTTCTAGCAAATTTGATAATTCTATATTATTTTGTTCTATCTTATTACCACAATTATCTCTCAAAATAATTATCTTTCTTTCCAAATACAAAATTTCACCCATCTAGCAACAACTATCTTTAATGTTTCTTCTCCTTGGGATATTAAATTATTTATCTGATCTTTTGTTACATTGCTAGTATGCTTCATTTTTCCAAGGAAGATACCTCATCTTGTGATAGAAGAACGCGGTGGGAAGGTATTTGTTGTACAATTTGGTCAGGACCAACCAACAGCTTAATATATCCTTGTAATTCTATAAATTTCCTTTTTAACTCCCATTTCTTATTCTTATCCTTTTCTACCCTTGTTACCATTGCATTCACATTGGTTTTCAACTCAAAATTTTATTGTTCTCTAGTGCAATGCCCAAGGTTTATGGTAGTTTTTCATAATATCAGAGTGTCATGTCACCTTTATCCCTTTGGAATATTGGAGTGGCAACTTGTGTAATTCTGGATCTATTTCATCTCTTCTTATAAAAAGCATTAATCTAGATTTTATTTTGGTTTTAGGTACTTCGATCTACTAAATGAGACTCTTTAAATCCAAGGGAATTATTTAAAACAAAATTGGCCTTTGGACTTCACTTTATAACCAACTAGGAATATTAGTCTCTTATCCTTCAATTTGCAGTTGTTTCGCTTCTATCTTTTCTTGTTGGTTTACAAGATATTCACCCTATTATGCTCATACTCCTTGTTCAGAAAGGGAATTATGATGCACTTGTTTCTCTCTATGAGTCTCTTCTATGTTATCCTTATTACCTTCATCTATGCCTTGGCCAATGACTATCTCTATAAGGATCTTATTAGTTGGTTGCCTTGAGACCTCTTGTTATTTATCATCATAAGTATTATCCTTTATGCAATGCTCATGCAAAACCTCTTATGTACATTCTTTAATGACTTCATTAATGGTTGAGTTTTATACCATTTTTGTAAGAATATTTTCATCTGGTTATCCCATTTCTTGTTCAATGTGAACTCTAGGATCAACCTCTTTATTTAGTTGTTGAAATTCCTCAAAAATGGGATCTTCCAGGTGCTTAATTTTTTAGTATCAATAGGAGTTTCTAAAATAATTTCTTGAAAACTAAATGAAACATCAATCTCTAAGTCAATGATTTTTTAGTTTCAGTGCCTAAACCACCATCTTTATTTACTATTTCTTCAATAATATGATCAACTTTCACCTTTAGTTTTTCAATGATGCTTGGCCAAGGAGGACAACTTAGAAGGTTTTTGTGTTCCAATTCCTTTTTCATTTCATGCAATTGATCCCTTAATTATTCATCTTTCCCTAAGGCTTCTTGATCAATCTATATTTCCTCTTCCTTCCTCCTCTTGAGGAGGATGGCTCATAACTTCCCCTCTTTCTATTTCAACCCTTTCATCTCCTTAACAATTCTTCTAGCGTTTGACATAGATGGTGGAGATATAATTGCTTGCTTGATTGGAGAGGAAGCTAGAGTTTTCAACATTGGTTGCTTACCCTTTATATCTATCATTGGAAGAGTAGGTACCCTTGCAATGCTTGAATCTAAGTTGGAATGAACATCTCAGTTTTGGGAAGAGAGATTGATCTAGACACCGATACAACAAATGACCCAATCAGATTGATGGGCATGGTGATGACTGGTTGATTGGGGTCTTATGGAGTTGTTGCAACTGTCACCCTTGCATCTAATTGAGCTCCTTTAGTTGACCCTTCTTCATATTTGATTGTTTTAGCCTCTTGAATTTTCCTCTTTTTGATTAGGAAGTCATCAAAACCATTCTATTTTCCTAATTTTATCTCTCTTCTTATTGTTTTCCTTTATATAGATGATGACTACATGTTTTATTTTTAATTCTTGAGCATATTGATTCAACCACAGTTGGATAACATCTAATATGTGGTTTTTAAGTTCATCAATTGAAGATACCTTTGCCTCAAACCAATTAGGGTATTAGATAGGATCATCAAAAATCCTATTCATTTCATAGCTTGGGTGCAAAACCTTTTCATCATCTTCCTTTATTTGTAATGGTACTATGTGATTACCCATTGTTCTAATCTAGTTCGATGTTAATCTTTGGTGGGATATTTTCCTCACCTCATGATTATTTATACAATCAACCAAATAATCCTCAATATGAGGTTCATGTTTCTTGTCCTTTGAGACCCACTTCTAAAACCTTCCTATAGGATCATATTTAGATTTGGCATGATCATAAGGCTTCAATTTGAGTAGTTTTAGTTCATCTTTTGAGGCTTTGGCATTACTCAAACTATTACAAATAAACCATCTAATATGGAATAGAAATTTCACTGTAGCTCTATGCCTTGCCTCCTTGAGCTCATGTGACGTAATCAATTTCTTGGACATTTCCAATAGTATAAATTTATATGTGTGATATCTTGGCGACTTGAAGGGTTTTCCAGTAAATCCCTCCATCCTTATGCATGTGAACTTTGGTAATTGGATGTACTAACTTCCCCTACTATCATTGCACTTTGAGAACCTACAAATATCCTCTTTTCTTTTTTTCCTTCTATGGTTCTTACTAGCCACATGGAAAAGGAATCATTTACCCTTCACTAATGCTTGATATATTCCTTATTTTCTAACCGAGAATAATATTTGTAAACCAAATATTCCCTTGTTTGTTCCTCAGAGTGCCTACTCTTGTCAATCCTATAAAATTTTATCTAACTGCAAGAGAGTATATCGTGTAGGAAGTCACATATAACATTCTTGTCTTCTTGAAGCTTTTTATTTGTGCATGGATGAAATCATTAATTTCTTGTGGCTAGTGGATCATCTTGTTCCTGTCTAGAATGGTCTCTATGTAGGCATACATCCAAGGTTCAAAAGTTGTAATACTTGGCAATCCAACCACCCTTCTTAATAGAGTCACTATATACCCTACTTCATTCTTGAAGTCACTTTTATATAGGTGTTCAATGAGAAGAATGAGAAATGATTAAAAAGATATATTATAGAAATTAGGTTTAGAAACCATTAAACACCTAGAATTAAGGGATCAATTAAACCCATTAACCAACGAAGTTGAATGCAATGAATTAATGAAATAAACACAAATCAAGAACACAATTCAAATAAATATCCAATTACTTCAAAAATGTATGCAAACCTAGTACTCCATTGTTGAATAATGTTAATTCAATATGGGAATCGCTCAATTATGCATAATCTATGTTGCAAAAGCTTGATGTTGATGTTGATGAAGATCTTGATTCCCAAATAATGCTCAATTTCTCAATTGAGTGCTCAAGAAATGACGATCAATGTTCTCAAAGGATTGTGAATGAATTCAAATTAGAAGAAAAGGCTTGTTTTATAGATTTCATGATTCATTTGTGTTGAGATCTTGTTATAGGCATAAAAAAATTCACGACCTTGTAAGATGTGGGTTTGGATGATATGTTGTGGGTGAATGTTTTGTTTCAAAATGAACTTGGAAAAATACGCGATAAGTAGATTTGGACCAAAATTTGATGTTGATGTTTGTTGGATGGTTGAAGGATATGAAACCTTCAAAAGACAAAGTTTGATTAGATCTTGTTTTGATTGATGTTGAAGAAGGTCTTTGATCATCCTAGAATAATGATTCCAAGCAAAGAAAGATGATAGTGAGTTTGCAAGCTTAGGAGTGGAAAATGACTACTAAGCAAGCTTGCTCACAAATATTGATGCTAATTCAACAATTTACTTGAAAATGAAAGCTTTCTAAGCAAAGGATATAGTAGAAGATAGGATAGGAGATCTAACAAAAGACTTATGTCTAATGTTGGTTGTTGGTGGATGAGTTGTTTGTTGTTGTTGATGAGATTGTTGTTTGGTCCAAAATTAAAAGGATGTGATTCTAAAAGTCCAAGGTGAAAGAATGATATGAGCCAAGAATGAAAATTTTGTTTTCTATTTTGGATAACTGGTTATGGCTACAAGTTTTTTTATGACAAGTCTTTCTTCCTATAATGACTAACTATTGAATTTTGGAATTTTGGTTTTTAGGGATTCTAGAAAAAAATAATTTGATAGTCAAAAGTGTCACTTTAACTTATCAAAAGCGTGGCATTGCCCCTATCATATGTGAATATTTATGGAAAAAGTGTTGGTACTTTTCAAAAGTACTACTATGCACATCAAAAAGTGATGGTTTATGGCAGAAGCATCACAATGCAAGATTTAGGGCTTTTTTAGTCTAATAGAGAGTAATTTTTTGGTCAAAAGTGTTGGATTGCATAGAAGTTTCGATATTTTTTTTCAAAATAATTGAGTTTCATTCAAACATGTGGAATAATTGAAAAAGAATCACTATGATAATCATAAGCATCACTGTGACACAGAGGTAGGATTTTGCAAGTAAAACCTAAAATCTGTTTAGGGTTTTGGACTTACTTGACTATTTTGAGGATTAATTTTGATTGGTTTGGTCTAGAAAGAGATATAACACAATAGAGAATAGCATTTAAGACTAACTCCAAGTTGTAAAGTAAGATAATGTTGCAATTATTTTTGAAGAAAATTTTCTATATGGTGAGCATAGGTCTTGACAAGAAAACACTTCAAAAAGCATAGCCTAATTAGTAGTAAAAATGGTATTGACTTAGTAGAGGCCCACCCATCTTCTAACGTAATACCTTCAAATGAAGGGGTAACTAGGGTATGCCAAGGTCATGTACCACCTTAAAACCCCTTTCCTTAGAAGGACTAGGTCCTAACAAGGAATTTTGTCACTTCAACAAAAGAATAGTATGTGGTGAGTAACTTTGGGCATGATATTGTACCCTACAACCTACTAAGAAAACAATCAATGGTCTTAGAGGCTTCTACAAAAAAGTTTCATAATGTTTTCATGAATAGTGAGCCCATCTAGGGATGTTCAAGTTGCTCGGGGGGTCACCCCTCTTCTCATCACCTATACACGTCTCAACGGATTGAGGGTTGTCAAGCTTGGCTTAAAGGATGTTGATCACACCTCAGGATACAAATTTTGTTCTCCCCCCTTTATATACCTCATTGGTAAACATGGTTGAGGTCATACTTGAGGTGATGAAATCCCCAAGTAGGCCTCCAACTGGATTAAAAAAAAGATACTAGAATTTTTGATTCTTTGGCTCGTACATGCAAAACATGTGCAAGTTAATGATGTATTTGATCTTCAGGATCGCACATAGCACAAGGAGATAGCATAGACACCACTAACCTATCAAACATGATAAACAAGCTATTTAAATTTAACCCAAATTCAAATGTGTGGTTCATTTTAAAGAAATTGAAAGCATAAAAAACTTGCAAGAAGATTTGTTAGTAGTTTCAAGATTTCTTGTCTTCTCCCAATGTATGCCAAGGTTGCATAGATGTGTTAGTCTTAAAATATCAAGCACATGTCAGGGTTAGGATAAAAAATAAATGATAGAATCATATGCACCAAAATAAGTTCAAACATGTTATTGAACTATCAAAAGCGTCGATATACGTCAAAAGTGTCATTGTAACTATTCAGAAGCATCGAATCGTATCAAACAAATTGAGTCGTATCACAAATGTCACTGAAATTATCAGAAGCATTTTTGTAACATGCAATCATAGAGAACTCAAAAGTGTCAATATATCATAAGCATCACTGTGCAAATCAATAATGTTGATTTTTGTCAAACATGCCACTGTAAAAAGATCAAAAGCATCTCTTTGCTTCAAATGTGACACTATAACCTATAACTCATCACAAATGATATTAAATTCGGGATATGGCTCCCATTGGACGTAATAAAATATTCAACGTGAATAATGGGAAATGATTTAAAAGATAAATGATAGCAATTAGGGTTAGAAACCATCAAACATCAAGAGTTAAGAGATCAACTAAACCCATTAACTAATAAAGTTGAATGCAATGAGTTAATGAAATAAACACAAATCAAGAACACAGTTCAAATAAAGATTCAATTATTTCATAAATGCATGCAAACCTACTACTCCATTATTGAAATATGCTAATTCAATACATGCGGATTGCTTAATTATGTATAGCCCATGTTGCAAAAGCTTGATGATGATGTTGATGAAGTTCTTGATTCACAAATAATGCTCAATTTCTCAATTGAATGCTCAAGAAATGATAATCAATGTTCTCAAAGGATTGTGAATGAATTTGAATTGAAGGAAAGGGTCTGTTTTATAGATTTCATGAAGGTTTGATCAACGGTGGAGATCGGTGGATGATCAAGGGATGAGAATAAATCAAGAGATCAATGGATAAGATTGAATGAGAGGTTCAATTAACTGAATTCCATCCCTTGATTTAAGGAAGATATTTTCATATATTTTGGAGGAAAATTAGTTAATTAAATAATTAAAAAAATATTTAATTATGAGGTGAGAAGAAATTAGGATTTATTAATTAAATAATTAGAAATTATTTAATTAGGCAGGTTTGAAGAAAATTAATATTTAATTAAATAATTAAAATTATTTACTTAATACGAAAGGAGGGGAATTCAAATTTAATTAAATAATTCAAAATTATTTAATTAAGGTGAATTTGAGGAAAATGATAAAAATAATGAATTAATCAAATAATATCAATTATTCAATTAATAGAGGAAAATAATGAATTTAATCAAATAATTAGAAATTATTTAATTAAAAATGATGAACTTGTTGGAGTGAAAATGACACTGAGAGGGGGGGGGGGCGTGAATCTGTGTCTTAACATATTTTACCATTTTCCAAAAAATAAACCATAGCACACATTTGTTCTCAATATTTCAATGATAGGTACATTCATGAGTTGAATGTAATCATTCATAAACTGAAATGAGAAATGTAATTGCAAAACAATGAACAATAAAGAATTCTCATAGTAATGCAGTGAAACCACAAATGAACAATGAGACACAAGATTTTTCGAGTGGAAAACCCTCCCGGGGTAGAAAAACCACTCTTAAATTGCTTCCTTTCAGGCTCTTATTTGAAAACCATTGTTAACAATGCCTTATAGGCTAATTTATGAGCACTGAATCAAGGAGCACAAACCCCTCATGTTGAAACACCAACTTCAAGGAGCACCAACCCCTCATTTTGAAGCACCAACCCCTCATTTTGAAACAACAATTTCAAGGAGCACCAACCCCTTATTTTGAAACACCAATTTCAAGGAGCACCAACCCTTTTTTTCAGATTACAAAATTACAATAACACAGAGGATCTCTCTGTTTCATTTTAGCTCACTCATACCTCTCTATCTAATACCCTAAAGATTCAACATGAATCCTTTTAAATAAATAAGGTTTTTATGATTATACTTTGCATCATGTTTTCAAACTTTTATTACAAAGCTTTTTCACTATCTCTTTTTGAAATAATAACAATTACAATTTCAACAACCTCTCTTCACAGTGTATCATCATTGTATTTATATATATTTCAAGAACATTATTTCTGATTAAAGAATATCATTGAATATGAAACCCTCATGTTATTTCTAGAAAATTGAACTAGTAAAATGATGATTAGCTGATGGAGAATAATCTTATGTAACGCCTGTACAGAAGGCCATTTCAAAATCAAACAAGAATATTTCAAGTAATGCTTCTTTTTTTCAAACTGCAAGATTTTTGATAACCCAGATCTAAATGTAGTAAAATATGCACAAGTAATATAATTTCCCTCTTTCGAAAAGCTCATATGAATCTATTTTCAAAAACCCTTATGCAGATAACCATCATTTTTTGTAATGTATGAAATAAGTCCATTTTGAATCCACAATGATAGTGATAGATTTCACAAAATGCATGACTGCCCATCAACTAAAATTCATAAACCCTCATTGCAAGAACAAATAGAAATGATATTCTATCAGGGCATCATTTTTTCTTTAGTAACTGAAATGCATTTTTTATTATAAGAGTTTACCCATTTAAATAATATGAAGGTAATCATAATAGGAAACTAGAACCCTCCATGTATGAAGCATTTTCATGATTCAGAATACTAGATCTGACTAACCATTCAATAAAAAACAAATGGAGAAGTAATACCCAACTGTTAACATGAAATATTCTACCAACCCATATCTTTCTTTCCAAGATTCGTGTAGAAGAACAAGTAATAACTCTATATTATTCCTTTCACCAAATGAAGAAAATTACCTTTTAAACACTACAAGAAAGTCAAGATTACGAGAGTATATTTGATGGAGACGTGGCTAGAGGAAACATCCAGATTCCCTTTTCACCCATCAAACATTTCAAGATACAATCTTCCCAATGCATGCTTGTTGCACACCTCTTACATTACCATTGTAGACGACCAGATGATAGCTAAGAAACCTTCACAAAAATTGCAGATACTCATCACAAAGAAACAAACCAATGACTCATGGTGACAGAGTGGCTAGGATTTCAAAACAACAAAATGAATGCCCTAATCTCTTTCGATGCCTTTATCAAAATGAAGTGAGCTTTGAAGTTTGAAAGGCAAACATAATGATAATCAAGTAATCATAGATCTTCTAAGTCCACAACATTAAATATTAATACAAATCAATTTAATAAAAATGCAATGAATCCACTGTCAATCATTTTACCATTGGAGGCCGACCATATTATTACCTTACATCATTACCTCTTCATTGTCAATGCCACATAGCTATTGCCTAAGGATAGTCGACTTCACTACTATAAAAAAGGAGTGTAGGCAACGATGAACATAAATCAAAGGCATCAAATCAAAATTTAATATGAACGATTTTATGATATCACTCTACTCTCCAAAAAATAATTCATTTTCTCACATGAAAACCTATAGTCAATGTCCAATGATTTGAAATAAAAATCCGATAGGAATAATGATGTATGATGAAATATAGAGGCTAAATCAATATATGTAAAAACAATATGAATTTATTCAAAGTCATTTACCAATGCAATGAGGCTCGATAGGAGAGATATTTTCTATCAAATGCTTAAGGAAACCCGATAGGGTTTACTTAATTTTAAATGTTGACTCCATTATGCCTTTAAGAGAGATAATATTTAGATGTCGATTATGAGATCAAGCCAATCTGAAACATATGAACCAAATGAAGACTTCATATATATCAATCACTATGTCTAGCCAGTGACTCCAAGATAATGTGAAAAATCCATGAAGATATGAAATGACAAAACCATCTGAAGAAAGTATAACAAACTCATATACCAATGATGCCAAGAAGATATAAGCAAATGAACCAAGTAAAATGCACTAATATCATATGCCAATATCAACTTGAAAATGATCTAATACCTTGCAACTATGTATGAATTATGATTCAATGAATCAAATGTTATCTCATTGATGAAACAAATGTGTCACATATCTCATTAAATTTGTCAACCCAAGATAAGAGTGCACAAATGTATAAACAAAAGTATACCTGCAAATGAATATGCCAGAATGAGTATGTCACAATGACTTGTAAACTTGTTGAATATACCTATGGTTGTCATGAAAGAAAAGACACATATCTTAAACTTATGCATGTCCTAGCATAAAGAACACCATTGTCAAATTTCAGTACCATCAAGTAAAGAACTGAAACTGAAAGAGCATGCCATAAACCAGGAGTATCACCATATGATCCAACAATAAACATCAAGAGCCAATATATCATGAAAATCTTGAATCACCATAAACATAAATACCAAAACAAAGCCTTTGAATGAATATCTGAGATACCAAAGAGCATGCCAATTGATTTTGTCATCAAGGACAATGAAAGACAACTGAGAAGTCAACATAACTAGGGGGTAATGAGGAAAATGATGGAAAATAGTAAAATAAGAATGTGTGATACGTTTAGACAAATTTCAGTGTCTACAATGGGGTCTTAGGTATTTTGGACAATGTCTTGGTATTTTTACTTTCATCCATCCATCTTACATGAATGAACCTCTTACACTTCTCTTCTACAATGTTTGAATTCTTGTGTACTCCCCTCTATCAAGTGGAAAAGCTATTGTGTAGAAAGGAATATAAAATGTTCTTTTGGTACCCTCGGTTCTTAGGTCTGTAGAAACCCTTCATTAATCAAATTTATATTTCTTCATCATAATTGTGGATGCATTCCAATATTAATTCTCCGTAGAGATTGGGAAAGCTACACCCTTGTGGAGTCCATTTATCACAATTCTCTTTGCCCATGGAGTGGAATTATATCCATACTTCAAAGTTATCTCAGAGGGTAAGGATACTCCCTTGAACTCAAAATTCATTTCTTTTACCCATTTACCCATTTAATCTATAGGGGCAAACAAATTTCACTATTACCGAATTGCTTAACTAAGATTTAAGTCAGGGTGGTGGGCCTAGCTCGATTGGCTAAAGCATCCTGTTGCAGGCAAAAGGTCACAAGGTCTAGTCTCCCCATTGTCCCCGTGGTATCAGAGGGCGTGTTGTGCCAACGTCACCGGTCACATGAATTTTTTTTACCAAGCACACTACAGTTTATAGGGGGGTGGATATCCAACCGATTCTTGCAGTAAAAAAAAAAAAACTAAAATTTAAGTCGCTCATAATTAATTTTTTTTAGTTTTTTTTATTACAATTAAGCTCAAATTTTCATGAATTTGTATAACAAAAGTACAAACTAGCTATGGCACCTTGTGCAATGGGTACGCCGAAGAGGTGTGGAAGGTGAATTAGGAAAAAATTGAATTATGTTTTGCACACATTTGTGTAGTAAATGATGCTAATTGGCGGCAAAAATTAACACTACCACCCTAAGGCCCCTATTTTTCAATAGGATTTTTTTTTTTTTAAGAAAGAATTCACCATGAAAATTAATAAATTTGCTTGCTTTTCATCAAGAATCACCTAAAATTTCTACATTTTTTAGTGACTTTACCAAATTCATCAAGAAAATTAATATTTTTTTTCAAATAAAAAGAAAGATTCACCAATAGAAAATTAAACTTTTTTGAAAAAAGTAAAAGATTTTCCTAAAATTTTATATATTTTTTAAGGAGGTTTTTTTATGTCACATGAATTTGAATTTCTCTTTCCTTCTTTCTAGTTAAATGTATATTGAAATTCAAAGAAGGTTAACTTATCCAATTGTTGGTAATAACATTGTTACTAAAAATAAGGCTTACCAAAATTATTCTACACTCTTTTGATGGTAACAAATCTGCTAACCAACAAAACCAAACCAATTAGATAAATAATTTATTAAGAAATGTAGTAATTTAAAATACTATAATTTAACTATTTTATAATAAATAATTTAAAACAAACTTCGTAACTAAAAATATTTATTTAAATTTTTTATAATTAGAAATATGTTGAAAGTTTGGTAAATAAAAAACAAATCAAGAAAATTTAAATTTATGAACATTTAGTTACTAAAGTAAAAACTTAGTTGATCTATCAAAGCTTTTAGATTTTATCTTTTATGAATATCAACTAAATTACAATATACAATTAGTCACAAAATATCAGTGGATATGTCCATGTAAATTAACACTAAGTTAAAATCAAATTAGGAAGAAAGTGTGAAATTCCATTTAAAGATAAATTGTGATTATAAAAATTTTGGACAGGAGAATTTAGTTAAAATACCTACTCGCGGAAGTGGCAATCGAGTGCCCTTGACATCATCCACCGCTAACTTAATGGCAGTCTTTAATATCTTTCCTGTGTAGATTGGCGGATTGAAATGTCTCAGAAATCAAGCAGTTGACTGTAATAGTAAAGAAAGAGTAATAAAAAAGTTCCCACCGAATCCATTCACGTGCGAAGAGGGGATGCTGCCATTTGTAAGACGAGAAATTATATATAATCAAAACAGTTGTAGACTGGATGTAAACAGTTGCCGTAGTCAATGTCCCCACTATATACTTTTATTTTTGTTGTCTGCCATAATTTTCAGTGAATCGATAGCATGGGGAAAGGAGAAAAACTCGGCGAAAAATGATGGACGGCTTAAAAATGATGGACGGCTTAGATTCGTTTTAATGTCAACCAAGTCTTATTCTTCGTTTTGGACCGTTCACAGGCAAAATGAGCTTGGAAAACTCATATAGGACACGCCTTCGGCGTAATAAAATGCAATTCAAGTTCATTCACAATGAAATTATAGTGGAATCATTTCAAGATAACTTAATTAATTTTAGGATTTCATGTATCCATACCTATTTATTGTTGAGAGGGTCAAACCTTTGAAATTTTTGAATGAATTGTATCACAAGCTAACATCTTTCCTCTAGAATACGTAATTAATTTTTTTTGCAATTGGTTTCCTAGTGGATCACCACTTGAAAATTTTGCAAAAGATTGCTCCAAGATCTCCTTTTTCTCTTGAAATTTATTGTATGATGAAAAGACATGCTAATTGCACTTTTAAAGTTGTAAAATTTATAAAAAATTGAGTGCATTCAATGTCAGGGTGAGTAGTTGAATACTAAATGCAGTGGTGAGAGTGTTGGATTGTAGGAATTTGAACTCATACCAATCACTTAATTTTTAATGTTCAGAATATCAGGTTCATATGGGTATGGACTTTTCCAAAACGCATTTACTTTATTTTTTCATCCTCGTGCATGAAAATTTTAGGTTAAAACAACCACTTTTAGATATGTCGACCTGCTACAATCATGCAAGAAGTTCCAAGTGAACTGGTTGCTTTGGGTCTCAAATGTCGAGTTCAAATAGATTGCTTTGATGGTGACATCATCATGATGTAAACATATGTTAGATTGAGTATTGGGGTGCATGGCATAAACATGAATTATTTTAATGCCATCATTGTACCTCTATGAGATTTTTGAAGTGAACTTGAAATTTATGTTCAAAATGGTTTGCTTCAATTGCAAGTAGATCTCTATGAGAAATGTGATGTAACGATGAAATTAGTATATAGATAATTCAAAGTGAACTTGATATTTTTGGCGTGTTTAATGAACTTTTTTAGTATGATTTTAGATTTATGGTACTTTGTGGGGAAAGGAAAGTGGATCAAAAATTTATAATTTGAAAGGTTCATTTTAGTTGAGGGTTGGATTTTTGTGAGAAATTAAAATTGATTTATAAATTAGTCAGGTTTGAGAGGTCTTAAGTGAACTAGAAATTTACATAAATTTAACACTGTTATTTGGTGCAATTCACTAGTGAATGGAACCTTCAGAAAAATTTTGTGAGAAAACTCAAATGAATATGTCATGCAAGATTTGATCACAGAACTATTTTTGAGCTAGTTAAGAAGATGAAACCAGCAAGAGAATAACTTGCTTGTTTTGAGGAATTTCGACAAACTTCAAAAAGCAACCTAGGTTAATTTTTGAAGTTTTTTCCATCCCTGATGGAATTTTGACCATAGGAAGGACCAATTTGCTAAATTTTGGGAATCTTGGAACTTAATGAAACTAGAGGGCGAGACAAAATCCAAAGCAAAAAAGGGGGGTTCTTATTTTTCCAAAATAAAAAAGGGGCGTGTTGTGAAGAGACACAACAAGATAGCCATATTTTGACATAGTCCCTAGGGAAAATTTTTGTATATGTATATATAATAATTCTTTATGGAGTAGATATATATTTGATTCTTCAATGTATATATGAGATAATTGTACCATTAATTTTATAATAATGATATATATATATATATGACATGGTTGACTTACATGATGCATGATGTGTGATTTATAGATGTATGTTTATGTTAATGTTATATAATTATCATTATGGTGGATATATGTTGTATTTTTATGATTAGGATGTGACGTACAAAAAATATTATGCTTATGTGGATGTGAATGATTATGCCTATGTGGATGATTATGATGGATGCATGATATAGTTTTATGTTTTATGTGAATGTTATGTAGATTCTTAGACTAAAAAATGTGGACATGGAATAGATTAATTATAAAATGTATGATGGATATGTATGTGTAAAAGGATAAATATGGTTAATGAAAATGAAACTAATATGTGATAGTGAATGTGGATGCAAATGACATCTAATGAAATGCTAGCATGTGTGGGATAGGTGCAGGTGACATGTCATGGTACAACTGGAGCAAACAAGGATGGCAATAGGAGACAACAAATATAATATGGATGAATACGAATGGATGGATGGGAATCAAGTGCACATGGGTAACATGGATTAATCAAGGATAAAAATGGTTGGATGGGATGGGGGGATACGATAGGGTATGGGAATGGGTGGGGGAAGGGATTTTCAATGCATTAATTAAATTGAATTGTAGTGAAGGCTTAATTTTGATATAGCATGTGATATTATGCACTATAGTATGAAGAACCAAGGTACCAATGTATTCTATGTGTAGGAATAATTCAACAAATAAAAGGTTAATCCAACACCCCATAAGGTCTTAGAAGGCCTTGGTGGGTATGGTGTGGGATAACTCAAGAAAGAAGGAATGCCCCAACATAACACAAGATCACGATGGGCCTTGGTGGGTACAACATGGGACAACCATAAAAACACAACATACAAAAAATAAATAACTCCCCCTAGTTTATACCATTCAAGTCACACCATGATATGAATGATCATGGCAACCTTGAGTAGGTAAAATTGGAGTTGTAAAATAAAGAGAAAAAAATACAAAATTAATAGTCAACTAGCATACACCATTATTACTTTTTGCCAAGGAAAGCTGATGTGAGGATGATTCTTGATGTGAGGAATTATATATCCTATGTAGGAAAATATTGGATGGTGTAACTTGGGTTTCAGTGGGAAAAGGTGATACAAACACATGTTATTGAGGTGACTAATGATAATACGTCACCATGGGTTTGTGGGGCATTCTTGTGAGATTTTAAATTCTATTTATTATATTTATAATTTCAAAGTTCATGTAGCAAGTTGAAGTAGATAGAAACAATGATGAATGCTAATGGATGAATGGTTACAAATTCGAAATATTAGTGCAAGCTATGATATTATAGATATTTTACGACAAATGAAAATATTCTTTTTGATACTCAAGATGGCACTAAGTTCATACTAAAATAATTTCAAACTCTAAAAGGCTCAAAGACTCAAAAGACAACTAAATATACTTGATTCCCATACACTTCTACTATCCTTATTTATAGGAATCAAATGATTTTTATATAAACTCACAAATAGGACCGTGGGGTACCTTCTCATTTTCCTCTAAATTAATTATTAATAAAAGTTCATGGAGGAAATATGGCAACTTTGTATTGAATTGATTTTCACATTAATTGGTGTACAAGGAAGCCACAAGAATGTTGGGTGTTTCCTAACAAGACCATGGGGGGAATTAGATCATATGAGGTGGTTGGTGAAAGTGCCAAATCAAATGCAATCATGTATTAATGTATGTGGCATGACTAGGTACCTAACATGTTTGGGTGGGTTATGTGGTGCAATTATTTACATTGATTTGTATGAAAAATGTGATGACATGGTTTGGGACCAAAAAGGGTTGCTATGAAGTTCATACATGAAGCTCAAAAGAGAGAAAGAAGAGAGCTTCCAATTCACAAGAGGGTCAATGAGGGAAGAGATAGGGTGGTGTTGATGAGTGTTTTTGCACATTCACAACACAACCAAAATACAAAGTATTATGTCTCTCTTGAAAGGAAATCTAACTTCAAAACTTTAAAAAGATAACCCCAAGGCTTCGATGGTCAAGTCTCGAATTTTCATAAAACGACTTAGTGGATTATTTAATTGTTTTACAAGGGGCCTTAAATATATTTAGCTAGAATTTTGAATAGTGAGGGTTTATACTTGATCTAGAAATGGTATGAAACCCTAGTTTTATTTTCAGATTTTAAATCTAAAAATGATTTCTAACATCTGATATGGCAATCCAAATGATGCTTTCTTCCTAAACTAGCTCAATCTTGACATAAAATGAAAAAGGTAAGGGTAAAAGAGAAACTAAGTCTTAAATCCTAAGGACAATGACAATAATGGATAATTTTGTAGATAGAAAAATCCCTCACAAAACAAATCCTTGCTTAATCAGAGTTAAACTCACAAAGCTGAAAGAACGGTGCAATCTTCAAAGGAAACTGAAATATTTTTGAATTATAAACATTCATGCATATACCCAATTCTGGCATAATATAAATAAACATTTAAAATTGAAATAATACTTGAATAAGGCTCAAAGTAACCATACAAATTAACCTAAAATCAAAAAATTACAAATTGTATGAACTAGAGACCTATCAAATATCCTCACACTTCACCATTATCATAACTGGACTTTATCTAAAATTGAAGAAATGAACTATGCATACATAGAGAAACAAAAGAAAGTTACCAAAAATTCAATACCTTGCTTGTATTACTTTAAAATGTAGATTACAACAACTCTTGTTCAACAACCTTTACAATTGAGAGGAAATTGTCTTTTATAGAGAAGGCTTACAAAATCAATGGTGGAGATCATCTCAACATCAATGGTCCATATTAAATTTTCATTTAATAATTTGGAATGCATTAAATATTTACAATATATTCATCTTCCATCTCCAAAACAATTCTATTACAAATGAACCTAGGAAAATGTAAAATATATTAATATAACTCTTCATTAAATATAATTTTATAAAATCCTAGAAAATCTGGTGGCACAATTTCCCAAAAATACTACAATTGGTTTCTTTTATAGAAATTTATCTTCTATTACACTTATTCCTTCAGTCTTTTGCTTCATAGAAAATTTAACAAAAACGGTAAGGGCTACAATAACTTCCTTGTTAGGTGGACCAGGAGTTGCATGAACCATGAAGCACAAAACATCATACACATCCATGAGATGGTGACTACCAAGGAAGACCAATGGTTGATTACTTCATGTGACTTCACCAAAAATTGTGTTGCAACATCAAGGAATTTTATAGATAAACTATCCATAGGCTCCTTATGAATAACTAATAGCCATTATTGCTTCATATTTTCATCATCCATCTTCTTAGAAACACTTACCTGGATTTTCATCATTTCTTGTAAAAATTGATCACAAGTTGCCAAAACTTTTTTGACTTGATCAATGACACCTTTTACCTCCTTCTCAACTTGGATCACTATCTCCTTTCTGAAGTTAAGATCATGCAACCAATAATGTGGTTCCTTGACAGGCTCGTTCTACAAAATTCCTTCTCGCTCAATTACTTCAATTTAATTCCTCAAGCTTAGGAGAAACTAATCCATAATATTTTTTTAAGCCTTCAGAATATTCAATCAATTTATTGGCTTCTTCCTTTAAAATCAAAAAAATATTATGTTCTTGGGAAACCATCCCAATTTCTTTTCTACTTCTATCTGAAATGTTCCTGATCTAGATTTGTGTAGATTGAGCCCATGTTTTCATCTACTCCATCTTATCTACCTCATATTTAGATAACAAAATAGGTGTTATTGATTTCTCTAGGGTGATTTGAATGGGAGTAACTAAATGTTGTTAACTACGCAATCTATGTCTTCAGTTCATCTTTGGTGGCCTTATCCTTATTCATTCTTTTCAAAATATTGGAAATAGACCCCTGAAATTCATTGATTTCCTGCACTCTATTAGTTGGGCCATTATTTATTGAAGATACATTAATCTCTTTAGGAAAAATAGTGGCATCATTATTGATAGTTTGAGTAGCCATGTGCAAAATTTGGGATTCAAAGGCATCTTTGGTCATATGCGACCTTATCTTTTCCTTTTTATTTTACTTGGGACTCCCAATTCAGCTTAAGATAGCCTCTAAACTTTCTTGTGGAGTCTCCATTATTGGACTCTTACTCTTCAATTTCTCTTCCAACCAAACTAGAGTGGGAGTCTTTTTTATCTATGTCTACTAAGAAGAGGAAGGAATCTCAATCTAACTACTCTTTGTTATAAAATTCTCATTATGGGTCTTATCTTGTTGACCCTTAGTTATCTTTGTTGACTTTTTTTTTTCTCATGAATTTGTGTAGGTTCAACCTCAAGAAATTCCTCTAAGGGCTTCTCTTGGTGTTCTAGAGCAACCAAATATTCCTTCATTATTGAGATTCATGCCATGTCCTCTCTTTCTTGTCTCTACATATCCTCTAGAATTTAATCTACACTCTCCATAATAGGAGGCTCCAAAATTGTCTAGGAAGAGGAAGGAGGAGTAGCCTATGCAACTTGATTTATCAAAGCCCTATTCACCTCAGAGAGTAAGGTGGTTGCCACTTCTTTGGGAATGTTAGAGAGGTGAGACATGAAAGTCTTGGGAAGTCTAAGGAAAGTAGGAGAAGCAGAGGAAGGAATGGTAAGAGGTAGAGTGGACATGGTGGATTATGGAGTGGGAACTAAAGAAGTGGAAGAGGAATAAATGGAAGATGGAGATGGATCCACGGGAATGGGGGAAGTGGAAGGAGTGGGAATAGATGTGGTGAGATCCATTGAAATATCAATTAGAGGAGGTGAAGCGAGAATGAGAGGAAAAATAGTGGAAGAAGGAATGGTATATTAGTGGATAATGTGGAAATAGGTATGGAAGTAGGCAGAGGAGATGAAAGAGTAGAAGTCGAGGGAAGTGATGGAGGTGATGAATATATTTTCTCTTCTTGAATGGGCTCCATAGTTGTAGTCCCAACCCTTCTTGTCATCTTTGACTGAGGCTTACTTGCCTCTCCAACTTTTATTTTATACACCCTAGGCTTGGTAGTAGGACGCCTCTCCTCGATACTCTTGCTTCCCTTTCCTTTGGTTTTAGGAGGAGTGTTTGCCTCCTTTCCTGCAAAACCTATACTAGGGCCAACTTCTTCCTTAATTCGTTCTCCCTCATTGGAGGTGGATTCATCCTATACCTCATTAAATGTGATCTCAACTCCCTAAGCCAAAAGAGTTAATACTTGGGCCTCCATCAATCTCTTAGTTCTCCTTAGAAAAGGTCGGGTAATGACATCTAGATCAATATCTTCTTCTTCTATCCATTCTAAAAGAGGGATGGGTTGCTCAACCACTTTATTGAATTCTTCTTCATATAGAACCTGATCATCCTCTTATACTTGATTAGGGACTGAAAATAGGGATAATGTTTGAATGTATTCCACTATTAGCCTCCTATATGACATTTTTTGAACTTCAAAATCATTCAAACATTTGGCCCAAAAATATTTGATGTACAATTGTTGGCCATATTGCTTTCCAAATTGCTTCTTAATTTTTTCAAAAGGATAGAAGTTTTTCATAACGGCCTTATTACTTCTTGACCTCAGCTTACATGTAATGGTGGAAATAATTATTAGAAACATTATTTTTCATGAAGAAAATAGTCACTATTGGGAGGTGATATTAATAGGGGAAAATTATAGGAAGACATGGTGTTTATAATATTTAAGGCTCAAACCTACTTCCATTTTCAATGGTTTTATCACCAATCATTCATGGAGTCTTTTGTTAGGTTGTTGGCTAAGAAAATGCAAATTTATTTTCTTGGAGAGATTTTGGATCTACAATTAAAGAAATTTTAAGAGTAACTATGGTGATCGTGGTGCATGTTGTCAGAATGGTATTGGGTGGTTTATTTCTTACCATAATGCATTGATATTATGTCAATATTGATATCTTGTTCATATTTTTTTATCATGTCATTAGAGGTTAGGGAGCCAAAGGAGGTGGTTAGGGTGATCACGATGATTGTAATCAAACCATGTTGGAGATTGGGGCTTAATAGGGTGTTTGACAATGTAGTTTTTGGTTTAGGTTTTCCTCTCGAAAGTTACTTTTTTCCAACCCTCAACATTGATTCCTCTAGTTAGTGGATTCCCTTTGTTTTCTCTACAGTGGGTCACAACATTTTCCTTTGTAGACACTAGGGGAAGTGGGGCTTAGTATTTCTAAAATTCGGTATGGGTGTGGTGTCATATGTGAGGATCAATTGGACATTTGAAATTAATGATGCTTCCTCTAACAAAAAAGATTATCTTGGCCCAAGATTATATGGAAAGTGATGGTCTATTAATGTTCTAGATGTTAGTATTATGTCTATAATCTTACTACTATGTAGTTTCATGATTGTTTTTGTTATCTCCCCCTAGTTTTGTAATAATATTTTGTCAACCAATGGTAATAATGGCATTCGATCTCTCTCATTCAATCATGAGCTCCAAAAATGTACATCAAACTGAAATCTAACCAAAAAAAATGAAATCAACATCAAATTTTTTTAGGTTGATGCGGATAATCAATTCACCCAAATGCTCTTGCATCAAAAATTCTTTAGGATAATCAATATTATTGATCAAACATTAATTGAGCTACACTTCAATGATGATTTTCTACTTCTTTGTAAGTTCAATATCAATGAATGGATACAATGTAAATTCAAACACATTAGAAATATTCTTCAACAAAATCAAACCAAAACAAATTAAATCAACATCAAATTCAAACACATTAGAAATATTTGTCAAACTAAAATCAAACCAAAACAGATGAAATCAACATCAATTTTTTTTAGGGTGATGCAGATAGTCAATTCACCCAAATGCTCTTGCATCAAAAATTCTCTAGGATAAACTCAAATACTCTTGCATCAAAAATTCTCTAGGATAATCAATATTATTGATCAAACATTACTTGAGCTACACTTCAATGATGATTTTCTACTTCTTTGTAAGTTCAATATCAATGAATGGATACAATACAAATTCAAACACATTAGAAATATAGTTCCCTCTAAAAAATAATATCCCCTTACTAGTGTCATTTATTGACCATGTTTGGCTAGACATTGATAATAAAAAAATATCAAAACTTTGAAATAGACATGTATCACTATATGATCTATTTTTATTTGAAATTTTAAATACTAAACAAGCATTGACATAAAAAATACAAATTGAGGAAGTATGTATACCATCATATCAACAATTTCATATCCATTTATTTTATTTCAAAAACATCTACATAAGCAATCCTATAAAGAGAAGAAATATGTCAAATGTTGTATATTTAAAAATACAAAAAAATGAAACTAAAATTAAAAATAAATCCAACAAAAAAGAGATGGTATAGTGCACACTATTTCATTCTCATTTACATTAAATTTTTCTATTGCAAAATAAATTTTATTATTAAAATATTTCAAAGGCAAGTACTAGCCACTACATGACACTTGTATGATAAAATGATTAACCTAAATTGCATGTATTTATATTTTATAGGACATAGCTCCATCAGGATATCCATTGCTAAAGTTAAAAAACTAATATTGTAAACTATCATGGCAATTGATTACAATTGATTCAAGTGTGAAATAGAAATCCCTACAATATAAAACTAAAGACCTATAAATATAGAAAAATGCAAATGTTAGTGTAGTCAATTTGATTGAAACATTTGTATATTGAGAGATGTTGAGTGTTTATTCGATATTACATTCATGGTCTTGTAACTTCTAAAATAAATTTTCAATCGTTCTCAAAATTCCACTCACGCTTTCACATATGGGGAACATATTCAACATAATTATTCTTATTATTACCTATAAACTAATGTTTTCACCTCAGTTTTCAATGTATTGATATTTTTAAAATTTAATTTTTTTTTTTATATTTTTATTTTTTTTCCAAAAAATCACTTCTATATTTTTTAGTATTAATTCATTATACTTTTGTTGATAGATTTTGTAATGTTGTATTTTTTTAAATTAGATGAAGAAAACATCCAAACAAAAAAATCATAAGAAAAATTAGAGGCATTTACAATCTTATGGATTTTGGTGGTAGAAATAATTCTAGTCAATTTAAAAATACTTTTATGTTTGGAATTTAAGCTTCAAGAAAGGAAATTTGTAGACATTTGGTCAAGGCCTTCATTATTTGCTCGATAAAAATTGAGTTATATATATGAATTTATAAATATTTCATGGAAAATATTGTTAAAACATATCAATACAACCGGTGGTTGATTGCACTTGCATATCAAATGTAGGTTTCATACATGCTTTGTGGAATTTATTCAAATGCATTACTTGTTATTCCCTATAGCCTTCCTCGACTCAATTCTTGGTATACATCTCCCTCACAAGCTTGGTTAGGATTTTCCTTTTCTATTGGATTGGGTATGTGAAACACATAAGTAGGAGCCTTAATTTTAGGTCATATTTATTTATATTTTTGCTATTTTTCTTGGTGTGGTAGAAAGAGGCAACATTTATTCCATGTAGACACATTTTTGTAAATTTTGTATTCACAAGATTTAAGTTAGTAGCGAGCCACATCAATATGTAATAGATGCATTGTCAAGATTCTTATGGTGTTTTCTCCAACTAACACATTTTATTTTCTACGTTTTTATTTATTCATTCAATTTAGTTACTACATACAAAACCACTATGGTTTCTAATCATTGTAATTAGTGTTTTTTTTCTAAGTAGGGGAGGTGGTGGAGCTGAATTATATTTTGACAAGTTTGAGGGATGAGGAAAATGACCTCAAATGGATTAGCCCACTATTGGATGAGATTTTATTATTTTTCTCAAATGGGATAAATTTAATTTTGATTCAACTAATCCAATTTTGGTGGGGTTTTTGAACTAGGAGGGGAATCTTGAGGTCATGAACAATCTATATTTAATTCATATTTGTGATATTTTTCACTTCCTCTTACTTCAAATTTGTACATCATGATGTTGTTCCTTATTATTGGCTGACAATGTGTTTGTTGATGTTGCAAAGAATTTTTTTGTTTATGATCATTTTTAATTTGTGTACATTATGGCAATATGACCATTGACCATTTTAAAGAAGTTCTTCTTGAATATCTTCAATATTGGACCTATTCTTTGTACACAAATAGTCTATTGTAACACCCCTATGTTTTTCTCTTTTGATTTGACAAAGTGTCTTTGTTATGCTTATGTTTTTTGTTAGTACCTTGACTTTGATAGACTATGATACTTGGTTATTATTTGATCACTAACTTTGGAGTGATGTAGTTTTTATATTATCATGTGATGGTACATTATTCTGATGTTATTATTATGACATGTTTTTTATTAGCATAGTGTTTATTTGAATTAATATTTTTATATGCTCATAAGTAGTTTATTGATGTTAGATTTGTCAGTGTTGTGACATTGTATTGGTGAAGGGAATGGAATTGCATTACTCGCTTGTGAGTGCCCTGTGATTCCATGATTCTCTCTTCACAGTGTGTTTTATTATGATATATATGCATGTTCGATCTATGCTTTGTTTGCAAGTTTGCAGGTAGAAGACATCGACTCCACCTAGTTTCATAGGTTTGAGTGTGTCCATTTTCCAACGGTATTGTTGATTGGGAGATGGTAGCTAGGTTTCTCGAGTCAAGCCACTACCCTAGTCATAGTGTGTCGTCAGTTTTAGTTGGTTATGCTTTGTTATTACGTTGTTCATTTTTGCCTTGATTTTATTTATGTTGCAAAGTGTGTTTAAGGTAAATAAATGATTTAAATATTTTAGTTGATTATTTTAATTAATCTTGTCTATTATGTTAGAAGATTGTAATTTAATTTAATTAATTAATTTATTTTATTTGGTAAAATAATTTAATCTTAGGATTAAATTTATTTTATTAATTAATTAAATTAGTTAGATTAAGTTTAAATTAGAAATACTATGTATTTTTGAAATTATTAAATGTTTTAATTTCTAGAAATATCTAGAGGCATTGGTGTTAATTGATTTTAGAAGATATTTGTTTCTTGACATGTATTTGGTAAAATTAATGATGGTTGTTGGGAAAAAAAAAATTCATGGAGAGAATAATGGTTGTAACCATGAGAGGTGAGAAGTTTCTTCATGGAAGAGAGGAGAGGATATTTTTGTGGAGAGAGGTTGTTAAAAAAAAAAAGTTTTGTTATTGTATTCTGGTTGTTGAAATTTTGGGGAAAAAGACAGTCTCAAAAAAATTCTTTGTGCTCTGAAAATTGTTTTGTTTCTGGAAGAAGCCCTGGTTGTTCTGGCAGAAGCTTGGTTATGTGGAAGAGGATTTACACCAATCCACATCCCCTCAAGCATTTGGAATTCAGGCTCCTTTGTTATTTAAATTAATTTTATTTTGGAATGATTCTTAGATTAAATTTGTTGTCTGGAAAGAGATTGCTTTTGCAAACTAAGAAGCTTTTGAGTTTTTGATTAAATTGAAAAATGTCATGTCTAAAACTTTCTGTAAAATTTTCTATAGAAAATTTTACAAGTTCTAATTGGGATTGTTGTAAACAATGAAAAACCCAGAAGAAAAACATTAGGGATCTGGAAAAATCTCTATTCGGAAGAAATTAAAATTCTCTGTAGAAATTCTTGGTAGAAGACCTCTCAGAAAATTTGGGTAAAAGTTATCTGTAGAGAAATATTGTTCCAATTTACTTTTGGATTTGTTTTCTGTAGAAAATTATTGTTGCCTATTAAATTTGTTTGTCTAAAGAAAATTTTTAAACCCCTATGTTGAAATTGTGAAATCTTCTGTTGAAATTGTGAAAATTTCTTGTAGAATACATTTTGAAAATTATTTCCCTGATTAGAGTAAAGATCTGTTTAAATTTATAAATATATATATACATATATATGTTGATATATATATATACATATACATATATATTCATAGACATATATATATATATATTCATTTAATTTAATGAATCCTCTGTAAGATTTTCTGGTTTGAAAAACCAGAATGGAAGTATTTATGCAGATAAAACGAAATGTTGTACGATGATTTCTATTTGTTAAATTTTGTATGCCGAGACAAAAATTTTTAAGGGTCATTGTTTTGTGTGGGGGCGTTGTGGACACCCCACAACTGACTTCCTTTGGGGGGGAGCCAGCGCTGGGCGCTGCCCGTAGGCCGCGCCCTCACCACCTTTGGGGATTCGGTTGTGGGTAGCCATAACCGTTTCCCCAATATTGTATATGCCTTCCTCTAATCCGTCTGCACTAAAAGAAAAACTTGCGATTCAATTTTTATGTAATATGATTTTTAAATTGATTTCAAAATTTCATTGTTTTTAGATTTTAATATAATATATATATAAAATATTGTTTCATTATGTTTGGAAATATGGTATTTGGTTTAAATAACTTTAATATATATGTTATTATGTATATATTTAAATTTATATTTAATGATTTTATTTAATAGGTGTATGCAGTATATGCACAGTTAGAAGATTTAATTGGTATAATCCATTAGAGAAAATTGATATTTTATTAAATGTAATTGAGGAATTGAAGATACAGATAGATTAGATTTCACTTCTCTGTTTGTAAAGGGATTTTATTTAATTATTTTATTTGGGCAATAATTTTACTATAAATCACTGAAGGAAATTAGATTTAGGAAATCCAAAGAGTAGTTTTATTTCCTGTTTTTATTGCCCTTTTGTATGTAATTTCTTTTGTTCTCATTTTGGGGGAAATTGATTAGAAGTGTTAGTTGATATTTTTTAAGTCTTCCAATTCAGGTGTTTTAATATTTGGAGTTGTATTTTATTGTCAAGCCTTTTTATCTCTCTTGGGTAGTGTATATAGTCGTTATCCGTTAATCACCTGGTTTCCACGAACAAGGATGTGATGTCTTTTATCTTTGGATTGAATATTTATATCCATATGTGTGCACTAGTTACCCTTGGGTTGTGGATTTGTTCCACGTGTTGTCAGTAGGAGAGTGACTCTCGATGGGGGTTGGGGTCTGAGAAAATTTGTCGGAGTAACCCATATGATTTTGTGATAACATTCCTCATATGTCAGCAGTGTGTTTGGTTCACTGATTTATCTAATTATTTAACTCTGGAAGCATTGTACCCAAAGTGTTAGTGTTGTAATTGTATTCGATTAGTTCACTCTTGTGTTAACCTGTGTCGTGAGGTAGTTGGTCTTGTCTAGGAAGTCTTGTTACTATCACCTAGCATGGGGGGGTGGGCCTTCGGGTACCACTTGGTTGGGTGGAACGTGCACCTTACTCCATTGGGCCTTCTTTTTATGTTCGTGATGGCAGGATCTTCTAGTTGGAGAGCTCGTGCGTACCTGATACTATGTTCTATCTTTTATGTTTTATGGTATCAGTTGGTTACTTTGTATTTATGTCACTCCTCAATTGTATTTGAGGGGACTCTTGTAAATTGTAATACTATTGTACGATCTTCGTCATTCTAGGAATGAGTATTGTAAACATTATTTGAAATTAATGTAATCCATGGATCTTTATGTACTTCTATCTTATGTGATGTTTAATGCTTTGAATGTATGTTCTTTAAATTCAAGAGTATTAATTTTTAAGCTATGAATGAATTAATGTTTATGTTAATGGCATTTAGTTGTAAGCTTAGTCGCATTCCTTAGAGGATTTTTGTGTTAGTGTAGTGCACTGTTCTTGTAATTAATTACACTAAAAAAAAAAAAAATTGTACGCTTTTGTAGTAGTTGCATCTTCCTCCAGGGTTACGTGGCGGGGCATTACACTATTATAGTACAACATCAGTATGATCTTTGATGAGGATACTCCCCTTACAAAACTACACACACAACTAAACAAGATTGATAAATAGAAAATGTAGAAAGAAACACTTGCTTTCTATTATCTTGATGAAGTGAAATTAGAATACTCAGAAAATAACATGCTATAGCCACATGGGCCTTCCCAATACAAAAACCTTGATCTACACTACCGAAGCTCCTTATGTAACCCTTTTTCTCCCTCTTCATCCAAGAATAGTAACTGCCTTAGAATATTTTGGAAGGTCTAACTCCATTTTGGCGCCAAAAATTCCATCGTCTATTTCCCACTCTAAAAGTTTTTTTTATTTTTTTATTTTATATTTAAGTATTTACAACTTCTTGGGGTCATAACTTTTGATTTGACCGTCAAATTTTCAATTGTAATATATCGTTGGAAAGCTTGTGAAGAGATCTACAACTATTTTTCTCCAAATCCAAACTACCAAAGATTTTGCACCTTGTTCGAGGGCTCTGAAGGGCCTCAATTTTTAGTTTTAAACTTCATTGGAGAAATTCTTTAAGACGAAAATTTAATATCTTCCAAACAGTACAAGATTTTGAGATGATTCTTTCACCAAATATCTTATTTTCCCATTTCGCTCCTTGGGGTTAATTTTTGTGTCCATAAGAACCGAATATAGCGACTTACTAAAAATAGCAGGTGACTATTTTTGGTTGTTTCAAACTTCTAACTATCCCAAAGATTGCACGAGTCACCATGGGCCCCCAAAACAACTAAGGAAACTACAAAGAAAATGAAAATACAATATTTTTGAGTGATACAAGATTACCCTTACACCATTGGAGGCTCCTACATCAATCACACTTTTGTTTCTTCAACCAATGCCCCAGGAGTCATCATCAATATACTATGACATATAGTAATTTCGATATGGTGATCATTCATAAACTACAACCTTATAAATTGTATATTTAAAATGACAAGCAACAGACCTAGATCCCTCTTTTAATGAATTTTCCTAAAACCTCCAATATTTCCATCTTCTTAGCTTATCATTGAGTAAATAAAACTTTTAAAAAATTACAATAAAAAGATGGAAATTGTGTCCCTAATTTTCTTCCACATGAGACTCTTCAAATTAGTAAAAAAGAAAATAGTAGTAGATGTATATTATTCTTTCATGAATTTTGAAATGTAATTTTTATAAGGGAAAGTTTCATTCTCAAACCACTTATTTAAATTTAATGTGGTTTATCTAGATGGAAACCCACTAGGTTACAACTTTAATAAAGGATTTGAAAATAGAGTAGATAGCTAGATTGTTTTCTTCAAGGTAACTTCTATTTAAGTCGCTAGTTTGCATGCTCTATTTTCAATATTATTCACAATATAGTTTTAATCAAAATAAGAAAAAAATTGAAAAGGAAAATGAAATTTATAATTACGGAGAGGCATAACTCTACAATGGGAGCAGTCCTTATAGGAGGCCAGCGCATGTAATGATGAATGAATGAATGAATGAAATATTTTAATGACGTCCACAAGACTAAACAGTCTATGGGACTGAGACAAACAACTTAATTTGTTGTCAAGCTCTTTTCCAAGTTGGATTTCCTAGTAATTTTGACTAGAACGCTGGTTGTTTGGTTGATCTTATCCTCCTCAAACAACTAGTGCATATTGTCCACACCCAAACTATTTGCGTACTGAGTACAAATATCTTCATAAGTTGTGCATTCCATGACGAAGTGTCATTCCATCTTCACTAATCCCTTATTACAAAGTATGCACGTTCTTTCTTGCCAAGTTTCCTTAGGCATCTCCCACCTACCGGTCTCACACCTAAGATGGTGTGATCCCGTCTTCAATTGTGCAACTAGCAGCCTCGATTTCCCTTTAATAGTTGCACCTAAATAGGTTTTTTCACCATGATCCTTTGTCAGGTTAAAATCTTTGATATAGTATGTTTTTTTTCGCCCAATCTGATTTGACCACATGGCAATCCTGAATTTTTCCCTCACATAGTTTTTTATTTCACTATTGGTGTCAAGACACTCATGTAATTTGATGTCCCAATTGTTCAACCACTTGATGTTCCACTTCATCCAAGTTTTCTTTCTTCGATCTAACGTCTCCTTCATAACCGTTTTAGGTCACCTATGGTTATCCTTTTTTTCTATCTTCTTTAAATAACTTATCAACCAGGTTATCGTTGATGTTTCCAAAGGAAAAACCCTCGCTTCAACTAAAAGAATTTCATATGAGACTGTGGCTTTAACTTTGAGATTGCTAGTTATTAGGTGTTTCTGGATTCTTTTTATTTGTCTCCAACTGCACTTTGACGTATTGTTGCCCCACACTTCACACCCATAATGTACAACCGCTATGACAAGCAAACCAAAAAAAGTTTTCTTGACAACATGGAGTCTGTGTACATTCGAAACCATTGTGTTTATTTTGACGTCCAGTTGGCGGTTTCTCCTTGGTTAATACTGTTTCTTCTTGGCTGCCGACAACCAGACTAGTTCATGCGTTGAAGGAGACGATATGAGTGGGTCAGCTTTTGTAAACGGCCTACAAAAACAAAATTCCTGCAGTAAGCGGGTGCCCATTACTAGGAGAGCAGTGGACTTAGAGACAATGGGGAGTGTCTTCTTCACCTGTCTGCAAAAAAAAAAATCGCCATGATATCTCTACAAATATCAGTCGTTGTTTCCTTCTTCCTTTCCTGTAGCGCTCAGCATAAGAAGAGTGTATACAAAAGTTAGGTTTCGGAAAAGCAAAAGGGCACTAATCAAAATTAGGTCAAATGAAAAAATTATTTAATCGCCCTCATTTTTTAGTGCCTCAAAACAATTCGGAATGGATGTGTGGCTTTAAGAAAATATACGACCCCTTTGAGAAATCGCTTTAACTTTTTAAAAGGTTTGAATTTAGTTTTAAGTCTCACTTAAAATGCATATATGTATTCAATTAAGAGAAGGGAATATACCTTCATTATCTTAAAAAAGGGAATTATAATAATTTAAAAATAAGAAAAAGGTATCTGAATATTTGGAAATAAGGAAAGGGATTATAATAGTTTAAAATGAGAAAGGGACTATATCCATTCAAAATAAGAATATAAACAAGAATGGAAATTAGGTTTTACTAAAATTTCTTTAGAAAAGAAAAATAAAAAAATTGTTCCTTCTAATAGTTAAGTAATAAATATATATAAAAAAAATGATAGTTATCATTTCTATAATTTTAAATTATTTTTAAAAGAAAAATTAGTTTTATATAAAAAGGTATTTATTAATTTATGTATTTAAGAGAATAAATAAATAATTAAATAAATAACAGTTAAATGTAAATAAATATGGGGTTGGGGCCTTAGCTCGGTTGGCTAAATCTTTCCTGTTGCAGGAGGTTGGTCACGAGGTCTAGTCTCCCCCACCCCCATGGTACCGGAGGGCGTGTCGCACCAGCACTGCCGGTCACGTTAAAAATTTTACCAGACGCACTGCAGTTTATAGGGGGTTGTGCTACCCGATTCCTGTAGTCTAATAAAAAAAATAAAAAAATGTAAATAAACATGTATATAATGAATAATCAAATGGACTCGATCTTTAGATTTTGTGCTTGTGAATAATGAATTTAGCAATCACACTTTGGTGTGCAATGGGTGTCTTGATTAGAGGGTAAAAAATGGGTTTTGATGGGGCCCGTAACTCAGTATAAAGGAAGACAAGTTGCCCAAAAGATAAACCATAGACCAACAATAGCTCCGCAGCATCTGCAAAAGATAAACAGGACTACACATGTTGCATCTTATAGAAAATCAAAGGCCAAAAACCCTTGAACCAACTTGTTTTTAACTGGGACCGGAAACCTTTTTAGTTACACAAAGAACCCACCTGCATCTGTCAGGCATCAACAAACCAACTGCTCATGGAAGACACCAATGAGCCAAGAAAGATAATCATCACTAAATGAGCAAAGACCACACTGGTAAGAACCACCAGTAAGACCAAAAACCCCACCTCAATAGAGACAATTTGATCCACCACATAAAACTACAATAAGTCACCTTCCTTGCAGCTCAGATTCACCTAGTAATAGGAAACCAACTCTAGCTCCACCTCTAAAGGAGCGAGCTCCCTTCTATTGGAAAGGAAGAAATTATCATTAAAGCCACCGCAACCAGACATCGCCTACACCCTCAACCTCCACCTCCATAAGAGAACTGCCCACCTTAATAAGAATAACTTCTGCGGGGGGACCACCTCCATAGGACCAAAGGAGAAATCTAACATAGTAGCCAAGAAAACAACCGTAGTCTCCTTTGGAAAGCCCTGCACTAGGCACAAAAACATTTGGGATCTAGGATTAAGACTTGAAAACCACCCAGCGAAGAGAATAAGGCCACCAAAGAACTAAATAGAGTCCAAAACAACATGACCCTTCAGCCAAAAAGTCATCATCGGAGAAGACCCCACAACACACACCTCAGCCAGGTAAACCTTCATCAGTAGCCACAAGCCCAAAGCAACCATATTCATCACCACCTCTAACAGAACATAGATCCCATCAGACACAGGAAAATCACCCCTAACCAAAGACAACAACTGAGAAAATAGAAGAACACTCCAGAAGCACCCCACCAAAATCAGGGGAAACAGACATAACCATCAGCTCCATAAGAAACTTGATGGCATCCATAGCAAGACAAGGCAGAGACAGCCCTGCCCAAACCAACAAAACCACATTGACAACCCCCAAGCCTAGAAAAAAAGAGCCTGAAGGGTACAAAAACAAACAAGCAGCCCACAAGCCAACAGAGAGAATAAGGAAGAAACAAAAGACAACAAAAAGGAAGCCAGAAACAGAGAAAGCCAACAAAAAGAACCCCCAAGCCTCCCTAATACACCAAATAGGGATAAAAATAGACCCAGTCAACAACCAAACTTCCAAAAAGCAACCAACACACTCCCACATCACCTGCAAAGAGAGCTATCAGAAAACAACAAAGAGCCATCAAGAAGGTAGTAGGAAGAAGCAAAGGAAGAACAAAGAAAACCAAGAAACACAACAAGCCAACACAAAGAAACCCCAAGCCCTCCAACTATGCCGAGTCAGAGAAAAAATAAGCTCATTATGCAACCAGTCATCCTCAGAAATTCCACCGCACACCCACTGCCTAGAAGTTAGCCAAAAATAGAGCACCAGATGCCACACATCAACCAGATCAATGCCAACATCACCTACCACAACCCAAGCTAGAAGAACGATCATCCTCCAAATAGATGACCACCATTCACATCCAAGAACAACTACGCACTCCACAAAAGGATAACTAGAGGCAACCAAAACTCGCCAAAAGCAGGAACCCCCAAAAAAATACCACGAGTCACACAGCCAAAAGGGGCAAAGGGAGAACAAGAGGAACCAAGAAGAAGAATAGGCCAACATGAAACACTCACCAGCCTTCCTATTATGCCGAATAGGAGAAAAATAAGCCCATCAATCCACCATTCCATCTCAGAGAGCCCCAAGAACACCTACACCATTTGTAAGGCAAGGAGTAACCACAGAACACCAGGCAGACAAATCCAGATCATGAAGAGAACACCAAGCTGACACAACAAACACCACAGTCTAAGGAGCAAAGAAGAAGCTCCAGAATAGACCGCAACCCACAACAAAGAAAAGGAGAACTCCAAGACCCCCACAGCCAACATCATAGACATTCCCGTGAAGCCTCCACAAGAAAAAACAAAGAACAACTCAAAAAAGAGCCACAAAAGAGAGCATCCATTTGTTCCCGTAGGAACCACAACCCACAATGAAACCTGGACTCTATCTGCATCTGCAGGATCTCCATCTTCCTCTGTCGATTCCTCCTCACCCTCAGAGGAATTCAAATTTCCTTTGCGTGCCTTTCCTCTCACGCTCCCACTCATGGGTTGATTATTGATTATTGTGTGCAATAGGTATGTTGAAGATGTGTGGAAGGTAAATTAGGGAAAAAATTGGTCTATTTTTTGCATACATTTGTGCAGTAAACATGAGGTCAATTGGTAGTCCATTTAGAAAATGATGTTTGTGCAATAAAGGTCTCAAATTTCAATAGGAAAGTGACAAATTCAAATCAATTATACATCCACTTAGAAGGATCTACACACAACTAAAATGAAACATCTAAATCGGGAAGATAATAAAGCTCCATTACCAATAGGCTCATGTTATGCTTCAAATAGGGAGAGAGGGAGACGTAGATATGGAAAGAGGGAGAGATATAGGGGGAAGAGCAAGAGAGAGACAAAGGGGTAAGGAGATAGAGATAGAGATGGAAATGAAAATGGAAATGGAAATGGAGATGGAGATGGAGGAGAGGGATATGGAGAGGAGAGGGAGATAAATAGAGAGAGAGGATAGAGGGATAGGTAGATATGGAAATGAAAATGAAAATGGGGATGGAGATGGAGGAGAGGGATATGGAGAGGAGGGGGAGATAAATAGAGAGAGAGAGGATAGATGGATAGATAGAGATGGAGACATAGGGAGAGACAGGGAGATAATTAGGTGGGATAAAAAGAAAAAGATATAGGGAGTGATATATAAGAGGTGGAGATGGGAAGATATAGGGGTAGAGAGACATGTAGAGATAATATGATAGAGATAGAGGTATTGATGAAAGAATAAATATAGAGAGATAGAGATAGAGAGGTAGAGAGATAGATATAGAGATAGAGGTAGAGATAGGGAGGGAGAAACAAGGAGTGTGTGTGTGTGTGTATGCATACGAGAGAGAGGGAGATAGTTATGTATAAATATATAAAGAGGGAGGGAGGGGAAGGAGAAAAATAGAGATAGGAGAGAGACGTATAAAGATATAGAAAGGAGTGATAGGGAGAAAGGGGGAGAGAGGGAGAGATAGAGATAGAAAGAGGGAGAGATAGGTATATAAAGGAGAGATGGAGAGATAGATACAACTCAGGAAAGATGGAGGGGGTGAGATATAGAGAGTCAAAGACATAGCAATAAATATATAGAGGGAGAGATGGAAGGAGAGACAAAGAGGGAAAGGGATAAATAGAGACAAAAGGAGGGAGACAATGAAAGAGGGGGAGTTGGAGAGAGCAAGATAAAGATATAGGAAGTGATAAGTAAAGAGATGTAGAGAGGGATATAGAGAGAGTAGGAGAGATGGAGGGAGAGATTGAGTGAATAAGTGAGAGATAGAGATAATGAGATATAGAGAGTGAGGGAGAGGGAGAGATTGGAAGATAGAGATAGAGGGGGGAGAGTGAGAGATAAAGGAGGTGATAGAGATAAGCAATAGAGATAGAGAGCGAGAGACATAGATAGAGGGGGGAGAGGTAGATATAGGGAGTGGAAAATAGGGAGATTGTGTGTGAGAGTGAGAAATATATAGAGATAAATATAGGGAGGGAGAAATAGGGAGTGTGTGTGTGTGAGTGAGGGAGAGATATTGAGATATAGATAGAGAGGGATATATATAGGGAGGGAGAGAGAGAGAGGGAGAGAAATAGAGAGAATAAATGAAGTAGAGAGATATTTCCAAAGTAATCAAATATTAAATAAATTTTTAAAAACTATTTAAATAGAAAATTTATACGAAGACCAATTTTCTAAAACTAGCATATATATATATATATATATATAATTTTAATAATATATATAAAATACACCGAGAGATATCCTTCTCGAGGCATCTATTTCACTAATTCACTATAAAATATAGGCCTCAAGAAGGATATCTCTAGATGTATTTTATATATATTATTAAAATTATATATATATATATATATATATATATATATATATATATATATATATATATATATATGCTAGTTTTATGAAACAATGGTGTCTCATTCATATTAAAATATCTGAATTTTTGTTAACATTAATATTATAATCTTATCTATGTAGAAATTTTTGAGAAACATATATATCTAAGATTGGGAGATATGATTATAACCCCATTTAAAAAAAGTATTCATAAACAATTTATCAACAATTTGGTCCATGTGATAGAAATGGGCTTGGTTGGCAAGATCTAAAATGTGTACTTTTCATTACATTAAAACAACACAAGCTTATTCAACTATTCCAAGAGAATACCTATTTTGTTTTTTATAGTGCTAATAGTTACATTTGATTGCACTATTAAATACATAGGTGGTTTTTTCCATTTTTTGCTACCTTATAAACCTACACATGAGGCATCTCTTCTTGCCTACATTTTCCAACTTTTGTTGAATTTCAGATTGTGCAATTAAGAATACTTAGTTTTTATTTCCTTTTTCTTTGGAATTAAAGGCTTATTTTCCCTAGTTAACCTTGAGATTTGAATTATTTGTTAAATAGTTTTTTATAGGCCCAACAATTTTATGATGGTTCATGATGGTTTTTAGTAGCAATTGTTGCTTTGCCAACAATTGATTGTGAAATCAAGGCCTATCATATATCCATGTTGGAATAACAAATAAAAAATATTTATGATAAAGTGAAATAAAGGCCTTATATATATCATTGGTAGAATTCAAAATAAGAAAGAGTGTTTACAAATTTGAAAAAAGGATTGCTCAACAAAATAAATTACCTTAGCTCTTAAAATATATATCATCTTATTTTTTCATAGGAAAGGCAATATCTTAACTGACTTATAAAAGTAATAAAACCAAGGCTCCACACTTTTATATAAAATTCAAAACTTCCACAAAACAATCAAGCACAATAGATTAACCAAGAAACTATCATAGACCATGTGTATGTACAATGAACTCTCCTTGTATATATAGGACAAGGAGGAAGTGGAAAGGTGAAACATAAATACTAGCCCACCCTCCAAGAGATGTGATGAATTTAGAAAACTTGGGACAAGTGTGAGAGCATGCATCAAGTATCTATGAGGTGAGACAACTAAACCACTAAGTGAACTTAAGCTAGCGTGAATATGAATACTAGGTCTAGGAACTAGATAAAAGAGAACTAGATGCATAAATGTTTTCACACTAACACCCCCCTTAAGGTATAATTAAAAACTAAGTCACTAAAATATGAGTCCCAAAAACAAGGTTTGATGAGGTACTCATGTACAAAATAAAAGTCTCACTAATAGAGTAATGTACAAAATATATTGGGAAAAAATTTCTCTCCAAAAAGGAGAGCTATACAAAGGATAGAGGACTTGAGATCTCCCAAAGAAAACTTCTTTCACCCCAATAAATTGGCACAAAATAGGATAGTGAGGTGATGTTAAAGGTTTAATGAAGATGTCTACAACTTGATCTATAATACACAAATACTCTAAGGATAAAATACCAACCTAGATAAGTTATCAAATGAAGTGCACATAAATCTAATGTGATTTGTTTGTTGATGTTTAATTGGGTTGTGCAAATTATGAAAGGCACTTTGGTTATCACACCAAAGTATAGTAGGATGATCAAGTGAAAGACCAAACTATGCCATAAGTTGTTGACGCCATACTACCTACTGGATAGCAAGAATTTCTCCTTGATACTTAGTCTCAGTGGATGCCAATGTAATAGTGGTTTGCTTCTTGCAAGGCCATGCAACTAAACTAGAATGAAGATAAAAAAGAAGAAGCTATAAGTGGAATTTTGTGAGTCATCATATCTTGCCCAATCTAAATCAATGTATCCTATTAGTTGTGAAGCATCCAATGTGTAATGAATGCCAAAATGAGTGGTTTCATGAATTTACTTCAAAATGTCCTTGGATTTCTTCCAATGAATGTCATGAGGGTCATGTGAAAAATGGAAGACAAGACCAATAGTGGAGGTGATATCAGGATAAGTATGTTTCAAATACTAAAGACTACAAACTATTTTATAAAAATTAGCATCAACACTAGTTTTGTGCAAGTGGTAGTCAAAGTGACACCAAATTATAATGTTGCAGGTGTGAGCTTCCAATCACTCATATAAAATCAATGAACCAATTTAGTGGCTTACTTTTGTTGATATATATAAATCCTCTTAGTATATTGAAGAACCTAAAGACCAAGGAATAAATGCAAAATCCCAAGATTAGTTATGTCAATCTATGAAAACCCCTTAGTTACAAGATGTGTCTTGTGTCTCTCAATCAAATCATCGACTACATACTTGGTGTAATACACCCACTTACATCAAACCATATTTCTTCCCTTGGGAAGAGAAACTAAATCCTATGTATTATCTTCATCAATGAAGAATACTCATTTTCCATAGCACTATCCCACTCTGGAATACCAAAAGCCTCTAAAAATGTCTATAGATCTAGAAATATAGCATGATGCAAAAGATAAGTTTCAAAATTTTATGAGTGAGTGTATTGAGAGGAAATAGGATCACCAACTAAAGAACCAACCTCCTCTATAACACTATAGGCCCACTTGGGAAAAACAGGAGTGGTAGGAGGTGGAAGTGGTGGTGGAGGTGGAAACGGTGGTACTCCATCATATAAAGTATCCTAAAGTACAAATGTATCATCATTAGATGAAGAAGGTGGAGTAGGTAGTGAGGAAGAAGAAGATGGTGGATGATATATCTATGTGAAAGACTCATGAAACTGGAAATCTCTATGAAAGTGGACATCTCTAGTGATAAGATCAAACAACATATAGGCTTTCACATCCTAACAATAACCAGCAAAAATTTATTGTTGACTCTTCTTCTCTATTTCCTTACGTCAACCATCTTATATGAATGCCCAAGATTCACTACCAAATGCCCTAAAGAAGGAGACATTAGGATTGATTTTGGACCAAGCCTCCTCTAGAGTAAGATTTTGAACTCCTTGTGAGGAGTGTGCTTCTAAATATAGTTAAAACAATTTATTTCTTCAACCCAAAATGAAGGGATCATAGACCTATACTAAACCGTACAATTTTATATATCTCTCTTAATGATTATTTATTTCTTTTGGTAATAAAGTTATTCTAAGGAGTGTATGGAACTAAATATTCATGTTGAATACCATGCTCAACACAATAGTCCATAAATTTTTTGTTCACATATTCCCCCCATTATTTGTGTGTATCTTCTGAATAGAAGAAGATGAATTCTTCTCCATTAACACCTTGAAGGTCCTGAAAGTGGTGAAGACATCACTCTTTTTATTTGAGAGAATACACTGATGTGTGACAATAGAAATCATCAATAAAGGTGAGTACATACTTGGCTCTTGAAAATGGAGTTGAAAATGACATGAGGTCACTATGAGCCAACTCAAGTAAAATAGTAGCACAATCGACTTTACCCTTTGGAAAGGGTTCCTGGTGATGTTTTGTAAGTACACAAACTCGACGAATTCCCTTTGTGCAAGACACCTTAAGGAGGCCAAGTACCATATTCTTAGTACTCAATTGCTAAAGATACATGTATCTCTCATGCCAAAGTTTTCTTAAAGAGTTAGCATGGGTGATATGTAATGAACCACAAGATGACATAAAGCCATGAAACCTATACAATTGATACACATGATCTACTCAACTTAAAGCAACAATCCTCTTAGGATGATGTAGTTATTGAATTACTATATCATGTGGTGAAAACTCAACTATCTTTCCATCACAAATATGATAAATCTAGTAAAAAGATAGAAGATTAGTTGAAATCTCAAGAACATAGATAACATCCTCAATGCAACCCTATGTCCATTGTACTATACTTGACCCTAAAACTAGAATTGATGAAGAGATTCACATTAAAATTTGAGTAGTGTTGTCAAAAATGGATTCAAGAAGATCCTTCTAGTGAGTCATGCATTGTGAGGCTCTTGAATCAACTATACTATTTGTGTATGTATCCAAAACTCTCATAGTAAGGGAATGTCTCTTAGAAGATATGGGAAGATCAATATTGTGTTTCTTCATGGCCTCTTCCAAAGCCACAACCCTCTTAAAAAAAAAATTGTTGTTATGATCTTGTGGTCCACAAAGAGGACATGGTCCTCTACTTTTCTACTTTTAATTGTAAGTATTATTTCTTGATTGCAAAGATGATGTGGCTTGTGTGCTGAATTTATTCTTTTACTTAGATGATTGCTCATTTTTTGAATTTGATTTTGTCTTAGGTTTATTTGAAGAATTACTTCATTTTCCCTTATATTATTAGACAACTAGTGCTTGAATTTTTGAAGAAGTGATAGAATCTATAGAAATTAACTTAGATTTTTCTCATGTGAATCTATCTAAACATTGTTCAAAAGAAGTCATTATAAATGGTTTTTCAAGAGCATTTATTGCAGAGTATAAAGAAGAAAATATTTGATAAGGACCTTTTAGCTTTGACAAAATCAAGAATACATGCTCTTTATTTGTTATTGTATTACCACAACTCTTAAGTCAAGAAAGAAAAGACTTAAATTGGACCAAGAAATGTTTAATAGAAGGGAATGAATCAAGAGACACAACACCGACCTGAAGTATTTTAAATTCATCAACTTTACCAAATAGATAATTAAACTTTTCCCAAATTTTCTTAGTAGTTGTACAATTAGCAATGTGAAATTGCAAGTTATTATACAAGGAGACCAATTATGCACATTGCTTCATCTAACTTGTTCTGATAAGTAAATTTTTCAAACTCCCTTGTAAATTCCATTTGTTGACCATTTACCATTTTCATAATCCCTTCAATTGAACAAGTTATTTTACTTTTAATTTTCATGTGTGAGAATTATGTGGAGTTAACAAGTTGATTTTAGGATCCATGATGCACACAAAACAAGGCACTTAAATTGTTCTTATAAACCCCCCTAGAATTGTATTAGATCTTAATGTTGACTCCCTAGAAATATGCAAGACAATATTTTTACAAGTTTTTGTTAAGTTTGGATGCAAAAATATTCGTTTATAACTTACAGATATTTTTACAAATTATAAAATTAGGCTATTCAAAACTTAATTTTGACTACAAATCTTAAATCCTTGTGAAATTCTAACGAAATACCATAAAAATCAACTACCTAGATCTATTAAATTAGTTGAAGCAATGTCTAAGAGAAAGAAATTTTTTTTAAGACCTTGGGCTTGAACATAGTTCTTCTAGAAGTTTTTGAAATAATATCATAGTACATCATGATTGTAAAACCTTGTGAAATGTGGGAAAGATGTTCCTTAGACAAAAAGGGGGTCCTTAATTTTGAGGGGGTGTTTTCTCTATGTATATCTTTCCCTAAAGTCATTTCATTAGGAAAGAGATCACAAGGTATAAATATTGGCTTTCAACCTCAATGGTGAGTCAATCAGGCCTAGATCTCAGTCCTTAAGACAATAAAGAAGATCTGAAACCAAATTAAAATGATTTGCAATGCTCAAACTAAATGAATTATAAGACCTAATACCTAAACTGCAAATTCTCAAAAGTACAAAAACTGAAATTATAGTTTGTAGACAAATCTGATAACGGTTAGGACACATGCACCTATCACCAAAATTTGGTTTTGAGCTCTTTTTAAATTCAATTTTTCCCTAGGATGAATGGTTCCTGGTTAGTGCTTCTAAAAATACTTTTTACAGTCCTCTAATGATGGATTTTAGCTTCTTTTTTGCATAGGTTCCACTATTGAAAAGATGAAAATAAATTATGCAACCTAGTTTCCATGGCTTGACAACAATGATGACAATAATTGCAACAATGTAAAAAATTTCTCCAAGATCTTCAATCCTTTTTCAACTTGTAATCTACACATACACAAAGAGAGGGAAAATTTGGTTTGTTTGAATGGGGGTTTTCCTTAGTGAAACCCCATGTTTGGTAATTAAACCTTGATAGAAAGATAATGACAATGGAGAAGGAAATTATGAATGAACACTTGCTTGCTACAACTCACCAAACCTTCAATGGCTTCCCTTAGAGGACTAAAGAAAAACAAATCATTCCAAGGAACTTGATATTGCTTTGCTTGATGGATTTGGACACTTGAAAATGCTTGGTTGCTTTAGGATCAACAATGCATGTTAGCCTTCACAAGATGACATGAACACACCTAAGTTTGAACATGATACATTAGGATCTTGATTGCTACAACAAATGACTAATAAATCTTCTCTCAAATGCTCTTAACAATAATATTTTCTCATATGAAGTCTCTAAAAAGTGTATTAGAATGTTGTTTATTTTGAGTTGATAAAAAGACTGTATCTATAGGTTTTTAAATTTAATTTCCCAAAAATTAGATTCCAAAAGCCAAAAATTGCATATTGAATTTAAATCATTAAAATACCGCCAAAAACATATTTAAAATGGGTCCAAGGGCTTAAAAGGTACCCATTCGCCCTTGGGTGAATGGGTCATGACCTATAAATCCAGGACACACATGCTTCAATGTGATTAAAATATTAATTGCATTAATTAAATGTTGGTTTCCCTTTCAAAAAACGAGAATAATAAGGCTTTGGAATGCATAATTTGACAAATTAGAAGCTTAATTAAGTCCAATAAATTAAGGGACCCAAAAAAAGTGTGAAATTATAAAGGGTATACAATTTTCTACACTACACCTTGATTACTAATGTAGAATTTACCTTTTTCTATGCTAAAATGAAGCAAAGGTGGTTTAATTTTATAGATGTGATATAAGATTTCAAAGATAGAAACATAGTAGGTGGGAATCCAAAGAAAATTATTATATTACATCTAATCTCTTGGCATGAAGATTAAAAGATACGGTTGACCTATTGGGTGGTGAAATTTGGGTGGTATCCACAAATAAAAATTAAGCTCAATTTCCTATGGGACCTTAGGCTCAAAGATGGCCATCTAGTGGTAGGTTTACACATTGATTATTTTTATTCATTTTAAAATATTTTAGGAAGGGAAAATGTGGGGTTTACATGTAGGATAAGACTAGGCACGAAAACTTATATCTTAACAAGGGGTAAAGGGGTTAAAAACAAAGGGAAAATAAACAAAAGCTTAGAATATGGGAAGGGGGGAAGAATTAAATACAAAGCAATAAATAGGGAGGTCAAATAATACTTAGGAAACAACATTTGAAAGAGGGTAAACAAGTTAGGGATGACAAAATGGGTTAAAAAATAACACACACAAATAATATACATGGGCTAGGAGATAAAATAAATGAAAAATATAATAAAGGGTATGCATATTCTATTAATATATTTTTTTCACGACTTTAGTAGGCTTATGACTAACTATAGGAGATATACTACTAGAGGAAGAGTACAATGGCATATATTATTAAATTCCAAAGGATACATGGATGCCAATAATAAATATACCAATATTTGTTTGTTGATATTTACTCTTCCACTAGTTCTTATACCTATTCCTACAAAACACCCAAGTAGAGTAGTCATTGTACACTACTAAGGTAAACTAGGCTACTAGTAGAGAAATAGTGAAAAATATGACATGAAAAGTAAGTTATAATAGCATATGAAATGAAACATAGAAGCTTGTGTAGTGCACCATAGTGCATGAAATTGGATCAAGAGAACAACCTTTTAAGAATATTACATGCATGCACATATATCTTTTCATCTTACAAAACAACCCCTTAGAAATAAACAACCAATCATATGAACATTAAAAATATCTCAAAAATCCAAATAAAATCAATTTGAATTCATTATCCTAATTAGAACCACATATGCTACCATACCTCCTTAATCATACTCCAACCAAACAAATAATGATGACACATTAGTTTCAAACCCACTAGCAACAACCTTTATTGTAGCAATCCTCAAGTTGTTTCTCAAAAAAAATCACCCTTTTTTTTGGGTTAAAACTTATCAAGTTATTAATTTATTATGTCTTCATTTAGTTATAAACTCAAGTAGTCATTTTTTCATACAAGAGAAACATCTATCCATATAAGTTAGGCATCCATCCAACTAAAATAGGAATTCATCCATACAAGACAAGCATAATGCCCTGGCTAGATACTTAGAATCATATGACATACATTGTACAAAGCCCTACCTTGTGTCCAACTAATAAAACCTTGATTTCTAAGGTGCCATACATTAATTGATAATTGTTAGAACATAATTGATAAAGGGAGAAACTATGTGTTGACTTGTTAGATATATCATTGGTCATAAAGGTAAACCCTACGAGTTCCTTCTCTCTACTTAAAAATAATGGTGTGAATGTACATGAGTAACAAAGGGAATTTAATATCATGTTAGGAATTATCTTAATTAAGGGGTTGTTAACTCTTACATCATAGGTTCTCAAGCTATAACTGGCATTGTGTCTAGTTTGAATGATCATGAGATGAATCTATAAACTATTCGAGGGTATCCATAAACTGTTCGAGGGTATATTATAAACCGAAGAAAAACCAGTATGCAATTTTGAAAAGGGAATAACAATTATCTAGTTTATCTAAGAGTACACACATTATTATGGAAGGGATTGTGAATCATAAAACACCAATGAAGGCTACTATGGTATGAACCTAACATTGACACTAATGAAATTCAGTTGACTTGATACCTTATGATTCTTCACATGATTAAGATAATTGATATGTTTGATTAGTGAAAGAAAGTAATCATGATTATATGATAGGAGTAGAGAATTTAAATATTTTTAAAAGGTAAAATTGATAAATTGAAATTAGATGAATTTGCAATGAAAGGATAACCTGGAATATTTAGATGATTAATTGGGTTAATTGATGTTGTTCTATTTTATGAGGATTAAAGGAAAGGTGTCTTATAATATTTCACTTGGATATGAAGATTGATATGTTGGAATTAGAATTAAACCTTGATTTTGGTTATATGGTATAATAGTTAGATATACTTTACAATTTTATATGTTTGTGCAATCTTATATGCTTAAAAGTAAAATTAAGAATGTGATGCTAGATAAATTGCAAAGAAATAATAACCTAGAATAATTAGATGACTAATTGGACTAGGTAATGTTGTCACATCAAATAAATATTACATTAATTGAATGAAACATGTCTTGTGATATTTTGATGAGTATGAATGTCGAAGAATTATGCTTAAGTAGAAATAAGATAATTTTTAGAAAGTAATATTGTGAATATCTTATTATGAGAAGTGAATTATGAAACATATGCATATGTGGATTGATTAATAATGTTGTTTCAGCTATGATGGTTCTTGAACATATTGACATGTGAAATTGAGTGTATAGGTATAATTTTGTGGCCTATGGAATCAAATATCTCCCAAGAACCCAATGTGAAAAACCCATGAAACGAAGACCATAGTCCATATGGAGCGACTATAATCTCATTTGTGATGTGTTTTATTTGTAATGTTAATTGTGAATATGTAGTTGTAATTATATTTGAATTCATGCGATCTAGATAGAATGTGAGTTTGCATATTATGTGGTAGATTTCGGATTCTTTCTTTTATGGGTTTTTAAAAGGTATTTAAAATCTCATTTTTAATTATTTTTATGGTTTTTGGAGCCCTAGGGTAAGTACCTATGAGTGTGGGGTTCATTTAATCCTAAAACTTGGTCAAGAGATTTTATGTGACCCCTCTTAATGGCTCATTAAGAGGAGTGGAAAAAATCAAACTTTCAAATGGAATAAATTGGCTTGTCTTGTATCATTCTCATTCTTCTAGGCTCATTTATCAACTTGGAGAAGCCCACAAATGACTTTCACATGTGTGAGCCTCCTTTGTAAGAAATCGTGGGAAGAATGTCCAAGTACACTCCCCATCTCCCAAAAATCTCACACATGTGTGAGAACTTGTGGAAGAGTGTAATTGAGGAAGAAATAAGAGAGTGAAAAGTGCAACTCCCTCATCCAAATTAGGGTTTTTTATTTACCTCTCACTTGAGAATGAGAAAATGAATTTTTTTTAAGAGTATGATTCTTTTTTATTTTTGGGCGTTTTTGGAGAGAGTCTTGATTTTGTTGATTTTGGGAAGGAGTTGCTTGGCTTGGTTTTGAGAAGGGATTATGGAGGATTTGGAGTTTAAGATCAAAGTAAACTCATCATCACCATATGGAGAGCTCAAGGAGGTAGGCCTTTCTGGAATCTTAATATAGTTTTGTTCAAAGTATGTGGGAGCTTTAAAAGTTGTGTTGTGTTTATTTTGATATTGAATGTTCTTGTAATATATGTTACAAATATGGGATGGGTGTTAGGGATAAATTCACCCTTATGTGCAGAGCATCCTGGTTTATGTGAATGAGAAATGTAAGAATTTGATGGTCTTAAGTGTTCAATGGTATTGTGTTTTTGGTTCATAATGGGAAATGGGTTATTGGTGCATTCATGGTAAGGAGGGTCCTCAAAGAGAACAGTTTGAACCATGCAACAATAGTATCACAACAGAAGCAACACAATTTATGGAGGCAAATGCAAGTGAAAACATTATCACTATCTAAAATATTGGTTACATATAGTCGGCCACATCTAGACTTATAGATTCGGCACACAGGCCTGATTACAACATGCTCAAAATATAGTGTTCATACATGCGAGCGAAATCCTATAGATCAGGTCTAATATACAACATGTTCTTCATAATAATCTATCTCCCCCCTTCTAATGACTCATACTAGCTTTATATCATATTTGTGAGTCTAGAAACATCTGCGTCGGCCAAAGATTGCTACAATCTCTGAGAAGAAATGTGTAACGTGTGCAAGAATAGGTCAGCCTCAAATTTGAAATTCATCCACAATAGATGCGTATGATGAAGCATGGACCTAATTGTAAGGTTGGGGACACTCCATGAAACAAATCTTAACACACTGTGAGGATCTACAAGTCACAGGAAAGGTCTGCGATCGATCCAACTAGCCGTTAGGTTTTGAAGTTATTTTGGGGCCAGCCTCAAAACTGTCACGTACATTGGAAGCGATAACTTGCCAGAAAAAGATCCAAATGATTTGAAAACTTGGAAAACGAAGATTGAACATGTGCACAATGAAATCCTAGGTATGTACGATCTGGCGGGAAAACATGAAGAAACATCAGATCTACCAACTCGAACTGGAATAAGAACAAAACTGAATGAAGGTATTTTTGGTTGATGCAAGATTGCCAAGAACCAAGGATGCTCCTACATCAAACATCTAGGGTTAATGAAAAGTGAGCCTCTCACTTTATTAGGGCCAAAGGAAAACCAATACGGTCTACCTCATCCTAAGAAATCCAAGAAGAATCCTCCACTGGTCTACCTTTCCACTTCACAGGATATTCTTTTTCCTGTCTTCCACGAGTCTTTCTCCTATCTTTGACATCCAAAACTTTTTCTATCTCATTTGATTATTGTTTAGGAATTTTTTCTTCCAACTTCATCTTACTTTCCTCATTGAATTTTGCTTCATGGTATTGATGTAGGTCTGCAATGTTGAATATAGGTGATATACTCATGCCATCCGGTAACTCCACTTCATATACATTCCCTGAGTCAAATTTCTTCAATATCCTATAGGCTCCAAACTTCCTCATCTTCAATTTACTATATGTTCCAACCGGAAATATTTCTTTCCTCAAGTACACCATCACTTCATCTCCAACTCTTAACTCCTTATGTCTCCTCTTTTCATCTGCTTTCTCCTTATACTTCTGGTTCATGTTCTCCAAATGTTGCTTCACTTGAGTATGCATTGTCTTCATATGTTTTGTGAATTATTTTTCTTCTACACTCTTCTTATCTTCCTTAATAATGTCTCTAAGCTCTGATATACCTCTAGGATGAACTCCTGTAACAATCTCAAAAGGGGTATTTCCAGTACTCTTGTTCATTGAATTATTGTAGGCAAACTCTGCTTGTGCTAGGACTATATCCCAAATTCTGATCTTATCTCCAACCAAACATCTCAACAAATTTCCCAAACTTCGGGTCACTACCTCCGTCTATCCATCTATCTGTAGGTGAAAAGTACAACTGAACTTCAAATCTGTTTTTAACTTCTTCCAAAGTGTCCTCCAAAAATAGCCAACAAACTTCATATCTTTGTCTGAAACAATACTCCTAGGTAATCCATCTAATCTGACCACTTCATTGAAGAAAAAATATGCTACATGTATTGCATCCATTGTCTTCTTACAAGGTATGAAATGTGCCATCTTAGAAAATTTGTCCACTACCACAAATACTGAATCATTACCTCTCTTTGTCTTAGGCAAACCAAGTATGAAATCCATACTGATATTCTCCCAAGGTCCTTCTGGTACCGTTAGTGGCTTATACAGTCCAACATTGTGACTACTTCCTTTTGCAACTTGACAAACTCTGCAACTCTACACAAATCTCCTTACATCCTTATGAATCTATGGCCAAAAGTAGTTCTCACTCACCAATGCTACTATCTTGTCAATTCCAAAATGTCCCGCCAATCCTCCACTATGTTTCTCTTTTACCAAGTTATCCCTCATTGAACTTTGGGGTATACACAATTAGTTTCCTTTAAACAACATGTCCTCTTGGACTAAATAATCCAACCATTGACTTCTATCCTCCAGGATTGGTTCTCTACATTCTCTCCAAGGTTCTGCAAAATTCGGGTCTTCCTTATACAAGTTCCTCATTTCATCAAAGCCTAATACCTCCACTCTCATCTATGCCAATAAATTCCTTCTCCTACTCAAAGCATCAGTAATTTTATTTGACTTTCTGCTCCTATGTTTCAAGACAAAAGTGTAACTCTGTAAGAAATCTACCCATCTCATGTGTTTCTGATTCAACTTACCTTGACTGTTCAAATACTGTAAAGCTTGTGTGAACCCCAATCCTATACCTGCACAAACATGGCAAAACACAATGTTAGATCAATATGCAAGTTAAGACAAGGATTCCTCATGAAATCCATTTGCTATGCTTAAATAGGAAAGATAATGAAGAAATGAACAAAGAAAACAATGAAATCCTATTCTAAGATGCAAAATCTTGATCCCATGGGGGAATTGGTGCCAATTATGTGTATAAATTGGCCCTTTCCCAAATCCTTTGTAATGTCTTTGATTATTTGATGATGGTTGAAGCTATTTGATTAAATTTTGGCATAACCTATCTATGAAACCATAAAATGATGAACTCTTGATATGAAATGGATAAAATTAGCTCTCAATGTGAGGAGAGTAACTTTGCATTCGAATTGTGGATGATAGAATGAGAGAAAGAGTCTCTCATTTATAGATTTCCAAATTGGAAGGAAGAGTGAAATTGAGCAAAGTGGGATCATTCAACATCCAATGGCCAAATGTCATTTGTCAAGATGTGAATGGTTGAAGGTTGTGCACATTTTGGTCAATGTGCATGATAAATGCCATTAGGTGGAATTTGAAATTGAGGAAATGACATGTGAGAGGGATAAAGGAATGAAATAAATGCCACTTGGCTCAATGCACAAGGACATGTAAGAGGAGTGAATGCTTTGTTGGAATGACAAATCCATTTGGATTTTGAATTCAAATTTGAAGGAATATTCCTCTTTTATTCCATGTTGAGAGAAAATAGGCAATTTAATAAATCAAAGTAATTGATTTATTGTGCAAGTTGCATTATTAGAGGATGTGACATGGATTAAGATTAAATTAATCATGGTTTAATTAATTTAATGAGGAATTAGGAGATGTGACAATTTAGACTTAAATTTATGAATTGATTTAAATCAAATTGATAGGAAGGCTTTAGTTAATTTTTTTTTTTAATTTATTTAACTAAAGGGGATAATGTTAGATTAAATCAAATAAGGTTTAATTTATTCAATTTAATAAGAGGACTTTAGAGTTTTAATTTAAATAAAATGAATTATTCAAATGACCATAGATAGAGGATTAATTGAACTAAATTGATTAATTTAATCAACAAGGGAGGAAGACTTAATTAATTAAATAATGATTTATCTAATTAAGAGATGAAAAGTGATGATAAGCTGAGAGTATGATTCAAAAATAAATGATGTCAGTAATCAGGATCAAGTGCGTTGGTCAATTTTTCATGTCTATAGCTTGATGATTTGTATACAACACAAACTCCTTAGATAACAAGTAATGTCTCCACTTTTTCAAAGCTTGAACAATGGCATAGAAATCTTGATCATAGAATGAATACCTTCTCACTGAAATAGGCTACTGGTCTTCCTTCTTGACTCAACACCTCTCCAATTGCATTTTCGCTTGCATCACAGTCTACTTGAATACCTTATCAAAATATGGTAAAGCCAACACAGGCTGCTCAGTCACCTTCTACTTCAACAATTTAAAAATATCATCTGATCCAGATGCCCATCTAAAATCCTTCTTGTCTCCTCTCATCGTCTCTGTCATGGGGTTACAAATAGAACTAAAATTCCTAATGAAATTTCGGTAGAAACTAGCCAATCCATGAAATAATCTTACCTCTCCAATGCTTTTAGGTGTAGGCCATTCAACAATAGCTCTCACTTTCTTAGGATCCATCTTCAATCCATCCACTAATATCACAAATCCTAGATATACCAATTCCTCCTTCATGAAACTACACTTCTTTAGGTTTATCAACAATTGTTCTTCTTTCAACCTCTGCAAAACTTATCTTATGTGCCACAAATGTTCCTCTCTTGTCTTAATAAAAATAAAAATGTCATCCAAATATAGAATCACAAATTTACCCAATAATTTCTTTAATACCTCATTCATCAACCTCATGAAAGTACTCGGTGCATTTGTCAACCCAAAATGCATCACCAACCACTCATACAATCCTTCATTTGTCTTGAATGATTTTTTCCACTCATCTCCTTCTTTGATTCTGATCTAATGATATCCACTCTTCAAGTCTATCTTTGTAAAATACTTAGCTCCACTCAAACAATCCATAATTTCATCCATCTGGGGCAAAGGAAATCTATACTTCATCGTGATCTTGTTTATGGTTGTAGATTCAGTACACATTCTCAATTCTCCATCTTTCTTAGGTGCAAGCACAATAGGTACTATGCAAGGACTTAAGCTTTCTCTGATCAAACCTTTCCTCAAAAAACCTTGCACTTGTCTGTTCAATTATTCATTCTCTGCTAGTGTCATCCGGTGTGCTGCTTTGTTAGGAAAAATAGCTCCAGGAATCAGATCCATGCAATGACTAATACTCCTTATAGGTGGTAATCCATTAGGTACATTATCTGAAATGATAGCCTCATATTCTTTCAGAAACTCTCTTATCTCTTTCGGTTGTCCTTCTACATGCTTCAAGTCTTCAACTTTCTTAGGCACCAATGCATAGCACAAGTTCGCATGCCTCAGTCCATCTATAAATATTCTTCCATAAACCAAACAGATTCTAGTAGTTGTGTAAATCTCAGCCTTAGAAACATCTTCCAAGGGTAACAAAGTTTGCTTCATCCCATTAGCAAAAATGGTGTATATATTCTTCTTTCCATCATGGATAGCTTGTTGATCATACTACCGAGGCCTTCCCAACAAGATATGGCATGTATCCATGGGCATAATATCACACAAAAATTCATCATGGTAGTTTCCTATCTTCAATTTCACCAAAACTTGTTCACTTACCAGTATTTTATGCTCATCTTGAATCCATGCTATCTGATAGGCTTTAGGGTGTTTCAACCTTTCCAACTTCAATTTGGTTACCATTTCTTCAGAAGCTAGGTTCTCTAAACTTCCACTATCAATGATCACTTTGCAACATTTACCAGCTACCTTACATCTAGTCCTAAACAAATTCTTTCTCTGCAATGGTTTTTTCTCCAATTCACTTTGACACAATACTCTCCTATTCACCAATACCTCTCCTTTCGGTTGATTAGATGATCCAGCATGATCCTCCTCAACAAGGGTTTTTCTCATATTTTTCTCAGTCTTTCTGCTTGACTCTCCTTGTTTGCATTCAAAGGCTCTATGTCCTTCTCCACAACATTTTAAAAAATTCCCTTGAATACTCTTTTCTCTTGTCCTCTGTCATATTTTCTATACCCTTCATTTTTGTACCCACCATATCCTCCTCTTCTGTAAGATTTTTCATCATCTCTTCGATATGAATTTTCATTCTTATTGACCTCCTTATTTTGATCTGCAAAGGTTCCTCTTCCTCCAATAAATATTCTTCCTCTCTAAAATCTTCCACCTTTTCCTCTTTGTCTTTGTTCATGTCTTTTATTCAGCTTCTCCTCTACTTTTAGGACACATTGATATGCCTCTTCCACACTCAACAACTTAATCAAACTAATCTCATCTTGAATAGATGACCTCAAACCATTCACATATCTCGCTACTTGTTCAATTTCATCTTTTGAATGTCCATATCTGATATTCAACTTATAGAATTCCTCTATATACTCTTTCATGCTTGATTCTTTCTACTTTAGGTTCTGCAATTTCTTGAACAAACTAATCTGATAGTTTGCAAGCATAAACTTCTTCTACAATTTATTCACCATCCAATCCCATGATCTTATCTTCTCCTTTCCTTTTCTTTGTCTATCTATCTGCAAATGTTCCCACCAAAGGGATGCATGTCCTCTCAATTTGTACAAGCAAATTTCACCTTCTTATCATCTGGGGTACCTTCAAAATCAAAGTATTTCTCCATTTTTGTTATCCAATCCAATAATTTGTCGGAATCCAACTTACCATTATAGTTTGATGGATTGAAATGTGGCTTAGTGTTTACTCTGGTTAGGGCTCTTATGAACCTCTCGTCTCCCTAATCAAGGCCAGGTTGCTCTTCTCTTGCAACTTCTTCTTGTTCTTCTACTTCTTCATCACTTACATCATCAACTGGTCAAACTTTTCTCTAGGTCGTTTCAACCACTTCTAATCTAGCATCAATTCCTCTCAACATTTCCATTATAGTAGGGTCTTCATTTCCACACGCTCCATTTCCTCTACCATTTCTTATTCCCGCCATCTTTACACAAGTACTCTGCAATTGCAGGTCGGATCCTCAATCTTCCACCCTACAACAAATCTTCAACAAGAATGCGCAAATTTTGATGATCTCGCAAGGAATGAATCTCGCTCTGATACCAATTGGTGCAGTCACGGTAAGGAGGGTCCTCAAAGAAAACAGTCTAAACCATGTAGCAAGAGTATCACAACAAAAGCAACATAATTTATGGAGGCAAATTCAGGTGCAAACATTCTCATTATCTGAAATATTGATTACATATAGTTGGCCACATCCAGGCTTACAAATTCAGCACTCAGGCCTGATTACAACATGCTCAAAATATAGTTCTCATACATGCGATCGAAATCCTATAGATCGGGTCTAATATATATTTCTTTCATAATAATCTATCTCCCCCCTTCTAATGACTCAAAATGAGCTTTATATCATAGCTGCGAGTCTAGAAACATCTGCGTCGGCCAAAGATCGCTACAATCTCCAAGAAGAAATGTGTAACGTGTGCAAGAACAGGTTAGCCTCAAATATGAAATTCATCCATTGTAGATGTGTATGATGAAGTGTGTACCTAAGTGTAAGTTCGGGGACACTCCATGGAACAAATCTTAACACACCGTGAGGATCTGCAAGTCACGGGAAAGGTCTGTGATCGATCCAACTAGCCATTAGGTTTTGAAGTTATTCTAGGGCCAGCCTCAAAACTGTCACATATGTCGGAAGTGGTAACTTGCCATAAAAAGATCCAAATGAGTTGAAAACTTGGAAAACAAAGATTGAACATGTCCACAATGAAATCCTAGGTACACACGATCTGGCAAGAAAACATGAAGAAACACCGGATCTACCAACTCGAACCAGAATAAGAACAAAAACAAGAACAAAACTAAATGAAGGTATTTTTGGTTGATGCAAGATTGCCAAGAACCAAGGATGCTCTTGCATCAGTTATGGATTGGATATGTGTTTTTTGCTATTGTGGAGTTATTTTATTGTGCTTGCAAATGGTTGTATGAACTTGTTTGTAACTCAATTTTTAAGATCTCCTAGCTCGAGGGTGACCTATGAGTAGGTCAACAATTGGGAGGTGACCATCCCTCGGCCATTGGAAAATTATGTCATGTGGAGGTATGGGAGACTTTGGAGGAGAAACTAAAATTCAAGAATGACTACCTTCATTTCATTATTGTAATGGGCTAAAAAATATGCAAAAAAAAGTCTAAAAAGGGGGTTCTTGTTACTTGTATGTGTATAAAAATTCTTGTATACAAATAATGGGATCTTGATTAATGTCATCATTACTGCCATTGTATGGAAAGAAATAAATAAGAAAATATTTGTAAGTTTTCTCTCCTTCTATCAAGTTTGTAAGATGAAAGGAGGAAATAAAAAATAGCCTATACCAATTTTAAAGTTTCATCTTCTTTATTCATGCTAATTTTTTCAACACAAAAATAAATAAATACATCGACATATAAGAATAAGATGTATTTTATTTTCTTTAAGTCATTAATATATTTATGGAATAAATGGTTATTACACAAGAATCTTGTTGTTCAAATAATGTCCACTAAATATTATATTTAAGGTGAAAATGTATCATAGGTTCTCATAATCAAATATATATAATTATTTTATTGATGTAGGGGATAGAAATAATGTTTTCATATATAAAAATTTATATTTAATTTAGTTATCAAATATGTATCTAAATACAAATGTTAAATGTATACAATAGGGATGTTTGTGAAAATATATTGTATAATATATTTTTTTTAAATAAATATATACAATAGTAAAATTAAAATATCTCTCAACTATGTACTTTCAATATGGATATCAAATGGACTCCACAATTATTTATCGAGAAATTATATGTGATATTTAATATTTATATATTGAATATATATAAGTAAAATTAATAAATATCAAAAGGTGTAGTGCCTCTCATGTTACTAATACATTATGATTATGCTTTGTGTGTGTTTTGATTCTGTTTGGTTTTTGGTTATGTTTTGATGCATACCTGATACTTTGTTAGAAATCTATTTTTCCATGTGGTTTTGTTTGGCGGACAGTTTTGCTTATGATATTTGGACACATGTGTTCGGATACTTATGCTTATGATGATGATGATGTTGTGTTTAGATTTTGATTACTGTATATGATTCGAGTAAAGGAGACAGTGTTACATCGCTCATCCTTGAGCACCCTGCCTCACCACAATTCTCTTTCACCATGTGTTTCATTATGAGTTTATATGTATATGTTGTTCGACGTTTGGAGTATTGTAGGTCTGCAGGTACTGGGTACCGACTCCACCCGCATTGTCAGGTCTGAGTGCGCCCTACATACCCAATGGTTTGATGTGGTTAGGGAGTTGATAAAAAGTTACCCCCATTTGTGTCTGTGGTTGGGTCAGTGTTTGTTCATGTCTTATATCGATACTTCGTTTGTGTGGGTATGATTTTTTTTAATGAGTTATTTACTTTCATGGTTTTAGTAATGTTTATTAAAGTTTTCGATTATGGCTATGTTAATGAATAATTGCTTTAAATTAAATGTTATCCTTCTATGCGAATAGTTAAAGAAAATAAATTACTTTTGTAGTGGATGACATTAATGGTTTTATTAATATTGCAAAATTTAAATTATCTTAAGAACATCATTTAATTTAAATAAATATAGGTTAATAAATTGTTTGATTGATTATTTAAATTAAGTTATTGAAATTATTATTATGATGATTAATTTTATCATCAAGTAGTAATTTAATATTAAATTTTAAATTTTAAATTTGCTTGAGTTAAAATGCTTATTTATTTTAATAATATTTATTTGTTTTAAAAGTCAATTATATTTTAAAAGGGAATTATAATGCTTAAATTTTTGGAAGAAATAGTTAGTTTAGTAAATTTGGAAGAAAATGCCTATTTGAAAATTAGAAAAATGGAAATTGAAGGCAAGTGGCTATTTTCCATGTGCGGTGTAATTGAGAGAATTTTAGTAATGCTCTAAGTTTTGCCTTCTTGGGATTTTACATCCAATCTGGTTCTTTCAAAAAACTCAGAGAGAGAAGGAAAGCAAAATTTCGTTTGCAATTCGTAAATTTGATGTTTTCTGGAAAATGTATTCTCTGCATATGTTCTTTTGAAAATAGTTAAAGGAATTTAGAATTATATATTGTGTTGGTTATTGTTCTTCGAAATTTCTTCTGGAAATTGCAGATTTTAGAATCTGGTAGAGAACATAGCTAGTTGGATACGCACAACACAACATTTTGTCTCTGAATCTATTCAAGCGAAGGACTCCAGATAGCATCGAAGAATTTATTTTATCCTCTTTTTTTATTCAAAAGAGTTATATTCATGAGCTTGTATTAATTAATTTTTGAAAACTCTACTTGAGAGTGTCATTTGTTTCACTGAGAATTGTGTTTGGATGAATCATACCCATGTTGGTTTTTCCTGTGGAAATTATTTCTCTGTTTCCCCATTGTTTGTTTGAATATCATCTTATTAGTTGCATTTATAATATTTTTCAAGTCAGGAGTATTGCAATTTATTTGTATCCAAAATCTTCCTTATTTTCGTATCTCTGCATATATATATATATATTTCTATTTCTATTGGTGGTCTGCGAATTGTTTCCAAGGGATGAAATTTTACCTGGGTCTTGTTTTGTTTTTTTGGTGGTGGGGGTGTTGATGCCATAGGCGTACCACCCTCCACCCACCTCCTTCCCTTGTCGTCAGCATTACTGGCAATGTCATCCTCACTTGGATGGTTGCGCAACAACCTATGACTGTTGTGCATAGCCATCCAAGAGAGGGGGTTGTGCATTGATCTTTTTGTGGGATTTTGTTTATGTTGCATTTTATATATGTGTGTGTGTGTGTGTGTGTGTGTGGCTTGTGCAGCGATTTGTTATGTCCTTTGTATTTTATATGAACACAGTGAATTACTACGAACTTTAAAATTCAGTTTTTAAATAATTATTATGTATATACAATGGATAGATACTTTTTTTTTTTTATGTTGATATGCAACAGTAACTTTAATTTAATATATTTTTTTAAACAGGCATATATACATATATATGTGTGTGTGTATATTTTGATAAATATATCGTTATAATGTAAATGTAATATTCAATTCTAGAATTAAAGAAAAAAATTACTTTGATTAGATTTGGATTTAAATACTAATAAATATTAAACTTGTATTTAGAAATGAATTTTCAAATTAGATTTAGCATTCATGGAAAAATCAGATTTAGAGAATATTTTGTTTTGGAAAAAGAAACAAAACGAGGAAATAAATATTGTGTAGGATTAAAATATATACTTTTTAATTATAATTGTTTTAATAGTTTAAGTTAAACATTTTGTTTCCAAAATATATTTGTGAGTTAAAAAATTGTAGGAAATGTAGTTTACCTTTATTAAATTTGATTTAGAAACAATTAAAGAAACTCAGATTTTCTAACTTGGTAAAATAAATTTGATGAGATAGTTAACGTTATGTACATTAAGTTATTAAATTAGATATTAAATGTGAATGGTTATTTTCATATATTAAGTTGGAATATTTAATTCCGTAATGAATTTTATGAGTAGGAATGGATTTTAAAATGATGGAAATTTGTATTTGATGTGCCATGTGTTGAATTTAGGTTAAATTTTATATAGTTTGAAAAGATGATTTTAATTGAATTAATGTGTTATTTTGATTATTGGGTAGATGGGTACTTACCTCCAGAGGCTAGGGGAATTGTGTGTTTGCACGTTTGTTGTTGCACTTTTTTGTCGATCATTTTACCTTGTGAATATTGGTATGGGTGGTACCTCCTAGTTTTATGGGTTTTTGATACTTTGTGTAGTCACGAGATTGTCATGCCTTGTGTGCCTTGTTGTGGAATAAGGTCCTTTATGTTTATGTATTGAGGTACACCCTTTACTTGTTATTGGTTTTGGGGTAACCATAGGGGAGAGTGGCTCTTCTTGGGGCCAGTGTACAAGTTTCTCCCATGAAAGAGTTTCCTTAAATAAGTGATAACCTAATTAATGTATCTAGTAGGTTGGATTAGTTAACACATAACAAGACTAAAAAACATGCACCTCACCCTTATTGTTAGTGCTCTCAAAGGCTAAGGATGGGTGGGAAGACCTGGTTGATAAGGTCACTATCTTGTCTCCGCGAAAGGTAAGTGGCTCCGCATAAGTCACCCTATGGGGTGATACCTTGAGATAGGATGCCTGGTTAACCATATATGGATGTGATTCCTAGTGTTAGGTAGCTTGGTGAATCCATGTAAGGCCATGCAATGACACTCTCCCACTGTGCCTATTGTTTTCCCTTGTTCATTTTGCCTTTGGAGTTGTATTATTGTTGTTTTGTATGTTGTTATGTGGTTTTGAGTTGTGTGGAGTTATTCCTTTATGCTTTGAATTTGTGGACGAGGGTTCTTTCTTATCGACTCCTTGCATCGGGGGTGTTCCTTCAGGTTCACAAGGTCGGGTGGAAATGTGCAATGCACCCATTGGGTCCCCAGGTGATGATCGTGGCGCGAAAGCAGATGTAGTGATTCCAGAACTTCACATGGAGAAGATTGTACCTTTTATGTATTCAATTTTGCATTATTCTATTCTTGGATTATGTTGTACTCTTACCAAATTTATAAGGGAAGCAACCTTGTAATGTAATGATGGTTTCACATTGTGTTGTATTAGTGGAAATATGTTCCATGAGTGTAACCTTGAACTGAGAAGTTGAAATGTAATGATATGTTACTCATGATTTTATTTATCTATCTTATTCATGTTGGATGAATGTTATATTTATATTATTTCTTATTCACGCTTCTATCATTTTTTTAGTTTAGTATTGTTTAATAATGAAGTTAGTTTGGGTTTGTTTCGAGTAGCGCACCATGTTACCCCATGGGACTAGGTTAATGTTATATGATATATTTATGTTGGTTAATTATTCAATTATGTTATCTATAATTTTTGTTATTTAAAAAAAAAATTGTTTTCTTATTGTTATAGTTGTGTCCTATGGGGTTTTTGTGGTGGGGTGTTACAACTTGGTATCAGAGCCAAGGTTAACAAAACTAGGTATTGTAGGTTAAGTGAGCCCATTATGTTAACCTTTTTGCATAACTTTGAACTTATGTACTCCCTCTCTTGTTGCGCAGAATCATGCTTATGGGTCAAGGACATGGTCGTGGTCATGACCATGGTCGTGGTGGTCATAGAGTTGGTCATCATAACTCACCACCTCAAAACTCCCATGAATCTGAACTGGAGGAAAATCAAGGTTCCCAAAACAACCTTGCAGGAGGAGGCCCTAATCCAGAATAGCCAGTTCAGGGTGGTGAGTAGTTGCGATAGTTGTTGGAAGAGGTTCCTGGTCATCTGGGTCTTAGGCAAGAAGAGAAATGGATGATCAAAGAGAGAGAGAGGTCACTGAGGAGGAATGAGATACCAAAAAATCAGGATCCTATCGCCGTTGGTCATATGAGAGAACTCCTCAGGGCATGTCCTCCCATTTATGTTATGATGGCTCTAGTGGAGGATTGGAAGTTGAAACTTATCTTATTGATCTAGATCAATGCTTTGCTATGCATCCCTACAGAAGTAATACTAGGGCAAGGTGCACTATCATGCACCTCAGAGTATTTTCATCCACATGGTGGTGACTGGAAGAGCATAAATTACACCTTGACATTGATTCAGTGAAATGGGATTTGTTCTTGGAGCAGTTCAGGGCCCGTTTCTTATTTGATCATTGGAGGCAATGTCAGGAAGATGAATTCAATGATTTGAGATAGATGGCAATGTCCATAGAGCAGTACGAGCACCGCTTCTTTGAGCTTAAGCAGTACGTCAGAATGGGTAATGATGAGGCTATGCTTCTACAACATTTTGTCAAAGGTTTGAATGCTAGAATTAGTGGAGGTGTCGGAGTCTTTGAGCTGAAGAATATGGAGGTTGTTGTTGAGAAAGCTCATCTTGTGGAGGAGAATTTAACTTTGGCATTAGGAGGTCACACTAGAATCCAGATTGATAGTACTCCAGCTTCTGGTTTTGGCTCCCATGGTGGGTAGTCTTAGGTTGCAGGCCCTTCCAAGGTTCATTCTACACCCGCTAAGGGTGGGCAACAGCAAAAATAGTTTCAGTCAAAGAATAAGTCCACTCAGTCTTATCATGGCAACATATTTCAATCAAAGTGGAACCATCATTGGTAGTGATCGCAGCATAACCGTGTTGAGTAGCCTACACCTAGCCATGGTAGCTATCAACAGTCTAATGTTTTGATGGGTGTCAGAGGTTTTGGCCATGGTACTGGGTGTTTCAGTTGTGGTCAGGAGGGACATATTTCTAGACAGTGTCCGCAAAGGAACACTACAGGGTTTAGTTAGAGGCCAGAAGCGTCTGAGCCGACGGTTGGTGACGCTGGAAAGTTACATTGAGTTTTCGCCAAGGTGGAAAATCATCAGGCCGATCACTAGGGTATTGTGGTGGAGGTATCAAGTTTGTTGCAGGGCACTCCTATTTCTATACTTTTTGATTCTGGTGCATTAGATTCCTTTATTTCCCCTTCAGTAGTTAAGCGTTGTAGTCTGGTTGCAAAAAAGTAAGGCATTAAGTGGCGAGTTGAATTGGCTTATGGGGCAAAGGTGTCAGTGGAGTCTCTTGTTCCAAGTTGTAGGTTGGAATTTTTTTTAGTTGTGACTTTGGTGGATCTTTGGATTCTTCCCTTGGGTTCTTATGATGTCGTACTGGGGATGGATTGGCTAAGTGCACACCAGACGATAATTGACTGTCGTAATAAGTTTGTTCATTATCTAGATGATTCTGGAGGTGAGGTTGAAATTGTTGGCATTCAAAACCCTATCTCCTTACAAATTATCTCTGCAATACAGTTGAAGAAATGTTTCCGTCAAGGGTGTCAGTTTTTTGTTATCTCAGTTAGTGACCTAGATATGGAGGAGACTCAAGAAGTGACTTTAGAGGATTATCCTCTCCTTAACGAGTTTTTTGATGTGTTTCTGAGTGAGATACCAAGGATGCCACCTAAGCATGACATTGAACTTCAAATTAATCTTGTTTCGGGATCTGAGCCTATTTCTAAGGCTCCTTATAGGATGAAAACTCAAGAGCTTCAAGAGCTTCATTTGCAGTTGGAAGAATTGCTTGAAAAATGGTTTGTCTATCCTAGTATTTTCCCTTGGGGAGCACTGGTCATATTCGTAAAGAAGAAGGATGGTTTGCTTCATTTGTGTATTGATTACAGGAAGTTGAACAAGGTGACAGTGAATAATCACTACCCCTTGTCGAGGATTGATGATTTGTTTGACCAGATCAAAGGAGCGAAGGTGTTTTCTAAAATTGACCTCAAATCAGGATACCATCAGTTGTGGATTGTTGAGGAGGATATTCACAAAACTGTATTTCATACCCGATACGACTATTATGAATTTAATGTCATGTCGTTTAGGTTAAAAAATGCACCCTCAGTTTTCATGAGCTTAATGAATGGTGTTTTTTGGACCTACCTAGAACGATTTGTTCTCGTATTTCTCGATGACATACTAATCTACTCCAGAACTATGGAGGAGCACGAGGAACACTTGAAGCTGGTGTTGCAGTGTTTTAGGGAAAACCAGTTGTTTGAAAACTTGGCAAAGTGTGAATTTTATAAGTCAAAAGTGAAATACTTGGGGCATTTGATTTCAGGATAAGACATCGTTGTGGATCCCTCAAAGATCCAAGCAATTATAGATTGGATTTCTCCCAAAAATGTTCCAGAGATTCACAGCTTTATGGGATTGGTGGGCTATTGTCGGCAGTTTGTACAGGGTTTGTCAAAGGTTGCACATCCTATCACCTCTCTGTAGAGGAAACGAAAGAAGTATGATTGGTCTGAAAAGTGTCAAACGACATTTCAAACTCTTAAAGAGAAGCTTACTAGTGCACCTATTCTTGATATTCCTAATCCAACTCAGGACTTTGTGGTTTGCAGAGATGCGTCCTTGGAAGGGTTGGGGGTTGTTTTGATGCAAGATGGTAGGGTGATAGCATATGGGTCACATAAGCTCAAGGACTATGAGCTAAATTACCCTTCTCATGACTTGGATTTGGCCGCAGCAGTTCATGCTTTGGTAAGGTGGAGGCATTTCTTGTTGGGGCATAGGTTCGAGTTGCACAGTGACCATCGTAGTTTGTAATATATTTTCACACAGCCGAATCTAAATGCTAGGCAAAGAAGATGGATGGCTTTCCTTTGCGAGTACAATTTTGAGGTAAAATATATCCAAGGCAAGGAGAATGTGGTGGTTGATGCTCTAAGTTATTGCCATCATGATTTAGACTTTATGATTCTTGAGGTAGATCTAAACGGCCGGATTCTTGTAGCACTTCCTTTAGACAGCTGGTTCTAGGAGGTGAAGTTAAAGATGGAGTCAGGTAGGGTGCTAGAGGAAAGGTTTACCGGTTATAATCTTGAGTCTGATGGAATTTTGTGATGTTCGGGTCGCATATATGTACCTTCCTCAAAGGGTCTTCTAACCCTAATTATGACCGAAGCACATCAGGCTCCTTATTCGGCTCATCCGAGAGTTAAAAAGATGTATGCAGATCTTCATCCATTGTATTTCTGGGCTAGGATGAAGAGAGATATAGTAGATCTTGTGGCGAGATTCCTAGAGTGTCAGAGGGTAAAAGCAAAGCACCATCATCCTGCAGGTCTTCTGCAACCCAATCTCGTTCCTCAATGGAAATGGGATATTATATCCATAGACTTCATTATTGTGTTGTCGATGATTGCACGTTGGCATGATGCTATCATGGTCATTGTGGATAGGTTGACCAAGGTGGCACATTTCTCTCCTATTCGGTCTTCCTATACTGCATCATTTGTGGCTAAAATTTTCATGGATGATATTGTGAGGTTGCACGGAATCCTATGAAGAATCATTTCTAATAGAGATCCAGTGTTCACTTCTGCTTTGTGGAAATCATTGCAACATGCCTTAGGAACACAATTGAACTTCAGTTTTTCTTACTATCCGGAAATAGATGGTCAGACCGAGAGGGTCAATCAGGTTCTCGAGGACATGCTCTATATGTATGTTAAGGATCAACAGTCTCCATGGGAACACTATATACATTTGGTTGATTTTACCTACAATAACGGTTACCATAGTTCAATCGAGATGCCACCATTCCAGGCTTTGTATGGTCACCCATGTCAAACTCCTTCGAGTTGGGACCATTTGGAGGACAGGCTTCTTCTTGGGCTAGAGATGCTACAAGAAATGGTGCAGCAAGTCGCGCACATTAGAGAACACTTAGTAGTGGCTCAGGATAGGCAGAAGAAGTATGTCGATGCTCATAGGGTTGATCGTTAGTTTTCAGTGGGTGATCGGGTGTTTCTTCGAGTGCATCCTTGAAAGAGCCCTATCCGTTACAGAAAAGGCTCCAAGTTGGCACCTCATTTTGTGGGTCCATTTGAGGTTCTTGAGAGGATTGGGCATGTTGCTTACCATTTGGCCTTGCCGCCCAGACTTGCACGCATTCATGTTGTGTTCCATGTTTTTGTTCTTAGGCCTTATTTCCTTGATTTATCTAATGTTATGGATTGGAATGCTTTACAGGTCGAGGATGAGCAACTCACACTAGAGCCCATGGCCGTTCTGCAGCACAAGAGGCTCATTCTCAGGGGCAGAGAAATTGATCATGTGCGGGTCCAATGGGACCCTAATGCTGAGTCTTCATCGACATGGGAGGATGCATCCCGCATCCGAGAATCTTTTCCTTATTTGTTTTACGGATTCCAAGAGTAAGACTAATTCTAGGGGGGATGATGTAGTGCCTTTCATGTTACTGATACATTATGATTCTTCTTTGTGTATGTTTTGATTATGTTTGGTTTCTGGTTATGTTATGATGCATACTTGACACTTTGTTAGACATCTATTTTTCCATGTGGTTTGGTTTGGAGGATAGTTATGTTTCTTTTCTTATGATATTGGACACGTGTTGGATACTTATGCTTATGATGATGATGATGATGATGTGTTTAGATTTTGATTATTTTATATGATTTGGGTGAAGGAGATGGTGTTACATCGCTCATTCGTGAGCACCCTGCCTCACTGCAATTCTCTTTCACCATGTGTTTGATTATGAGTTTATATGTATATGTTGTTCGACATTTGGTGTTATGCAGGACTACAGGCACCGGGTGTCGACTCCACCCGCATTGTCGGGTCTAAGCGCGCCCTACATACCCAATGGTTTGATGTGGTTAGGGAATTGATAAGAAATTACCCTCGTCTATGTCCATGGTTGGGTCAGTTTTTTTTCATGTCTTATATTTGTACTTCATTCATGTGGGTATAATTTTTTTAATTTGAGTTATTTACTTTCATGGTTTTAGTAATGTTTATTAAAGTTTTTGATTATGGCAATGTTAATGAATAATTGCTTTAAATTAAATGCTATCCTTCAATGTGAATAGTTAAATAACTTAAATTATTTTTGTAGTGGATGACATTAATGGTTTTATTAATATTGCAAAATTTAAATTATCTTAAGAACATCATTTAATTTAAATAAATATAAGTTAATAAATTGTTTGATTGATTATTTTAATTAAGTTATTGAAATTATTATTATTATGATGATTAATTTTATCATCAAGTAGTAACTTAATATTAAATTCTAAATTTAAAAGTTACTTGAGTTAAAATGCTTATTTATTTTAATAATATTTATTTGTTTTAAAAGTTAATTATATTTTAAAAAGGAATTATAATGTTTAAATTTTTGGAAGAAATAGTTAGTTTAGTAAATTTGGAAGAAAATGCCTATTCGAAAATTAGAAAAATGGAAATTGAAGGCAAGTGGCTATTTTCCATGTGCAGTGTAATTGAGAGAATTTTAGTAATGTTCTGATTTTTGACTTCTTGGGATTTTATATCCAATCTGGTTCTTTCAAAAAAATTAGAGAGAGAAGGAAAGCAAAAAAAATTCTGTAATTTGTAAATTTGAAGTTTTTTGGAAAATGTGTTATCTACATATGTTCTTTTGAAAATAGTTAAAGGAATTTAGAATTATATATTGTGCTGGATTTTTTTCTTTGAAATTTCTTCTGGAGGTTGCAGATTTCATAATTTGGCGAAGAACGTAGTTGGTTGGATACACACAACGCAACATTCTGTCTCTAAATCAATTCAAGCGAAGGACTCAAGGTAGCATCGAAGAATTTATTTTATCCTCTATTTTGATTCAAAAGAGATATATTCATGAGCTTGTATTAATTATTTTTTGAAAACTCTGCTCGAGAGTGTCATTTGTTTCGTTGAGAATTGTGTTTGAATGAATCGTCCCCATGTTGGTTTTTCCTGTGCAAATTCTTTCTCTGTTTCCACATCGTTTGTTTGAATATTGTCTTATTAGTTGCAATTATAATATTTTTCCAATCAGGAGTATTGCAATTTCTTTGTATCTGAAATCTTCCTTATATAATCTGGTGGCTGCAATTTGCCACTTTGGTTTTATTTTTGCTCTTTGAAGTAATTTTTTTCTTTGATGAACTAGGCTTTGTTGTTTCTCTGTTCTTATGCGTATTTAATATAAATTTATTTTTGTATCTCTACATATATATAAATATATATATCTGTGTATATTTATATTGGTGGTCTGCAAAATTTTTCCAACGGATGAAATTTTACCTGGACCTTGTTTTGTTTTTTTGGTGGCAGGGGTGTTGAGGCCACAGGCGTACCACCCTCCACCCACCTCCTTCCCTTGTTGTCGGCGTTGTTGGCAATGCCATCCTCACTTGGATGGTTACGTAGCAGCCATCCAAGAGAGGGGGTTGTGAATTGATCTTTTTGTGGGCTTTTGTTTATGTTGCATTATATATGTGTGTGTGTGTGTGTGGCTTGGGCAGCGATTTTTTATGTTCTCTGTATTTTATATGAACACAGTGAATTACTATGAACTTTAAAATTCAATTTTTAAATAATTATTATATATATGTATATACATTGGATAGATATTTATTTAATTTTGTTCGTTTGATATGCAGTAGTAACTTTAATTTAATATTTATTTTTAAACAAGTATATATACATATATGTGTGTGTGTGTGTTTGATAAATATATTGTTATAATGTAAATGTAATATTCAATTCTAGAATTAAAGAAAAAAATTATTTTGATTAGATTCATATTTAAATACTAATTTATTAAACTTGTATTTAGAAATGAATTTGCAAATTAAATTTAACATTCATGGAAAAATCAGATTTAGAGAATATTTTGTTTTGGAAAAAGAAACAAAATGAGGAAATAAATATTGTGTAGGATTAAAATATATACTTTTTAATTATAATTGTTCTAATAGTTTAAGTTAAACATTTTATTTCCAAAGTATATTTGTGAGTTAAACAATTGTAGGAAATGTAGTTTACCTTTATTAAATTTGATTTAAAAACAATTAAAGAAACTCAAATTTTCTAACTTGGTAAAATAAATTTGATGAGATAGTTAACGTTTATGTAGATTAAGTTCCGAAATTAGATATTAAATGTGAATGGTTATTTCCATAGATTAAGTTGGAATATTTAATTCCGTAATGAATTTTATGAGTAGGAATGGATTTTAAAATGATGGAAATTTGTATTTGATGTGCCATGTGTTGAATTTAGGTTAAATTGTATATAGTTTGAAAAGATGATTTTAATTGAAGTAATTTTTTATTTTGGTTCTTGGGTAGATGGTTACTTACCTCCAGAGGCTAGCGGAATTGTGTGTTTGCACGTTTGTTCTTGCACCTTTTTGTCAATCATTTTACCTTGTGAATATTGGTGTGGGTGGTACCTCCTAGTTTTACAGGTTTTTGATACTTTGTGTAGTCACGAGATGGTCATGTCTCTTGTGCCTTTTGTGGAATAAGGTCCTTTATGTTTATGTATTGAGGTACACTCTTTACTTGTTATTAGTTTTGGGGTAACCGTAGGGGAGAGTGGCTCTTCTTGGGGCTAGTGTACAAGTGGTCGCCCATGAAAGAGTTTCCTTAAATAAGTGATAACTTAATTAATGTATCTAGTGGGTTGGGTTAGTTAACACATAACAAGACTAAAAAACATGCTCCTTACCCCTGTTGTTAGTGCTCTCAAAGGTTGAGGACGGGTGGGAAGACCTAGTTGGTAAGGTCACTATCTTGTCTCCGCGAAAGGTAAGTGGCTCTGCATAAGTCACCCTATGGGGTGGCACCTTGAGATAGGGTGTCTTGTTAACCATAGATGGAGTTGGTTCCTAGTGTTAGGTAGTGTGGTGAATCCATGTAAGGCCATGTGATGACACTCTCCCACTGTGCTTATTGTTTTCCCTTGTTCTTGTTGCCTCTAGAGTTGTATTATTGTTGTTGTTTATGTTGTTATGTGGTTTTGAGTTGTGTGGTGTTAGTCCTTTATGCTTTGACTTTGTGGATGAGGGTTCTTTCTTATCGACTCCTTGCACAGGGGATGTTCCTTTAGGTTCACAAGGTTGGGTGGAAATGTGTAATGCACCCATTGGGTCCCCAGGTGATATTTTATTCATGCTTTTACTTATCTATCTTATTCATGTTGGATTAAATCTTATATTTATATTATTTATTATTCACGCTTCTATCATTTGTCTAGTTTATTATTGTTTAACGTTGAAGTTAGTTTGGGTTCGGTTCGAGTTATGCACCATGTTACCCATGGGACTCAGTTAATGTTATATGATATATTTATGTTGGTTAATTATTCAATTATATTATATATAATTGTTGTTATTGAAAAAAAAATAGAACCAACAATGATGCAAAATTTGAAGCTCTAAAAGAAGGTCTCAAGTTGTGTGTACAAGAAAACCTTCACCACCTAGACATCTAAAGTGACTTCCAAATTGTTGTGAGAATCGTAATGAATAGAAGAAATCCAACTTGAAAACTAGGAATGAAATTAGATCAAATATTTTTCTACAGATCAAATCTTTTTGTAGATTAAATTTAAAAATAGAACCAACAATGATGCAAATTTGAAGCTCTAAAACAAGGTCTCAAGTTGTGCATAAATAAAAACCTTCACCACCTAGACATCTAAAGTGACTTCCAAATTGTTGTGAGAATTGTAATGAATAGAAGAACTCCAAACTGAAAACTAGGAATGAAATTAGATCAAATCTTTTTGTACAAATCAACACAGGAAATCAACACAGTAATTGGCACAAGTCTACTCCCGCGGGCTCACACACATAATGCAAAATTGTTGGAAAGGCTATTGTACGACATTGTGAGGACTTCAGGCAGTTTTGAGTGGGGAGAAAAGGTGGTAGCGTTGTTTGTCAATGAAAAATACCAGGCAAAGGATAGGAACACCTTCTCTTCCTTGAGCATGGATCCCAAATCCGGCCTTGTGTGAGATATAATATGCATTGAAATTTCCAAGAAAAATGAGGATATGAAACAAGCAATTACACTCATGTTTGAAGGTCTTGCCAGAAACATGTTCACATATGCTTTTTGCATCTCACACTGTGATACTATCTTTTATCCTACTCAATTTGAGAGAGTCCACCATGTAATTGAGGGGCTGAGAACCCTCTTCTTCTTGGACTAATCTTGGTCGAGTTTTGTAGGGGTGTTGTCTCTTTGAAAACTATATATAGGTTATTTAAAAAAAATGATATATGTAAAATATATATAAGAAAATATTTTTAAAAAGAAATTAAAAAAGAGGTTGGTCCAACAGCAAATTAAAACTCTATTATTGGGGTGTGGCACCCTTTGGGGGGGGCTTGGTAATCTCATTGGATTCGCCTCCCCTTTGTGGGGAAGCAGCGCAGGGAGGGGGAAGGGGGGGGAAGGGATTAGGCGAGGTGCAACTCTTATGGGGAGGTCATCGGCAATTCCATGACCATCCTTCCCCCTATCTTCCTCTATAAATTTTGAACTAAAGAAAAAAAATAGCAGGAGTAGCGGTTTGACCTCCCTAGCCGCCATCATATATTCTCTTGCATGCAATAATAAAATCACAGAGAAAAAAAAGAGTTTTAATCAAACATTCTTGCATATATATATATAAATTGTGAATAACTTCTACAAATAAAATTGCAAGTCAACAAATTTAAAAGAGAAATATTTGAATATATATACATATCAAGCATATAAATACTTATATAAAGAAAAGGGAGCATGAGAAATGCAAAGAAGAGGAAATGGAAGGAGAGGGGAAAGGTATGCTTTGCAAACTCTCTTGGACATTTTTCGTCCATGCTCCCAAACTCTTCAAATCTGAAATAAGAAAATGGAGAAAAAAAAGAATGAAGAATGGTTTTGTTATTTTGAATCTAAGGTTCTTTATGATCCCCTAAATCTAAACGTCAAGACTAAATCACATCTAATGTTTGGTAAAAAGTGTTCAATCCATTAAATTTTAATTAATGAACTTTATTTAGAATCACCTTAACAGTAAATTAGTCCATGGTGGGGGGGCAATGTAATTAGGACCCTTAACTTTAAGTTGTGACTTAAAGTCACTTTTGTACTATTTAAATGTGAACTTTGAAATTTCATAAATGAATTAAAGCCACTTTTTGAAATAATTAAATTAGAACTTTTGGACTTTATAAATAATTTAAAGTGATACTTTAGGGACCAAATCAATTTTAATAATTGGAATTAAAGCCCAAGGCCTTCCTAACGCTAACTATGGCCCAAGACCTTGAATTACTTAATATTAATTAATATATGCAAGTTAATTATCTCATGAGAAAATCTAGTATAAACAGTCCATATAGATTAAAGTAGATTTATAAATTAAATCAATGGTGATATTTAACTCATAAGAATTTGGGTGAAGAATGTGTCACCTCACTTTGAGATTCATGTCAACTTGGCGTAATTAAATAAATTGAGTATGGGCAAGGTCAATATCATGGATTTTCTCCATAAATTTAAATAGATATCAACTCTTTATTAAACCCAACCTTGCCTAATGTGTCTTAAATATTAAATTTCCAAATATTAACCAAGTGGAATCAGTTGACCCTTGAAGTAAATCATGTTGATTTAGTTACCTTATTATTGAGGGGCTAAGAATTGAATTAAATTAGTAAGTTCATAAAAGAGGATAATTCTATTTTATTTGGAGAAATGGAATTGACAATAAGTAATGATTGGTGATTATTTAACTTGGGTCAAAAGTCAAATTAAAGTGTTTTAATTTCCTTAGGCTCAGCAGGCATTTAACTTATGATTAACCCAATTGAACCTAAGGTGTTATTAAAAGTAATTAATATATGGGTGGCCCTTTGTACAAGGCGTTAGCCTTACAAGTGAACCTTGATTTAATCAAGACTTAAGTAACCAAGTTAACACTAGGAGAAAATAAGATGTCATGTTGCAAGTATTCCCTAGTTGTGGTCGCATGGTGAATCCTTTAAAGTTAGCTTTTGGACTTGAGTCAGGGTGTTGCAAAATGGAGTTGTATAGCTCAAGACATGTGGCTAGGTCCTCAATGCAATTTGATGCACATACACTTGAGTAGTGATAAGTACTTAATTAATGTTAAAAAAAATAGTCAATTTTCCCAGTGAAAATTTTGGGCGTTACACATTGCCCCAAGTATCTCCAGAAAGACTACAATTCTCTAATGAAAGTGCACCAAGGTTGCCTATATATATATAAAGGCTTGAGTCCTATCTCAAAATTTGGTCTAAATCCTTGTGAAGTCAAGAAAATTTATCCACTAGATTCTTCTAAGTATACAATGAATTTATTTTATGATCAACTTTAGTTTGAGGTATACTTATGTAATGTTATTGCATTTCTTTATTAAGTGATTTGTTTTGTTTATTTACTTAAAGTTTTTTAAGTGTTAAGTGTGAGTCAGCATATCCAATTCATAGAATATCTCCAACTCCACACCAAAAAATAGTATACTGGGATCATCCTTCATCACCCAGACTACCTACATACAAGCTTTTGAATGGGATAAAAAATTTTAATATATATATGTAATTTTATTGTATACTCTATGCTTGTTATGAGCTATTGAATATGGGTACAAAGCCCTTTCTAGTGCCCTTTTTCCTTAGTTCCTCTATGAATTCTACCCGCTAAGGGAAGCATTAATTCATTAAATAATTAATCATATTAACCAGAACTTGTTTATTAATAAATTCTAATTATATTCCTAATTCAGAACTTAGTCACTTTGACTAAGGTTTGTATATCTAATTAAATAAGTTTTTCTTCAAATTTTATTATAAATAAATAAACTAATCTAACAAATGTATTCCCCTTCAATATTTTTTTCTTGAATTTTTTCTATCTTCATAAAAATAAATAAATCTAAAAGTAATTTTATTTTATTTTAATGTTAAACTAATGTTAGTTTTTCAAGGAAGATCTCTCCTTCCTTGAATTCATTATCAAGATTATTCCTTATTACTCTCCAACAATTTATAGAGACGATGTCATAGACATCATTGTAGTTGTGTTAGGCGATACATGCAATAATTCAAAGCATGATAGAATTATCTATTAAAGTGAACCATAAGCACCATAAATATCAAATACTACAAATTATTTGATTTTAATCTTATTTAATGTTTACTATGTAATAGAAAAATAATGCTAATTACTTTGCATTATAACATAGATTCAAATTATACATTCAACTTAAACTTGGAATAGGGATTTTTTTAGTGGTGAATCTTTGCCAATTGGTGAATAGTACATATCGGCCAAGACGAAATTAGTGAATAAATTGCAACCAAAGGGGTGCCAAATCGCTCAAAATTTATGAATTATCAGTACAATGCATTTCCATTTGCCATCAATTTATTTTATGAGGGATATGTAATTAATAGTTTCTCCATAAAAAATTACATATTTCAAATAGACTAATTAATATTTTTGCCTAGAATCTCGGAAGCATGTATTAAATCACCCACATATATTTTCCATTAGTATTAAAAAATAATTGTGTATCAGGACACTTTTCGGCAACATAATTAAATGTTTACTATGCGTGAGGACCCATTTTGCCTATAACATTAAAAAATAATTATGTTTGAGGGACATTTTTCATCAATTACATTAAAAAATAATTGTATATGAGGACTCATTTCACCAATACTATGATAACTACATGTTAGTCATAGGGCCATAATCATCGTGAAAATTACAAAGTATGTGTTCCATCGAGGTTTGATTTTCCCAAATATTAAATGTATCATTGTATAATCGTGCGAGATTCACCAAATTTTTACTATATCATTTAAAAATCTCGTAGATTTTGCCAAATATGGATTGATATAAATACAATCAAAACTCTGATTCATTCTTACACATTTTGTGCAATTCTGAAGTTGTGAGTTCTTGATTCAAAGTTGGACTTGGAACCTTAATCATAGAAAAGTTACAAACTTACAACTATAGGCATTCCTACATTAATGAATTGTGAGTCAGTGAAAACCTAAAGGTAAGTGATCATTTCTTGAATCTTCATAGTGTTATAATATTTTTTTATCTTGTTTCCATTCTTTCTTCAATCCTATAGATGATATTGAGTAGGGAATGGGATCTATATTCTATGTCCTTAAACAATAAGACATTTTTTTCCATATTTTATTTCATGAGAGATCAAGATGTTTAGAAACAAGTGAAAAAAGAGTAAGACTCCTTAGGGGGGTGAAGGGAGGCCATCAAAACACCCAAAACATAGAGTTACCATAAAGTCTTACTTTGGCAAAAAATTTGACCCACCAGATCAAGATGGAACTACATCATCAACTCTTGCACCAAATATTAATGAAGAATCCATTGGTAATACCTCACCAAAATATCAAAATGAGTTAATTGAGTCAAATGAGGATGAAAATGTGACAAAATATGTTCCAAGGGATACCCAATGTAGTGAGAATGAATTAATTGACCTAGATGAAAATGTTGGCATTGTAGATGATGTTGCTACAAGGAAGAGAAAATTTTAAGCCAAATAAAAAATGAGGTGCAAGTGGGATATGACAAGGAATTTTTAGATTGAATGGGTGTTAAAGTACCCATTCATTGAACCAATAGGGAATGCAAACAAAGATAAACCTTCGAAAAAATGCAAGTGTAAGATTTGTAAATGGAAATATAAAAGAGATAATAAATTGCAGCTAAAGCTTGACACTATGGAAAAGCACATAAGTAAAGTTTATGAAAAATCATTAGTACTTAGATGGAAATCAAAGGAAGAATGTCTTCATGTTAATTATGCCTTGGAATATGATGAGCATATGTAAAGAATGGCAATAAACGCTGGATGGGATTAGGCAAGTTATCTTGTTGCAATGGAAAAACAAGATTTACAAGAGAAAATAAAAGATTCAAACTTTATTGGATTATCTTTAGATGAAGTTACTGTAGTAAATAATACTTCTTGGGTATGTATGCATGTGTATACTATACACCAAAATTTCTACCAAACTCATCTTCTCTATGTTCATAAAATGAAAGACAGTTGAACATCACAAAATCTATTTGAACTAGTTAAGAAATATTTGAATGAAATTGGAGGTATGGATGACTTGACAATTGCTAGAAAGTTGGTGTGTGTAGGAGCCGATGGAGATGCATTAATGCAAGGTCATAGGAGCGGTCTTTGCATAAAGTTACAAACTACTTGTTCACCATACATGATTGGAATTCACTACGTTTCCCACAAATGAATTTAAGATTTAAAATTGTAAGCAAGTTTCTTATAATATCAAAAGTTGAAAATCTAGTATGTGAGCTCTACACATACTTCTATCTAAGTCCCAAATATTTTACAAAATTTCAAAATTTTACTGAGGGAATAACAAGAGGAAACAAGATTCTTAAAGATGTTGATACCAGATGGATCTCCTTGCATGGACCAGTGTAAGAAGTTTTTTTAGAATATCGATCCTTAATTGGAGTAATATATGAACATCGTAACATAATAGACAAAGCTCTTAACCTCTTACATAGGTTAAGTGATATAAAACATAGGTTAAGTGATATAGAGACACTCTTAAATTTAGTTGGTCTTCTCCCTATGCTGGATGAAATGAACAATCTTGTGAAGAAATCCCAAGATAGAACTATGCATATATATGAATATTCTAAACTACGTAGAATGACATACATGAACCTTGATAATCTATATCTAAATCTAATAGATCATCCATTTCAAAGTCCAAATTTTGTAAGTTAGCAATTAATTACATATTTGAATAATCCTAAAAATTGTTTACATTTTAATATAAGCAGGCAGTAATGTGACTTTGTACGTGGATTTGAGATACCAATGTGCACTATTGTATGATGGTCATACACTCTACCAAAGAACAAGCTATTACAAAGGAAGCTTTTAATGACATTTTTAAATCTATAAGTGGTAATTTAAAATCTATGGCAAGATGTATTTCCTTAGAGATTTATGAACGATTCCTCTGAGAAGAAATACTTGAAGCCATGTCCATTGTTTATCCTCAATTTTGGATTCCAAACAACTATCAAAACCTAAACTATTTTTATAAAATTTTAATTACCTTGGCCATATACTTTTCAAACAAAATAGAATACAATGGATAGAAAATAAGAGGAATTATAAATGAAATTAAATATAGAGAGCAAGCTAAGCATTTTTCAATAAGTATGATTGACCAGGTTGACTCCATGGAGAATCTCATGGAAGCGGGCTCAATAAAAAGGGTTTGGGCAACCTTTGGTCATAGTGAAAGATTGCGTGATTCATTATCATATTATTTCAAACTTTTTGACTTATGTCAAACAATGATATTGGGGTTGGTGGAGGATGCAAGAGTTTTTAGTGCATTGGAGTTTTTGAAATCAAAGATAAGAAACAAATTAGACAAGAATTTGGAAAATTTCTTGAGGGTGTATACAACTAGGTAATTGTCTAAAGTTTTCCTTTTGAAATGGTACTCACAATCTAGAAGTCCATATATGAAAGAAGAGGGTTGTGCAACACTTCAAACATTAGTGGTAGTGGCACAATGAATGTTGAACTTGAGATGCAGTTAAGCGGACATATGTAGGGCGAAGAAAATGAAGACCAAACTCAGAGTCAAGACAACTCTCAATCTTATCATCAGAGTGAGTATCAAGATGTGAATTGGAAAATGGAAGTGATTTAGCAATTTTTAGGTATTTATGTTGCATTTCACGAATCATATTCCAAATTGTAGTTGATGATATTTTATATTGTATTCCATGAATTTTCAAATTATGAATCAGATTGAATAAATTAACATATTATTAATAATTTCATATTTTAATTGTGTCATACTGATAAGTTTTACATGTACTTAGTGCTTCATCATTCAACTCAATGCTTAATAACATATTAAAAATAGTAGTTTTGGTGTTTCGAACTAATCATCTAGGTTTTCCTAAAGGTTAGCCACACCTTATAATTGGAGACCTTAGGTCAAAGGCTAATGAATGAGAAAAAAAATTATACTTTTCTCCCCTACACTTCAATCTCTACATAGCATAGAAGGGTGGTCCTATAGCATCATTCAATCATATAACAGTTTTCTTGACCATGATGCCCTTGATAACAAATTCCTTCACGTTGGTATTTGAGAAGGTGGTGTAATAGGCTAAATCTCCCTAAGGACTCCTATATGCTTAATGTTTCTTTGCTAACGTGGATTTGTGTATAAAACATAAAATTTAAACTAAATTAAAATTTTGATTTTTGATTTGATATGTGATTCTGCATCAATCTTCAAAATTTATGAATTATTTTGATCAATGCTTTATCTGCAACATAGTCATAAAATGAAATATAATCCTACAACACACCAAATCATGGCTTCTTATAACCTCACCTCCTTACAATGAGAAACCAAGAATAGAACAACACTTATCACACTACTTGTAAATCCCTATTGCATTCACACAATATTTGATGAATAACTAAAAGCAATATTAATCCATTCCTTGAACAGAAGTTAGCCATTCAACATCCATAGCACATCATGTGACATAAGAACTTATAAATAACCCTTTATTATTTTGAGTCAAAATATAGTCAATACAGTATTGGAGAGCAAGATAGGTTGATATTGAAAATTAAGAAATACATTGAGTATTTGAGTCATTTTTTGTTATTATAGAGAAAAATTTCAATATTTCCTATTTGTGCTATCAAATAGCCTAAACTATGCAAAAATAGCTTATAGAGATGAAAGATCAAAAAATCAAAACCCTTTGAATGAGGCTCAAGATTCCCTTTTATACATAACGAAAGAAACAAGCAAATAACCTCATCCACTACCTTGATACACAAAAGACAAAATTATAAGCGGTGACATTTAAAGCATTACTAACTCTGTGCGGACATACCATTGTAAACACCAATTGATCCTAAAATGAATTCTTTTTGTTAAGACCTTTCTGACAACCAAAATCTCAAATAGAAGGCATAAGAATAAATACATGGAACAACTCACAGGTTGAGTAAACAATTGTATTTTTCATTCCATGCCTTAAACATACTCTCAAAAGGCTAGTCATGGTCTAAGAGCACATCCAAATTATGGAAATATTAATGATACTTGGCATCAAGTATTGCATTGGCCTCTCTACAGAAAATGTCTATACTATGATCTGCATTGACCAACTTGTTTGAATAAGAATTAAGTTCATTCATATCAACTTTGTTGTCTTTACAAATCACAAGGATAAATGTGGGGATTGCAATACTGAAACTATCCTTCCACTTTCCTAAGGTCCTTAACTCCTCATTGTCTTCTAACAAGTAGGGTACAACCCTGTTATCAATATTTAAAACATAGTTCAACTTTTCTTGTGCAGCCTCAATTACACCTTCCATATACCCTTGCACATTGTGTTCCATCTTGACAATATTAAAGGTAAGACGGATACCAGGTAGGGAATCAAATGTATTTGTAGATCCCTTATATATACCTTCCAAATATGTAAATCTAGGATTCCTTTGATCAAATATATACTTGATCCAATTTTGATCCCCATTTACTCTAATAATGGCACATCTTAAATTCACATATGACACATCGGCAGTTTCCAAGTCTTAAGATCTTAGAAAGTATGTGTTTAGGATGCATGTTGTTATGCGTACATTATCTTTTTGTTGAATCTCTTGAGAATTTTTCAAATGCTATTCCAACATTTGAATCCTTTACTTAAGCTCTTCATTCTCAATAATCACATGAGCAAAGGGAACTATAGAGGAGGATCTTGTTTCCTGGATCTTTTTTCCTGCATAATTTCAATGGATGTTTTTTGAGCCAACAATACATGTTGTTGGTTGTAAGATTTCATGAGATCAGTATGTTCCTTCAACAATGCATTAATTTTGTCTTGCAACCTTCAAATAGTAGCTTCATTAATCTTGGCAACATCTACCACTAATGTAGAAAATTTAGGGGCGAGGGTGTCAAACACCCTCTTTACAATCAAGATTCCTTTAATATCCTTTAATGCTTTAGCAACCATAGGTTTATTCATATTTGGGGCCAAGGCCCAGATTGCAAGGGCTTCCCAAAGTGGGTTGAACCTCGATCCTCACAATGTCATTTATGCTTCCTCTTTTGTGGAGAAAACTTCTCCTTCTTGTTTCCTAATAGTATCAAAAACAATTGTTGAATTAATGTCTCATTCAAGGAGAAGAAAAAAGCCACTATCATGCACCATTCTTCTCCCTTATTTGAGAGTAATGTTCTTAGACTCAAAATTCATTTTTTCCCTCACCTTTGCAGCTACTTCATCACACTTTTCTCTAGGCACATATGCTTGTATCGATTGAACTCTTCTATGGTACTCCTCCCTCTTTACTCTTATAAAAAAATCTTTAAAGTCCTTGGAATTTACAAATTCATCATCAAAAATAAATTTTGAACATGCCAGTTCTCTCACATCATTGAGGTGATCTCTCATCATGGCCACATCCAATCTGAATCTTTGTTGGAGAAGTCTAGCAATATTTGGTCTTGGGGGGTGGCATATACTCCTAAATTTCATCCCGATAACATGAACATCTTCAGTTTCATCCTAAGTAATAGGATAGTCAATTGAAAATGGAGGTTGTTCAATTTTCATCCTCTTATGTGGTTGCTCCCTTGAGGGAGAATCCACATTGATTATTTGAGGTGAAGGAGAGGGAGTGATTTGTAGTGGGTCTATTGGCACATTTTCTTTAATAACAAGCCCTTGGGGCCTTTTGGTAGAAGGTCAAGTCTAGGCCACTTTATTGGTTTCTCTTCTAGGGAAAGGGCCTTACCTACAACTCTGTCAAAATTCTTCAAAATCGCATCAATCTTGGCAATTGAGTTACCAATATCAAAAAATTCCTTAGGATAGTCCTTATCATTCTTTGTCCTAGTAGCCCCTGCCTTCATGAATGCAATCCATTTCACTTTGTTGTTGGCTGCCTCATAATCATCCCTACAGTTTCTTATGACATCTTCACTCTCATAAATTTGATGGACAAAAGAAAACCTTCTAATACTCATCCTAACCTAGTGTATGAAACCTTTAGGGTCAGAATCCCCGACCTTTCCCTGATATAACCTGTATTCCCCAAGCATTTATTTTAGCCTCCCTAAGCTGTCTCTGGTTGAAGTGAAATATGAAAAGGCAGTAGCATAAGGGAAAAAGGACACCTTCTTTTATTTCCTCAAGTGAAACTAATCAACCTCATTCAATTTCCATATAATTTCCATGAATGCCAGTCTAGATGGAAAATGCTTGGGTAGCACATGGGGTGCTTCAAGGCACCCATATATTTTAATAACAATTGAATTGTCATAGAGGTAATAGTCTCCCCAATTGTGTCATACTCCTAACTCTAGCCTCCTATCTTTAAGTCTAATGAAATCCAAAATTTCCTTTTGCAATCTAATTCTAGGTAGACCTAGCCTTGATAAGAGATTCCTTACAAAATAGTTCTCAAAAATAACATAGTTGGACTCACTACAATGTTTGTCCCAAATAGGGGTCCAACACTTTACTGGGAGATCATTTCCCTCTTTATCTTTCATGATTAGTTGTAAATATTTTCTCCAATGACCTTTCACCTTGTACAAAAGCATATGCCATAAGAGAGAATACCACCTAAAACTCACCTCCTTAATATTTCTCTTAATGTCCACCAGTTGATTGTGAATAGCCTCGGCTATCAAGCTAGCATATTCAAAGTCACTATTAAAAAAAATGATTATGTATATCAACAAACATATACATGAGAGGTATCTATATTTTTGAGTGTGCAACTTTCCCTAATACTTGGCAAATGCCCCATATGTTCTTCTAAAATAGTCTTCAAAATACTTGATGTCAAAAAGCTCAAATCCGTTATTAGGGGTTCCCAATGACTTTCTTGTGTGCTCCTTCTGTCTGAATCTAGGAAGTCGTTGCACCCTAAAGCTACTTCTATCTTGTAAGTATTTTTTGTTAGAAACCAAGATCAGACATGCAAAGTAGAAAATACCTTCCACAAGAGAAAAACAGAAAAAGCAAGAGCAATTTGCATGAAGATGTGCAAATGAATTATATTTAAGAATTAAGAAATTACAAGAGATGAATTTCTTTATAAAATAAATGTATGCATAACCCTAAAGGTAAAACCTAATTTTGAAATAAAATTAGCTCAACTAAATAAAGCTTACTTATTAATTAAGTAAACTAATTATTACCTAAGTAAACTTAATAAAGTGTAATTAAATAATTAATTACACCAACACCCCCCCTTAAGTGCAACTTAGGGAGACTAAAAAAAACATGCCCCTAATGCTAGGATGAATGCATGAAAGAAAGAATGGGTCTTGGAAACTAGTCCATGTTAGGTACCCATTGTACAAATGCAATGCAAACTAAACTAAACGGGGTAAAGGAGAAAACCATGTGGGACAAAACTCCATCCCAAAATAGGATGCAAAAAAAACTAAGTGATCAAAGATGGAGGACTCCATAAGACCCCCCAAGGACACCATCCATCAAAAAGATACATGAATGAACCCCCCCAAATGAGGGGAATAAAGATACCACATAGCCCCCCCCCCTCCCATAATGAAGTAGCTCCAAAAAGACTGAAATAATCGCATCTCCTGAAAGAAGTGAGAGGGAAGAAGCCTCATGAATGAAATATTTGAAGGTGAAGCAAGTGAAGCCTAATATTTCTCCACAAAATAAGGTGGCATCAACCAATGAAGAAGTCAAAGTAGGTGAAGACTGAAGAGAAACCTCCAAAGATGAATGATCAACTAGGTCATGTGACACTGAAATAGAAGAAACTACATTTGTAGCCATAGAAGTATCAACAACTACAACAGTAGGTGGAGGAGATGGGATGGATGGCTCAAGAACTAGATCTGAAGTGACAACACCAATGTTCAAGAAGCCAAATGTCTCCTTTGAATGATTATTCACACTAGAATGTTGGCCCACAGATGTCATTGCACCAAAAGATTGACCTATTAATGTCTGATACAACTTCTAAAGTTAATGGATCCACGAGAGGCGGTTAGTCCATGTCATGAATCTCGAGGGGAGTGTTGAACATCTGCCAAAAAACTCCCCCTCAGCAATACCCGAGGAGATTCAAACTCGACACCTTTGGCTCTGATACCACTTGTTGGCCCATAGTTGTTGTTGCACTAAAATATCAACCTATTAATGTTCGATACAACCGCCAGAGTTAACGGATCCACGAGAGGCCGTTAGTCCATGACATGAATCCCGAGGGGAGCGTTGACCATCTGCCAACATAGAAGTGTGATGAATAGATATAGGAACAGAAGCACCATCAGAAGAAAAATTAGTGAAGGAATACAATTGAGATTTGTGATCAACCACCCCAGTAGCAATAACCTCTCTACTCTCCAAGTCTGATGATAACTAGATCAGGTGTGAACTCCACAGATCTCCCATTGCCTCCATCCATGATCTAATATATGGAAAGAATTTTGTTCATCAAATGAGGAATACACAAGACATCCAAAAAAGTGTTGGCCCCAAAGCTAATAGACCCCTTCCCTATAACACTCACGTATGTATTGTTTCCCATCAAAATAGGAGACATAGTGCAAGGCTCAAATGAAGTGAACATAGACTATGAAGATGTCATCTGATGAGATGCTCCTGAATCTAGAAGCCATCTATGATCCATGACCTGAATAAGCACAAAGAGCATGTCCCTTCATATCTGATGAATTATGTAAACTAGTTATTTTCAATCCGGGGAGCATAACTTTTGACTTGGGTATCAGTTTTTCATAATTCTTACGGCATCGAAAAGTTGACTCAGTCCTCTTCACAAATCTCAGACCTAATTTTCTAGAATTTTTTACCAGGTACATGATATTTTTGTCAGATCTCAGCTTTTGATTTTTTGGTTATTTTATTGGGAAACGTGCAATTCAGGCTATTTTTTTGAGATCAAAGAGAATTTTATTTGCATTGAGAGTATATACTATTGTGTTTCATCATGGATTCACATATTATTGCATCCCTTACTTCATTCAACTACTTTGGTTGGAAAAGAGCTAAGGTTTATAATCTTACTTCCAGCCACATGAAGTCCAAAAAACTTCAGCAACAAACTCCCTGGTTATATCCATTAGGTCACTTCCATCCAATGCCCTAATTACTCTGATATTTTCATCATATCCAAAAGCAAGGTGTCTAACAAGTTATAGATTTATGAAGATATTAGGGAAAGCTAGCTTCCCCAAATCATAGCTCCATGCATTGGAGATAGGAGCATGGTGATTTATTTTTCCATAGCAATGTAGGAGTGATTCCCACCCAGTGATTGTGTCATCTTGGTTCTTCAATTCAACATCTCTGCAATTTTTGGCATTGTCTACCATCCCACCTATTGCAATAGGGTTGAGGGAATGCATAGGTTGTTTTGAGGAGCCCAACAACTAGGCCATAATATCCTCCTCAAAGGATCTTTTAGATGTAGAGGGTTGGGTGTTTGATAGACTCATAATCCCAAGATGATTTTAAAATAGATTTCTACACTATCTTGTTGGGACTTTACGATCTTATGCAACAGATTTTGCAAACTTGATTATGAGCTTCAAGACTTTAACAATGGTAAATTTTTCCAAGAAGGGAATACCTATTTTTTAATTGTTCAAAGCTCAAGTTGATGTGGAATAGGTGCACCTCTACTTATTTTTCTACTAAGCCTGACCAAACAAATGAGACGACCAACTGCATTGAACGAAAAATTTATGAAGGCAATTAACTTAAAAAATGAGTCATCATCTATCACATCCGCCATTACTTCTTGTTCATGCGAGGGTGGTTCATTCATCTACCTATTAATCAATTTTGAACGTGGGTGGAAGAGAATTACAAATCTCAATGATCAGTACAAAGCCTTGATTTTCTTGAAAAAGGATCTAGTCATCCCCTCTCTCCAATAGGATTCTCCCATGTGAGAATATCATCACATAGTGTCCTTCAGCAATTCCGTAACCAAGAAAAGGACATGTCTTTGTGGGCTCATGGACTTGCAAAATCCTTTAATCTTCCACCACATGCTATCATTCCATGGATCCTATACACAAAAATATTTGGAAGTTCTCTCATGCACCAGAATTAGCCTCCACTTGTGACACTTGTACAAATTCCACAATTTCATAAGCCTTTTTCTTTTCATCGGAAATCCTAATGCGGAAGCACAGAAATAGGTAGGGACCACTTTTATACAAGTAACTTAGATGACCATAATACCACATGTGCAAAATTCACTTTTCAGAATGCCAACATCTAGGGAAAAAGGATGGGGAATGCATTATAAAATAAAATTCCACAATGACCAAACCTGTCAGGTTATAAGGTATGCAGGGTTGGTACACACTGGGCCATGACATAACAACACAACTTAAGCAAAAGGAAACCCGGATAACTAGTCAATAGCAAAATATAACAAGAAGACAAGGTTTTAAGAGGGCTTAAGGGTTTACAACTCAGATTCAGAGTCAAGGTAGCTCTCAATCTCATCATCAGAGTGAGGACCAAGATGTGAATTGGTGAATGGAAATGATTTAGTATTTTTTAGGTATTTATATTGCATTTAATGAATTGTATTCCAAATTGTAGTTGATCATATTTTATATTGTATTCCATGAAATTTCAAATTATGAATAAGATTGATTAAATTAACATATTACTAATAATTTCATATTTTAATTGTGTATACTGATAATTTTTACATGTACTTAGTGATTCATCACTCAATTCAATGCTTAATAACATAATAACAATAGTAGCATATACAACAATGAACATCAACAATCATTTAGTGTGTATTTAGTAGTAGAAACCAGATTTTTTTTTCAATTGAGAAAATAAATAATACAGATAATTGAACACATTACTGAATTTGAGATTTTTATTGATTTTCAAATGAAGGAATACATAGAGGAAATGCAAAATATTTCTCAAAGACAACTTTACACAGAGTTGAGTTGGAAACTCATATTATCAAATCATTCTATCAGCTTTTGTAGCAAGCTCCATTGTTCACCTAATCAAAGTGCCATTTGTTCTAACTCATAGTGTTTGACTTGAAAATTTGTTAACAATTCATGATTGAAATTGGAACTTGACTTAAATTTTTTAGTCAAACTTGCATTCAAGGTTATCAATGATTTGATGGAATCCAAATAGTTCGCCTCATTTGGGTCCTGAGGAAACTGGTCCAAATCAATCTTCCTTGTATCCTCCATCTTCTTTCTAAAATCATTGTTTCCAATGAATTGCTCAGTTGTATCAAAATCTTTTGGCAAACCAAGCTATATCAAGTTCCTTACCTTTTTATCCAGCTTCATCTTTTTTGTAGCTAGATCTTGAAATTCCTTTGTTTCACGTATTCTCAAACATTTATGAATGATAGATGACAAATTCATTGAGGCATCAATTTGATTATTAATTCCTTTTGATTTCAATTCATTGTCATTGGATTTGTAGACTGTTTTTTGAATTTTATTTGCAATTTTCTCTATTGAAATCACACTTTTGTTGTCCCCTACGTATTTCCTAAGCTTCTTATTATGTACTATTAGATCATCAATCAATTGAAACAATTCACTTAAATGATCAATCCTTTGCATTATTTCCTCCTAGATCTTATGTTTCATATGCCTCATTGTTTCTCTACAAAATGCGGTTAACTTATTTTGGAAAGAGTTTATTTCATTTTTTGCTTCCCTCAGCTCTACCACCAATCTTTCATTTTTTTTCTCTCTTCCTCCATTTTTTGTTCCCACCATTCTTTTTCTTTCACCAACTTTTGTTTTATTTTTTCTGAATTTGATTTTCCTCATTATGTTTCTTTTTGATCTCATCTAACCTTTGCTTCAATTCATTCAATTCCACCTCTATTTTTTTATCCTCTTTACTTGTAGATGTAGAGACATTTTTTTATTCATTTTTATAATTCATTGCTCTTGTTATTTGTTGTTTTCCTCTTTGCTTTCTCATTTTCTAGGTCTACCTGTAACTTTTATATTTGAGTCTACAACCTTCTCTCTCTCTCTCTCTCTCTCTCTCTCTCTCTCTCTCTCTCTCTCTCTCTCTCTCTCTCTCTCTCTCTCTCTCTCTTTAGAAATTATGTGTACACCAATTCATTGTTCTTATTTGATACATTAATTTTGTAATAATTTTTGTATTCAAAAAAATATAATTGGAAACTACTCACCTAAAATTCAAAGTAATCCATCTGATTCTGTGGTTTATTTTGAACTATGGGAACAACAAACATGTACTCCATGATTTCTTTATTTGGGTAAAATGTGGCTAATACCTTGGTTGTTGCAGAATCTAAAGTTACAATAGACGAACTCTATCAACTGCTTCCTTTATTTTTTATACATTTTTTATTTCTTTTCAAAGTCATCATTGTAATCAAAACCTAGGGCTGCAGAAATAATGGAATGCTTGAATGGTGAAGGAGTACTCACAATGATGGGAACATATCTAATTATCTAAGATCGAGCCTGAGGCTGAGGATTAGCCATTGATGTTGTAGCCACATTAACTGGAGGAGTGCCTTGAAATAACTCCTTTGGGGTGGAATTGGAAATCAAGGTAGTGGTACTGGTACTAGAAGTTGGACTTGGATCTATCATAATCTTTGACCTCTTCGGTATGCCTTAATCAATGGGTGTTTGTGTAGTATCTTGTATTATTGGCCTCTTGTGTGTATTTTTTTGTTGTAGCACATGTTGACCACTACTAGTACTACTACCCATACCATCACCATCAGTGGCAGTGCTAGTTGGACTAGATTCTCTACCATGGGCATGTCCTAGTTATGATTGTATCTAACCATGAGGATTAGGATTTGAAGTTGTAACAAAATGAATTGTTTTAGTTGTACTTGTATGCCCTTGGTCTATTTTATCAGCTCCAAATCCTCTCTTATCAATAATTTTTCTGTGGTCTACATCTATTGTCATCCAAACGCCTTGTCCTTTGGACCCCAAACCACCACCTTCATAATCCAATTTTTTGTCTATGGCTACTCTTGAAGTATATGTTTTTTTAAGGTCTCACTTAAATATTGTGAATTCTACTATTCATGGAAATTTCCAACTCATACGCAACTTCACCAATCTTCCTTATGATTTCATAAGGCCCATAAAATCATGCTTTTAACTTTTTTGCACCACTTCCTTTGAGTGAAAATTGTCTATAGGGTTGCAACCTCAAAAATACCATGTCTCCCACCTCGAAAACCCTATCAATTCGGTGGCAATCGACATACAACATTTGTTGGTTTCGAGACTGTTGTAGGTTTTCCTTGAGTGCTTTCACAATATCCAAGATTTGTTGAATCAAATCTTAAAAACTTAGATACTCTAGTGTCTAAAAGAATTAAATCCATAAATGAAATAGCATCATAAATGTAAAGTACCTTGAAAGGATTCAAACCTAGACATGTGGTGAGTAGAATTGTTGCAATACTCCCCAAGGTGCAACCATTTGATCCATGTTGTTTGTTGTCACGTTACATAGTTCCTCAAATAACCCTTTATCTATTTGTTCAAAATTTATTTTCTCATCAGTTTGTGGGTGATAGCTAGTGCTTGGGGTCAATTATGTGCCTATCAAACGAAAGAGCTCTTGCCAAAACAAACTAATAAACTTTATTTCCCTATCACTAACAATGTTCCTCGCAGCCCATGAAGTCTAAAAATCTCTCTAAATAATAGATCAAAAACTTGTTGAGCCCTATACTTCAAATACATAGCAAGAAAATGAGCATATTTAGTGAGCCTAACAACAAACACATAGATACAATCCTTACCTTGCACATTTGAGAGGCCTGTAATAAAATCCATGGAGATACTCCACCATTCCATAATGGGTAAGGGTTGCAACAACCCAGCTGGAAAAACGTGCTTTATTTTGTTTGGTTGGCACACCATACACTCCCTAACATGCTTCAAAACATAATTTTTCAGCCCTTTTCATGAAAATGTTCCCTTGCTTGTGTGTCTTGTAGTAACCTAGATAACTAGCAAGTGGTGTGACATGACATGCCCTCAAGATTCTTTCCTTCACCCTATACTCTAGTACAAGATACACCTAATCTATGTAGAGGATGAGCTCATCAACCACCTTGAACCTATCATCTTACAATTTACTATCCAAAATGTCAGTAGAAACTATGTTCTTAGCATATTTGGCCATTATGGAAGCCTTCCAATTGGTTGATATATTAGCCATAGAGTAGAAATAAGGTTTCCTAGATAGTTAATCATGCACCACATTATTTTTTCCCCTAACACTCAATGTCAAAATCATAGGCTTGGATTTTGCTTACCCGTTTATGTTTCCTATCATTCAAATCTTTCTAATTGAGGAAGAATTTCAAGCTATTATGATTTGTTTTAACCACAAACTTCCCACAAACCAAGTATTGTCTGAATATGGCTAGTGCATGCATGATGGTCAACATATCTTTGTTATAAATAGAGGAGCTCCTCTCTAACTCCCTAAGCTTCATACTCTCAAATACAATGGGTTGTCTATTCTACATCAAAACTACTCCACTCCCCTCTCCTAAAGTATCACATTCTAGAACAAAAGGAAGTGAAAAAAATCAAGAATAGTTAGGACAAAACATGAACTCGTTACTTCCTTGAGCTTATTAAAAGCTCTCCATGTTGAAGGGTTACAAGAGAAATCTCCCTTTTTTTTCAAATCTATCAATGGGGCTACGAGTTGTGAGAACCCCTTAACAAAACTCCTGTAGTAATTACAAATTCCCACAAATCCTCTCAAGTGTGTCAAATTCCTTGGTCTAGGCCAATCTTGTATTGTCTTGATCTTTTCCTCATCCACACTAACCCCTTGGGCACTAATCTTCAATTCCAAACATAATATTTTGGTCAAACCAAACTCACATTTGGATGCATAAGCGTAGAATGAGTGTTGCTCAAGTATGCCAAGCACCTCATCTACGTGTCTCAAATGAACCTCCCATATTATAATGAAAATCAAGATATCACCAAAGAAGACCAACACAAACTTCCTCAATTGCAAAATAAATGCTTGATTCATGCAAGACTAAAATGTGGTTGGTGCATTAGTCAACCCAAGTGACATGATTAGGAACTTGTAGTGCCCATAATGACACATCAAAAAAAAATTGTGCACATCCTCATCTCTAACCCTAATCTAATTATACCCTGATTGTAAGTCAATCTTGGATTACACCGCACCATGAAGCTCATATATCAACTCATCAATTATGGGTATGGGGTAGTGATTCTTGATTATCTCTTTGTTGAGCACTCTATAATCAATGCACATCCGCATAGCCCCATCCTTTTTCTTCACCAGCACTACGGCTAAGGAAAATGGGTTGGAACTAGGATGTCAAAGTCCCATGTCCAATAGCTCCTTAATTTCCTTTTCAATCTCCTCCTTGTACCTCCTAGGATGATAGTAAGGCATAGTGAGGATTGTACTTTCTCTCTCCTCTAACTCAGCCACATATTAGAAACATCTATCTGGTGGTAACCCTAGAGGAATTTCACTAAACACCTTACATTGCTTGTCTAGGATGGATTGGATATCAACGTGGTAAGACCTCCCATCCTTGGGTGTACTTGTATCGTTAATCAAGCACTCTATTTCCCAAGCCACTTCACCCCTGCAAAAATATTTCTCCATCCTCTTAATTGAATCCATCATGGGACCACCATTGGATAGGCCACAAAGAACTACCTCCTTCCCATTAGATTTGAAATCCAACTCCATGGTCTGATATCTCCTTGTTTATTCTCTAAGTGAGTGCAACCATTGCACTCCCAAAACTAACTTCATCTCACCAATGCCAATCATGTAGAATTCATCCCACATCTTGTGTCCTCCTAGAGTCAACTTGAACTTTTGAATCTTGTGGTTGCATGGAATAGTATACCCATTTGTCATTGCAACATTAAACCCTTCAAAAATTTTTGTCTTCAAACCTAAATTAGCCACCAACCCCTCATCAATGAAATTGTGGATGGCCCCACTATCAATCAAAATTGTCACCCTTTGTCCTTGCAAGTCTCTAATGCAAAAAGAGTGATATCTAGGTCCTCCTAAAAGTGTTGCAAGTGTGCCACCTTGATGCTCTCCTCCTTGGTCCCCATACTCAACCTCATCCACAAAAATATCTAGTTTTGATTCTTCTACCATAGACCCCTCATAGGAAACCACCTTTATATAATGTATTTTCCCCTTTTCCAAACATCTGTGACCTAGTTTTCATGACTCTCTATATGTGAAACATAGCTTTTTTCCTACGGAGTTCATTCTTGGATACCTCAATTTGGTTTAGCTTGGGGTTAATTCCTTGGGTGGAGGCATGATCTTTTGAGGAGGTTTTTTTGCAGAAATGGGAGTGCCTTATTGGAATATAAATTTCCCATAGCCACTAAATCCTCCAAATTTAGAGCTCTTATAATAGCTTCTTGCAAAGAACTCAGGTCAAATGCCTTTATCAACCCTATGAGGGGTTTGGATAGGACCTCTACAAAAAATTAAATGAGTCTCCTTTATGTCACATCTAGAACCATCACTAAAAGCCTTTGGAATTTTGCTATATAGTGTTCCACTATGCCCTCTTGCTTCAATTACGCTATCTCTCTAAAATGAATCTTTGGGTCCTTCATATCAAACCTTTATGTCAATATTTGGTTGAGTTCTTATAAGGTAGTGATTGAATCATGGCCCTTAGTCACCATGCCATGATACCACCATTTGTGGGCCACTCCCTCTAGATGCAAGGTAGAAAACTTGATGGCCTCTTCTTCAAACATTGGATTCAAGGAGAAGTATGTGTCCAATTTATGTAACCAAGCTCTTGTTAAACAACTTCCGACCCATCAAAATTTGGGATGGTGATCTTCCCCAAATGGTGTTTTATACCCTTTCGAGCCTACTCCTCATACCTTCTCCTATGCCCATTCCTTGTCTTCATCTCATAGTACTCTGTGAAAGACATGTCTCATTGTATGGAAACTCTTAGGGTATTGTATTCATCATGAAGTCTTGTCATTTCATCTCCTTGAGTAGGTTGCTCTTCTTCCCTAGGTTTTTCCCCTTCCATTTCTAGGAACCTAGCTCTAAAGGTCCTTGGGTTTGGGTTAGATAAAACCCTATCACCACCGAAACTACTCCCTTTGATACCATTATGAATAGAAATACTTAGTTGTTGATTTGGGCCTCTTAGAAGTTGGACCATCTCAACCATAGTGTCCCTCATATTAGTTTGAAACTCTTTGCTTTCCTTGATAAATTCTTGAGAGTTGTCTTCATCTTTGTCACCCATGGTTGTCTCTTCCTTCTTCTCCCTTTGTTGATACCTTAATTCTCTATCACTCTAGTTCATGAATCTGCATTACAAGCACATGCTAGGTAAAAGCTCTATTACCACTATAATAACCCAAGTATGATACCAACCCTAGGGTAGTACTAATCCTTGTTATTTTATCAATTCACTACTACAAATGTATACTCAGAACAAATTAATTCAGGAAAGAGGCTACCAATGAAAACCATTGTATACAATAATGAGATACACCAATTTATAACTATTGTGTATTATAGATTCAAGCAAGTGCAGAAGTACACAAAATAAATCAAAAAATGATTGAATATTGTCTAACCTTGGTTGAATGCTATCAAACTAGGTGACTTCGGCACCTACAAGATGAATGCATATTCCGACCTGATTGTTATTCAATTAAAAAATCTAGCCCTCCAGTCCATAACCATAATAAGTTCTACCAGCAACTGTGAAAAATCACCTCTACAAAAAATATAAAGTGCTCAAGGAGCTCTCTAGCTAGTAACTTGATGCTTGGAGATGACTTGGGGGTTCACAGGTGTCATTCTATAAATTATTTAGAATAATTTTGTGTCAAAGACATATCCTTTCACTTTTGTTATTGTGTTGCCAAAAAGTGTAGCCTTGACACTTTTTCACTCATTTGGGCCTTTTCCGTTGGATTTTGGCTTGATTTTGCTTTGATCTAGTGCTATAATGTGGAACGCTTGCAAATCAAAAATAACCTAACAGTGTTTTACAAAGGTGTTGTGAAGTGTTGTAACACATCTTCCCACTTTTCTAAGACCCTATCAACACAATTCACCTAAATAACCCCTTTTTACCCCTTTTCAAGCCTTGTGCCAAAGTGTTATAAAATGTTGTAATGCATTTTCACACTTTCCTAGGCTTGTTATCACTAATTACACCCTTTTTAATGATAAACTGGTCCCTTAATGTACTTTTAGGCCCAACTTAAGTGTTTTTTGGGAGGCAAGCCATATAAACATCATTTAACACTACTTAATTCCTGACCACCACTTGAATTCGTCCAAGTGGACTAGGTCGCCACCTTGGGCGACCTACTCCCTTTAGGCATAAAATTCAAAATTAAAACAAAAACCTAACGGGAATTTGCCTCCAAAACCCTAAGTTCGGTCTATCATGTGTTATTTTTGAGAAATTAAGACATATCTTATATAAATAAGGGCTTTCATCCTCATTTCAACCCCCCCCCCCCCTCTAGATCATTTTCATCTTCACAAGCACTCTTGCACTCAATCTTTTCAAGCAAGCATCCAAGCACAAGGCATTTCAAGAAACCTCCATTGGAGTTGGTTCTTGCATGTTGCAGACATCTTCAACTAAAGGTTTGGGAGTGTTTACACTTGTTTGTTATTCAATCATCTTTCCTTTCCATTTCTATTTCATTTGGGTTTGATTACCATCAATGGGGTTTGACTAAGGCAAACCCCTAATCTCTAACCCTAACATTTTCCTTGTCTTTGCATGTGTACTTTGCAGGTGTGTATGCAGATTTATTAAGGATTAGAGTGTTGAAAAGGGTGCCATCATTCCATCTACATCAACTCAAGTCATGAAACCCTAGGAGGAGCAAAAGGAAAACGTTGCAGGTCATTTTTTCAAGATTCGGACATGGGTCTCTGTCAGAGAAGGAAGTGCAAGTGGGGCCCTACAGATTCAGACCTTGAAACTCTTGAAAGTACCAGGAGGACTAGGTCACCATCATTGCTAACATTGTCCCTATACTAGGCCTGAAAAAGGGTTTTGATATTCTTGGATACCCTTTTATCATAAACCCATTATGGAAAAAATTTCTGGGAGAAGGACTAGGTCGACCATTCTGGCGTATGTGTCCCTGTGTAGATTTTTGATAGATTCCAGAACATTCCAAGACTCCTCTTCTGCAAGTTTCAATTCCCAGGTGCACAATCTCTGCATTTTCCAGTTTCTTTCTAGATTGCATACATTTAGGTCATTTAGTTTAGTTTGCATATAATTTACATTTTCTTTGTTTACATTCAATAGTTAGTTTAGTTTCATTCCATTTCAGCATTTAGCCACACTTCTCACACACAACACAACCCTATTCAATCATACCCTTTGAATGCAAACACTAAAAAGGTATATCATTAGGTGAAGAGTGGCATTCCTTCTAAACCAAGCTCCTAGGTGAAAAACCCTAGGGGCCTATTTGGGGAAATCCTCTTTCCCTTTTAGCACCACATATCATAATTTTTGTGGTTCATTTTGGTGAGCTCGATTGTAGAACACTTGTTAATCTTCTAATTTTGCATTTTATCTTAGAAAAAATCTTGCATTGCATTAGGATTTTGCATTGTTTGCATCCTACGGTTTGTAAAAAAAATGCATTAGTGAAAATTTCATGATTAGCTTACACTTTGCATTGCATTTTCATTGAAACAGTACAAAAAACTTTGCATTTTCATTCTATACCTGCACTGGAAAAGCATAAAAAGTAGAAAAAGCATTCAAAACTCTCAAAAATTATCAAAAAAATCATTGTTGGGACTAAGTCGCCACAATGGGTGACCTACTCTTGCATATTTCTAGTAGCATTTTTTGGCATTTTTAAAGCAATTTCTACACCTTTATTTTTTGTAATTGTATTTCTACTTTCATTCCCAGATTCTATGTTTTAGTCAATTTATTGTGACTTGTTTGTTTTCATTATGGCTCTATCTTTCAAGAATTTTTGGATGTCCTTCAATTCCCTAATGGATATGTTAAGTTGCACCTTTTCCACTGATCCTAATGACCTTGAACCTACTCCTGTTCAATCAACTCCAAATGCATGGTCTCCTACCGAAGTTGACAGTATTGGGGATGATGATGCTAGCATGAATTGGTTCCTCAATGAATTCCTTGACAATCTTGAATCAAATGCTTCTTTCTACCCATCTATGAAACAACCCGAGTTGCCTAACATGTCACCCCTGGAGGCATTTACTTACCTCCATCCTAAAACAAACAATGAACCTAAGTTTCCTATACAAGGTGAACCCAGTTAATACAAACCTGTCACTACTCAACCATTTTACAATAACCAATTCACCCACCCTCCCATTAATCTTCAAAAAACTTATTGAAAGGGGTTTACCATTCTAAGCAAAAACGGTGGTGACACAACAAACGAGCATGAAATTCACAAATTTTATGAATAATTGTCACCTAATGAAATATAACGAGAATAGGCTATCAAGATCCTCGTCATGACCATAGGCCTCCTAGTGAATTTCTTAGGCTTCGTGATTATGGCACGGTGATCTTCAATGCCCATCCCGATTTGGATGTTCTCCTTCCCAAAGAATGCTCACCATCTCCTAATCACAAAAAATACAATGCCAAGATCATCTCAAGTCCTCATTCCCTAGTCTCCTTTTTTGAAGTTGGAGAATCTAGCTGACGCAAGAGGCTATACAAATTATAGAAACTCAAACTTTTTCTTCGTCCACCTCCCGAATGTGAGAGGAAATTATAAATACTCCTCAAAAAAGGCCTCATTACATTGTCTCCTCGCAATCGGTTGGTGATTTATCCTAAATATGCTAATGTACCACATTGTGCTTATCATCGTGTTCTTGTCCATCAAAGCGATGAATGTCGTCATCTACGAGAGGTACTGAGTAAGTATCACTTCATTGGTTATAATTGCTACCCCCTCAAACCATAAACTACTCCCATACACCTTCTCATGTAATAGTTGTAGAACATTCTCTTCTCACTATTACATGATCTTTCCCATCACATATCTCGGCTCATTCTTACCTTACACTCAGAGGGGGCAAGAAGTTGTTAGCCTATTCCTAGTAATGCATTTGTCCTTGTCCGTTAGCTTCATTTCTCACCTTCCGCTTATATCCACTAAGATTGGGAAGCGGATGACTTGCTTAATGCTTGACTTACACTTGCCTTACTAGTTTTTTGTTTTCTTGTGTGTAATGTATTCCCCCTTACTATTTGATGTTCTCTCTCTTTGTGACGTTCTTCTATATGTACCTTCATTCTTCTATCTATTGTGCATTCATTTCGCTTTTCATTTTTTGTTGCCTTACATTTGGGGATGATGCAGGCATTGAGACTGCAATGTCTCCTTCATGTTGTTCCAAATGGACTCTTTTCATTTTCTTTTGTTTTTTTTGCCTTCCATTTGGGGATGATGCAAGGCATTGAGACCGCAATGTCTCCTTCATGTTGACCCAAAAGTACTCTTTTCCTTTTCTATTATTCTTTTTGCCTTCCATTTGGGGATGATGTAAGGCATTGAGACCGCAATGTCTGCTTCTTGTTGACCCAAATAGAATCTTTTCCTTTTATTTTGTTCTTTTTTCTTTCTATTTGAGGATGATGCAAGAAATTGAGACCGCAATGTCTCCTTCATGTTGACTCAAAAAGGTTCTTTTTTTTTCTTTGTCCTTTCCTTTTTTGTTTTTTGTCCTTTTGGGGATGATGCAAAGCGTTGAGACACGCTATGTCTCCTCCATGATGACCCAAAATGACTCCTTTTTAATTGTTTTCGCTCTCTTTGTGTCCTTCCAGTTCTATGTATTTGGGGAGATGATGAAAATTTTGAGCTCTTTAAACAAACATTGCAGCAACAAACATACTGACCCCAAATCCATAGATCCCTTATGTGTTTGTGGTTTTCCATTTAGGGGGAAACCCCCTTCCCTTTGCTTTTTCCTTTCTTCCCCTTCGCATGACGTAGCCTCCCTTGGAAACATATCGCTCGACATAGGGCTTTCCAAGTTGGCTCTCATGTCCTTTTCTTTCTTTTTGAATTTTGCCTTTCTATACTTTAAAGTAATTGCTCACAAAATGGTGTGTAGCAATTCCTTTAAAGTGGGGGCATACATCAGCATCATTTATTTTTCATTTGCATTATTTTTCTTTGTCCTTGGTTCCTAATGCAGCCTTATCACTTCATATGATGAGATTGTCCCTTTGTGGATGACATTGGGTGTAATGTCCTTCATAAGTGTGACTTATCTTAGCATATTGCATTCCTCTTAGTGGCCTGATGTGACCCACTGTATCCCCTAAGTTGTGAATTTTCTATTCTTCGATTGGTACTCTCTTGGAGACATTAGACACAATGTTCCCTAAGTCAAAGAGCTCACATGAACTAAATAAGACTCCTTGGATCCCAAAGGATGACAAAATGCCAACTTAAATCAAATATTTTCATTTCCCACTCTTAATTCCTGAAAATAAAGCCTTTGGGAGAAAGACGCCCTAGGTGGCGTCTTGGTCCAACCAAGGGGGACTAAGACGCCACCAAGGGTGTCTTGGTCCCACAAGGCTTATTTTTCCATTTTAAAAGATGGGTTACCAAGATTAAAGGTTGTTTATGGATTTTGGTCAGGTGTATAGTTGAAATATGCCTCGGGATGCACAAAAAGGGGTCTTAAGGTCCCATAATAAGTGACATAAAGGGAATTTAATGCAAGGGGTGCTAAAATAGGTACAAATAAACTGTGAAAATGCAAAGGTATGCATTTTTCTGCACTACATTTAGCCCCCACTTTAGCGCCCATATGACACTACGTGTATATGCAAGCTAAAGTACTTCAAAAAGTAACTTTATAAAAGGATACTCATATGGATTTGTTAGGGAGAATGAAGCCCCCACTATAGTTACTTGAAAAACCACAATGTTAGGAACTCCATCTTGTATCACAGATTCATTAGTAGCTCAAAAATAATCCTCTTATCTAACTTTCCTAGCAAATTGAATTTGCAGGTGGATGTATGCTCCCCCTTGATTTTGCTTGCTTTATGGAGGTGGAATCAAGGTAGCAATCCAACCACATCAAACTGCACAAGTCCATCATAGGGCATTTCCAAGTACCATGCCACCTAATGATAGACATTTGATGAGAAAGGGAGCGAAACCATGCTTCAACGCAACATATGACATCGAAAACGAAGTTTGCTAGCTCCTAATATGTTAGTTTAAATAAAAAGCATTTCTTTTATTTTTTAACAAAAAGTGACCTAAAAATGCATGCATATAAAGATGAAAGGGAAGGTAATTCATATTCATTTTATCTTTTAAATTTTGGTAGAGTGAGTTTGGAATAGAGTGAGCCATCATGCCGAGCAAACACTCATCCACACATCCGCGGATTCAACTTCTACGGGAGGCGGTTGCACGAGACTAGCTACAACCTATTGTCAGTCTATTTTGCCTTCTTTGTACTTTGATTTAGTCAATTTTTTAAGTTTTTATTAAATTTTTAGATTAATTTATAGTCTAGGGAGTGATTTTATTTCATTTTTCTAGATTGTCGCGAAGTGTCCCACTTTGTCGCGAAGTGTCTCAGTTAAGGAATAAAGTGTCCAGAACCCTTAATTAAGCTATTTTAGAGAAACTTTAGCACAATGTTTGACCATTAAAGCACAATTTTAAGATTTTTAAGATGATTTAAATGATTTTTTTCTTCTTTTCTATGCCAGACTACAGCTCGTTTGTGCTAGCACCTGGGCGGTCAAATGTTCAATCATCTACAAGAGCTATTTGATTAGCTACATGAGGAGAACGTGTAGATCCTCCAAGAGACGGGTCTCTACTGGGCCTATCTCTCGCCAGCTATGTGATATCATGATGTCATGTTGATAGCGCTAGCAGAGAGATGAGCCGCAAACACCTGCACATTTCATCTACCTATAGGAGAGATGACTATCACACTGGATGTGCATCGCATATTATGGGTGCCCATCCGAGGAGAGAGGGTTTTCTTAGCACAGGGTAGGATCTTTGAGGACATGGAGTCTGACATCGAGTATTGCCTAGGTAGACCGGTTCACCATAGGATCATAGGACCATGCATTGAGCTTGCATGGCTTCTACATGCGCAGTCACCACTTTTTAGACGCATCATGATCTTTATAGTAGCATTGGTACTAGTTCCCAATGGTTACGGGGCACATCTAGAGGGGGGACTAATGCACATGATTTGAGACATGGAGTACTATAGCATTGTATTTGCATGGGGTCAGAGCATACTAGCACACCTATACTATGACTTGGGTCGGTTTACCTATGGAGAGGTGAAAAAAATGCTACACTGCACTTTACTATAGACTTGATTCTTGGAGCACATTACTTGTACCAGACCTAGAGGATTCTCGATTGCCACCATGGTGGGATACCCGAAGGCCTTCAGTTACCCACTTAGACAGGCGTGGAAACACAATGATGTACTATTTTGGAGGGTCATATTTGATAAGCTTAGGGAGGAGGACATTGTATGGAGACCTTATCTGATGGAGCTCTTGTGGCCAGACACTACACGAAAGATGAGGCAAATGTAGAGGGATATCCTTTTTTTGGGATGATGTGATCATGTAGTGAGACCCTTTTATTACGATCATGTCATAAGACAATCCAGGTAGGTACAAAGATGACCAGTACTACGATCTTCATATAGATGGTCAGTACAGAGAGCCTGCAAACTGGGGACCTTAAATGGCTGACAATGGATGATGTTGTTTGGAGCGATGCATAGGAGGAGGATATAGACGTGCCCCCAGTCTCCGATACTAACCATGTCGGTACAATAGAGGAGTACAATGACTGGTGGGAGGTGGTTCAGCCAAGACCTATCTTTCCTATGGGCTATCCTATGTGATTTGTAGGACCTTTACCAGATCTAGGGGAGGAGGACAGAGAGTTGGGAAAGAGGGTAGATCCACCAAACCTATTTCTAGATGGTGATGAGGAATCGGAGGAGGACAATGACTATGAGGGAGAGGAGGATGACAAGGAGACAGAGGATGAGCAGAGCTAGCCTACAAGTGAGGACATCAACATAGGTGAGGCTAGTCCTCCTAGACCCGAGTGGAGAGATATAGTTCCCACACGGGTTACGAGGGCATAATTTGCACGTGCTAGTGTCTAAGAACATGGGGAGAGAAACGAGGCATTCAAGATTCCTATGGATCATGCTACAGACCCAGGTGATGATATTTATTTTTATGCTTTATGTTTTAATTTATATCATGCTCATGTATATGGATCTTATGATGATGTATACTGATTATTCTTATGAATTCTATCTCACAGGGCCCGTGGTAGATCCTAAGGACCTCTTCCAACATGTGGTTGTCGAGATAGTGTTACCCCTTCCTATAGAGGAGGCTACTATCATAGGTTTCATGCCCCCAAATTTTGTGGTGTAGCGAATGGACCTATTTGTGCCTTATGTAAGGCTCAAGGGAGCATTCGATAGTGTATCCAGGCACATTGATCGAGCTGAGGGTCAGGTATCAGCACTGAAGGTGGAGTTAGAGGAGGCTCAAGCAACTCATAGATCTAAGAGAGAGGCTATCTTACAGTCAGAGGTCGAGCGGCTACAGAGAGATAATGATAGGATCCAAGTTGATAAAGACTGTTCAGAGCGAGAGCGTGTGGATGCACTGATATGTGAGGGTGAGGAACGCGAGGCACTATGGACTATGCGGGAGATGGCTACCATGAGTACATCCTGATCACACACCACTATCTCTCGACGGGTGCAGACACCATATCCCGAGGGATCCAACAGTCATAGGCCATAGTGGCATTGTATTGTTGATGAGATGTATTAAAAATTTTGATATATATATATATATATGAGTTTGTTTGGATTTTATGCTTATGTGTTGGATGGCAATGTGATTTATTAAATAATCTTTTTTAGACTGTTTAATAAATATCTCCATGATCTAACATGTCTTTTCTTAAGCTTTCTTAGATTTATGATGTAGTATGTTATGCTAAATTAAATGCACTCATGATTTAATTGTATAATATTAAATGCAAATAAGGATTTAATTTAACATAGCATAAACCACAAGGTTTGAATAGTATGATACCTAAAGTAATAATCCAAGACCAAATCGGACCCACTACTCCAAAGTTCAAAACACTGAAAATTAGGTGTCAGGAACGAAGCAAGCATGAGAGACAATGGCATACTACCTATTAACTCTAACAACACTATTTTAAAAATTCATCCTATTCAAAAAGGCTAGGTATAATACTGACACAAATGCGTGGCAATGATAGGTTCCCGAAAAGGTGTACCATCCATTTCTGATATCAGGTATGCCCCAGAGCCATAGCTTTCTTCAACTAAATAAGGTCCTAACCAGTTAGGGATAAACTTTTCTTTCTCTGTTGGGTTAGCATTGACATTTCATTGATTCTCGTATAACACCAAATCACCCTTGTTAAATGAACGAGGGATGACATGATTATTATAACTTCGTTGCATTTTCCAATGGTAAGCTTGAAGATGTTCGAGGGCATTGATGCGCCTTTCATCAAGTATTTCAAGTTGGTGTAATCGTTGTTCTTTATAGGTATTGTCATTAATTAGCCCTTGAAGAGAGATTCTTAAGGAGGGAATCTCTAACTCTAGGGGCATAATTTCCTTGGCACCATAAACAAGGTTATAAGGTGTGTTTCTTGTTGAAGTTCCGGTAGTAGTATGATAAGCCCATAATGCATATGTAAATTATGTGTGCCAGTCTTTATTATGTTTGTTCACTATTTTTCTTAGGATATGTTCAAGAGTTTTATTAGTTGATTCAACTTGTCCATTAGATTGTGGGTAATAAGGCGTTGAAAATTGATGTTGTATATTAAATGTTTCCAAGAACTTCTTCACATCATTATTCTTAAATGGTGTCCCATTGTCCAAAAATAGCATGGAAGGAAGTCCAAAGTGAGCAATAATATGTTCCAATATGCAATGACATATTACATCAGCAATCGTTGATCGAAGAGGAATAGCTTCTACCCATTTCGTGAAATAATATGTCTTTGTGATTATAAATGTATGTCCAACGAATGAAGGTGGAGATATTTTTCCAATAATATCCAAACCCCATACTAAGAATGGACAAATAGGAACTTGTGCACAAAGCGTGGAGGCAGGAGCATGGATTAAATTTTGATGCTCTTGACATTTATGGCATTTCTTAACGTATTTGAAGGAATCTATTTTTATATTTCTCCAATAATATCCCATGTGGATTAGCTTTTGAACTAATGATCTTCCTATGAAATTCCCCCCACAAGCACCTGCATGAGCTTGTTCAAGTGCTATAGGGATTTTAGATTGTTTAAGACACCTAAGTAAAAGGCCATCAAAGGACCTTTTATATAAGATCTCTGCCAGGATAATATATCTAGATGCAAATTTTCAAAGACAAGAGCAAGTGTTTTTATTTTTTAGCTTAGAAAAGGTACATCTTTCAAATAATTGAATATCATATCATACCATTCACTTGAGTCTTCAATGGTTGTTGCTAGCACTTCTGCTTTATCTTCGATTGATGGTTTCATAACTGTATGCACAATGAAGGTGAAGTATTTTGAAGGATCTTGAGGGGATATGAGAGAAGTTGCACTTGCCATTGCATCTACATGATGATTACCTTTTCAAGGGATGTTCTCAATGGTGAATGATTCAAACTTCTCTAAAAAATTCATTGTGAGATCCTTGTATTTTGATAATTTTTCATGCTTCATTTGATAATTTTTGTTTATTTCTTTGATGACTAATTGTGAATCACCAAATATCTTAATGTCTCTAGCACCTATAACTAGAGTGGCACGCAATCTCGTGAGTAATGCTTCATACTCAGCAGTGTTGTTTGTACATAGGAAGTTTAATCAATATGGTAAGGGAATAGGCTCTTTTGCAGGTGGTTTTATTATAACCCCCACATCAAAGTTAATTTTTCACTTAGATCCATCAACATACAATTCCCATGCATTTTCTTCTATTTTCAACACATTATCGTCAGGGAAAGAATTATTACCAAGTAACACTAAAGGAGAGGGAGCATCAACCAACTGGTTGGTTGGGGCTTGACCCTTAATTTATTTTTGTGAAACAAATTTAAGGTCGAACTCAGTTAACAACATTACCCACTTAGCTAAGCGTCTTGGTAAGTCTGTTTTAGTAAAAAGGTGTCTTAAAGGGTCAAACTTCGTCATCACTTGTATTTCGGCATTCAATAAGTAATGTCACAACTTACTGGTAGTGAATACAAGAGCCAAACACTATTTTTCTATTGTTATGTATCACTTCTCATAATCAATCAATGTTTGACTAATGTAATAAATAGGTTATTCTTTACCCTTTTCATCTTGTTGAGCCAACAATGTTGCGAGAGCATAGGTTGATGCCGATGTATAAAGGATGAATGGTTTATTTTGCATGGCCTGTTTACAATCTTCATTCTAGTCAAAATTTATGCCTTTCTTGAGGAGATGTGTAAATGGTAATGTTTGATCCACTAAGGATGCTAAGAAATGATGAATGGCTTGAATTCTTCCTTGTAAGGTACGTAATTGAGAAATATTTCTAGGAGTTGGCATGTTAACTATAGCATCAATTATCTTTGTGTCCACCTCAATTCCTCTATGAGATGCAAAGAAACCTAAAAAAAATCCACTATCTACACCAAAGGCACATTTTTTTAGATTCAATCTCATGTTGTATTTTCGAATTCGCTCAAAAATCTTTCGAAGAACATTCACATTGTCTTGTCTTGTTAAAGATTTAGCTAGAATATCATCAACATAATCTTCCAAAATCTTATGTATGTAATCATGAAATATTAGTTTCATATCTCATTGATATGTTTCTCTCATGTTCTTCAATCCAAAAGGCATCATAACCCAACAAAATGTTCCCCAAACAGTTGTGAATGTTGTTTTATATTGATCTTGAAGGTTGATGAAATTTTGATTGTATCTAGAAAATATGTCCATGAATGACAACAAAGCATGTCCCACATTGGAGTCTAATATCATGTCAATATTAGGAAAGGGAAAGTCATATTTTAAATATGGGTATGTGCAGGATCATGATGGGCCAAAAAGTGGTGATATGTAAGTGATATGATGGCCCATGTGGCTGATGACTTTTTTTTACCCAAAATTGATGAAACAAAAAGGGTTTTTAAAGGAGATTCTCAACTTTCCACCAATATAAATTATGTTTTACTTTGAATTTAATAAATAATTATTATTCATTTTCTATTTGAATTACGACTAAAGTCCTTATTGATAGGCTGATTGAAAAACATCTATAGCTTTCAAATAGTATCACATTTTGTGAATCTGAAACATGCGTCACATTTTATGTTTCGCATACTATAGGATTAAAAAAAAATGAATTTCATGAAGTTTTGACCAAGTTAAGGTGGTTAGACATACGAGTTTTTATATTTTTAAAAAAATTTAATAAAAATATTATAATTAATTATTTACTTGGAAAAAAATAAAAATAAAATATGCATCACATTGAGAGATGAGTCCTCTACTTATATCTAAAATCTTATTAAAATTTATTATCATTTTATTGTGGTTAGGGTGGTCAGACAAACACCTACTTCTTATTTTTTTCCTGAAATTTAAGTACTACTGCATTGAAATTTCAAATTTTTACCAGATAGATTTGTTTCTTTTAAATAAACCTAGTAGTTTAGAAACTACATTCAATTTGCTACATATTCTATTCTTACATATTTTTGAAATAATATAGATAACTTATTCAATTTTTTACTTCAAGTTGCTTAACTCTAATTTTTTGAATTTTCATCGCCACTCAAGGGCCTTCTTTTTCCATGATGATCCTGCACATACCCATATGTTTTATTCAAATCATAAAAAATTATACGCATCCCAATACAATTTTCAGGTTTTGCGACTGTGACAATGTTTGAGATCTAAGGAGAATAATCTATAGGTCTTATGAAACCAGCCTCAAGGAGTTTTCCAATTTCTTCCTTAACTATCAAGGCTATTTTATGATTCATTTTTTGAATCTTTTGTCTGACGGGCTTAGCATTTTCAGCAAGGACTATATTGTGTTACAATCTTAGGATTAATTCCCAACATATTCGAATAAGTCCAAGCAAAAATTTTGGGAAATTCATGAAGCAAAGTTGCAGTATCCTCTTGTTCTCCATCATTGAGGCATTTTCCTATCTTAATCACTATATTTTTCATTGATGTCCATTGTTATATCCATGGTATCCCCTAAAGGAAGAGCGTTTGATTTCAGAAATTCTGGATTGTATTCTTCATTATTCATGTCTATCTCACCATTCTCCTTTTCTTCATCTTTTTGTTTGCTGCTAATCATAGCACATCTAACATTTTTCTTTTGAGAAGGAGTGGATGATTTATCATAAACTCCTAGCATTTGTTTCAAGGCTTCATCATCTTCAATGTATTCCCATGATGGTTCAGAATCCATATCAAGAAATTTGGGATGTTTCAAGGTAATATTGATTTTAGGTTTGCACATAACAGTGTTGATGTTTAATGAAGGTCTCTTGTTTGGTTGTGTTATCTTAGAAGGACATTATCCCAAACCGTTCTTTGTTTCTTGCACGTTAGGTTCCATAGGAACACAAATTCCTTATTCTTTCTTTCCACATCCTTATCCACTATAACCCAATTGTTTCATAAGTTCATAACCTCTCCCATAAAGTCTTTCCATTTCTTTCAAGTTTGGTGGTTGTTGGTAATCTATCTCATCGAGTTTTTTTGTGTAGCTTATGTTTTCTTCAAGATTAGATGAGATAGATGCTTGTGAGTTTTCTTTTGAGTTTTGTGTTGACATAACCATTGGTTTTTTTTTTTCATCCTCTTTTCTTGTGATTATATATTCTCCCATAAAGGAAGGTTTGAATTCCAAGGAACCCCAATCATCATTTGATAATTTTGACACTGTCTCCATCTCTTTTGTTTCCTCTTTCATAGGTTCTATTTTTTATGTTGGAGTTAATATTTTCAGAGGACTAATGGTTCCTTTTTCAAATTGTAAACAACTTTCAGGCTCGGGGTCCATTTTGATTTGGTATAACTTGTTTTTATAGACATACTTCATGATACAATGAAGAGTCGAAGGCACTGCATGCATCTCATGAATCCATGGTCTTCCTAAAAGAAGATTGTATGAAAGGTCACAAGGCATAACATGAATGGGAGTTTGTAAGGTAGCCTTTTTTACTGTAATAGGTAAAGTGATCACATCGAGCGATTTCTCTCCTACATTGTCAAATCCTTGAATTGATAAGGAATCAAGTTTCATTTTTTATTTATCCACTCCCAACTTATCTAAAAGGTTTACACTGCACACATTGAGAGCTGAGCCATTATCAACAAGGGTCCTTTTTATTCCCATGCTATTGTATCTTACTATTATCATGAATACATCATATTTATTTCTCATCTCCAGAGGAGGGAGCTCATGTTAGTGAAAGGTAATGTCTACATTAATTGTATTCATTCCTTGTATTAGAGTTGCCACATCATTTGGATTTGTACTAGGAGACATCACAACTTGTTGTAAGGTTTTTTGAAGCATGGTGTGGTAACTAGGTGACTTTTGAATAAGATCCCATAAGGAAATCTTAGCAGGAGTATTCTTAAGTTGTTTGACAAGATCATACTCCTTTTCACTATGCGATGATAAACGAGGAGCACTAGGCAATAGAGGATTAGGCAATGGTAACGAAACGGGATTAGGTTGAGGTTGTCTATTATTCCATAGTTATATGTATGAGAAACAGTATTATAATTTGATTGTTGCGACACATCTTTCTTAGGTGCTTCAAGGATAAAGACTGGTTGTTTGTAGGTTGAGGATTGTTTGAAGGTGAACAAAGGATAAGTTGAGGTTGAATGACATATACTTATTTTTGTTTAGGTTTGTGTGAACAATCCTTAGTGGATGAACCTTGCGAGATGAAGTTCTCAAGAGCTTCATCTAACATATCAAAGTCATCACTACTAAAAGGCTTGAAGGTTACGCTAACTTGGAAAAAGGATTTTGACATGCTAACTATAAATGTATGCTTATTTAGATTTAATGTTTTTGGTTTGTGTGTTTTGGTTTTCTAATGGATGTAAAAGGAAATCTATGTCTAACAAAATGAAAGTGCAATAATCTATCTTTATCAATCAATTGTAAACATGAACTATGAAAATGCATGAAACAGGAAATTGGCAAACTGAAACAGCAAAGTAACTATAGCAAACAAAAGCATAGAAATTCATTGTTTAACCCTAAAAACTGCAACCTCAAACTCCACAAGGACTAAGACACTAGGAAGGGCGTCTTTGTCCTACTGATGAAATTTGGAGGTTCCAAAAACTGGAACAAAAAGAAAACAACTCAGACAAGGTTCTAAGAAAGAAACCCACAAAGGGACTAAGACGCTAGTAAGGAAGTTTTAGTCCCAGTAAAGGTTTTTTGTAGAAAAACGGTAGAATCTAGGTTGTTAACAATGTTCCCTAGTTGCCTACCCAGGGACCTGATGTTTAGAAACAGAAAAGTACACAAATTAATGCAAGAAAAAGTAACTAATGACAAGAAATTGAATGCAAAGTTGATGTTCCTAAATGCAATTAAGATGATTCACAATGCACTTTTCAATTTTTCAATGAGATAAAATGATGCAAGAAATCAAAAATACAACATATATGCACTTTCACTAATGCAAGTATGAGAAACCCTAGATGCAATGCAAGAATGAAGACAACCTAGATCTCGTACTTTAATGGACTCCAAATCAGAAAATGAATGCTCTAAAATGTCAAGTTCACCAAAATGAACAATATGTGAAAAGGTGTGAGGTGAATTGGCCTAACACCACTCTTCTCCCAAATAATTGTTCATTCAAAAATGCCCTAGGATCCCAAATTGTATTGACTATCAACCCAAAGGTGAGTCAATTCACAATAAGGAAGACCTAGGGGGGATTATTTAGGCTTTGAGGGGTTCACCACCAAGCAAAAGCTTGGAAAAACAACTTAACATTCAACTCACAAAACCTAGTAATGCAAGTCAAATCATGAATGCAAATGATGAAATTAAGCAACAACAAGTTAGGGTATGTGTACCTGGAAAGTCTGGAAATATAATGAGGATTATGGAAATGAAAAAATGCTATCAAAATATGTTAGGGAGGACTAAGACACCCTTAATGTTGTCTTAGTCTCGTTGCTTTTTTTCAAGGGAAATGTAAAATCTTCGGATGTCAGAACAGAATCTGGAAGAATCTACAAAATTCCACTTGGAGGACTAAGATGCCCTTACTGCTATCTTAGTCCCAATCTGAATTTATGAAATTTATGAAAGTGATCCTGAGATCCAAGGCCTACACTTCCTTCTTCACCAAGTCTTCAGATTTGAACCTATAATAACCTGCAAAACAAAGGAAAATTGATTGATTGTTTATGGGGGTTTGCCTTAGTCAAACCCCTTGTTTGGTAATTAAACCTTGATGATAAAGCATAGATCTAAAAATGGAAATGTGTGTGAGCCCTAATCTTAAATGTGTCTAAGATTATGCAAGCTAGAACATGGAGAAACCCTATTCAAATGTGTTAGAATAGAATTCCTAAGATGCAAATGAAAATGACCTGCAAAGGAGACCTCAAATCACCTTAATAAGCCATAAACATCAAATGTACCTTCCTTAAGCAGAAAGTAGAACAACAATGGAAGATGGAATTACTCAAGAAACAAGTCCTTAGGCTTGGAAGTATGGCTAGTTGCATCTCCAACCTAGAATCTCTCATGATCCTCCATAGGCATTCATCATTATTCTTTGGCAATGCTAGATCTTGACTTGAAAATAGACTTGACCTGCAAAAACACTAGAAGGTTGCTCCAAGACTTCAATTCCTTGCTTCTTGAAACTCTCCTTCAAACTTGCTTCAAAACTTGTCCCAACTTTCTTCAACTTACTTGCTTAGGTGAAAATGGGGTGTGAATCTTACTTTTATAGGCACTAATATCTAACAACCCAGTTATTAGATCCCAAAGGTTGACAAAATGCCAATTTAAATCAAATATTTTCATTTCCCGCTCTTTATTCTCAAAAATAAAGCCTTTAGGACTAAGATGCCATAGGTGGTGTCTTGGTCCCACCAAGGGGGACTAAGACGCCACCAAGGGCATCTTTGTCCCACAAGACTTATTTTGCCATTTTAAAAGGTGGGTTACCAAGATTAAAGGTTGTTTATGGATTTTGGTCGGGTTTATAGTTGAAATATGCCTCGGGATGCACAAAAAGGGGTCTTAGGGGCCCATAATAAGTTACCTAAAAGAAATTTAATGCAAGGAGTGCTAAAATAGGTCCAAATAAAGTGTGAAAATGCAAAGGTATGCATTTTTCTACACTACAATTTATTATTAGTTGTTAGTGTTTAAAAGCACTTTTGGGATGTTGTTAGTTGACCTCACGGGGTTAGGAACATGACACTCATAGACCAATTAAAAGAAAAAAAAAGTGCATATAGATTTGTTTTGAACTCTACACCCCTCAAAGTTACTCCATTGCCATAAAATACTCATACCAAAATGGAGCATCCAAATTCTCTCTACCTTAATTGTTTACATCTTTAAAAACTTTGTAGACCCAGTGTCATATTTATCTTTAAAGGAAATGCAATATTATATGTAGGGAAAGAGAAACAATCAACTAACATCTAGGAAATAGTCATTTTATTCTTAGCTAAAATCCATTTTTCTTATGTCTCAAACATAACTCCTAACTAAAAGAATTATCTAATGGTCCCTTTTGCCCAAGGGAGGCTACAATAAAGCTCTAAAGAAGATAAAAACATATACTTTTGATTTTCATAATGTTTCAAATTTTCAAGCATTTAGGAATAAAATATTAATGGAATCATTTGTTCTATGATCTAGTAGCCTAGGTTTCCTCTTAGCAATATAATGAGACTTTGTCCTTAGCCATAGGAATATAGCACCAACAAACAAGAAGCCAATCCCTAAGATAACTTGTGAAGACTAATGATGGCTCTTAATTTAAGTTTGATAAGCAACCGTGAATACCAAAATATTCACCATGCAATTTGTTCAAATCAATACTTTCAATCATAGGTCTACAGAATACAAAAAAAAATCTCAGCAAGCAATACGATAAAAAATAATTGTGTTCTAAAAACAAACTTCATTATTAAGTCCAAAAGGTCCAAAAACATTAATCCATATAAAACTTCATAAAATTTCAAGTAAAAAAATTCAACCTTTTTTGCTAAGGTTTCCAAATTGAGTCAACAAAAAATCCATATAATCTATATGATATATGTATAGTATAGATATATACCCTACAGCCCTATCAGCATTGCCAGCATTCTACAATCAAGTGGCATATTCTATAGAATATTCTATATGTATGTTAGATCATTTATCGATCACAAAGTGTGATCCGAAATGTTGATGCAAAAACTAGAGAAACAAAACAGAGGTAACAAAGACAAAGTGGATGAAAGCAAAAATATTCTACAATTACAGTCAAAGCTGAAGCTAGAATGAGGAGACAAGCATAAAACCATGGATATATAACGCCAAGTTGGCCTTGGCTCAAGAAGCATGTTGTTGGACTGAAAAGCACAAGTTAACCACTTGAAAAAAATGTAGTTGAGATCCAGAAAAAATAAAACAACGCATGCATGCAAAGGAAATGGAAGACAAGAAATAAGATTCATATTTCAAATGGAATTCAAATTCTCTCCCCTAGGGAGTATAATGCATGGGCATCTTTGGATGCATTTTGTGTCATCTTGCAAATTTTTGATTTTAGAGTTGATTTGATGTGTTTTGATCAAATAAGTTCATTTGAGACCATTTGGGGTCATGTAGAACCATTTTTGGATGTCTAGGTGAAAATTTGTCACATGATGCAAAAGTTGCAAAAAGCTGCAAAAGTTGTCAAAAAGTTGCATTTTTCGTTTGGAAAGTTAGGAATTAATTTTGGATGTTGGGAATGAATTTAATGGGATAAATATGAGATGTACACACATAGAACAAGGTTGGGGAAGAATGGGAATGAAAGAAACTCATTTTGGTACGTTCTTTTTCTTGCATTTTATGTTGAAACAGTTTGTAATATTTATGGTACGGCCTTGTATGGTATAATACGGACATGAAATCAATTGGAAAGGTTGAAGATGTGTTTTAAGATTATAGAACATGTTGTAAGAGGACTGAAATATCAAGGAACTCATACATAATGTTGGTTTTCCCTTTTTGAATGCACATTAGGCTGTCATGGCAATGTTTCCAATGTGATCTAGAATGCATTTAATCATTGTTTGAAATGAATTAGTTTATGAAAGTTGTCGAGTGAACCAAGAGTAGTTATTTCTCTGCATCATGCACTTTTTTGCTTCAATGGTTGTCTGAGTACCTCCTAGCACCTCTTTTTCTCACTTGTGCTCTAGTTTGTTGTGGTCAACATAACTTTGATCACCTATAGCAAGAGTTACACATTCAGTTGAGGTGTAGCAACAATGAAGAGAGAATTTTCTACCATCCGTATGTTCCATAGTGCTTAAATCTTATGGAGATCCTTCATGTATGGTGTGGTTGCAATCCTTGTCCAAATTTTTGGTTTGTTCCTTGCTAGAGATTCACTATTGTAAAGTTACATTGGCTACTAGATCTTGGCATTACTAGACATGCAAATTGGTAAAATAATCAATTTTATTTTTCATTATTTTATCTTTTAACTTTATTAATATTTCTTATTATATTAATCATATAAAGTAGAACTCTTATCTATCCTCCCCTTGTTGTCCAAGGACGATCAACCCTTTAAGTTGGGGAGAGCTCCACCATCTTTATTACCTATGTTTTCACCTAGCATCCTTCATTATTTCATCATAGTCATAGTATCCATTATTTTCACCTTTCATAATCATTCATATTGTCTATAATTTCACCCATTTCGCATAGCTCATGCATATGAAATTATAGCATTTCAAGAAAATAATGCTAAAAAAATGACAATGAAAAAAAATTGAGAAAAGAAAAAATGATGGAAAAACTAAAATTGGAGGAGGTAAGAATATTGAAAAATGAAAAAAAAATGGAAATCCATGAAGACTGATATGAACAAGAGCTGTAGAAAATTGAATGGAACTATGGTTATGAATGAGCTATAATATTCAAGGGTGAAGAAGAGAGTTGAAGTCCTAGATCCCAAGGCTACCAATTCAAACTAAGCCTCTCAGTAATTAATATTGCACAAGGACATGCAATTGTTGGAGTGAAAAAGACACTGAGAGGGGGGGTGAATCAGTGATTTTAATTGTTTTCACAATTTTAATAAAACTAAAATAAACCAAATGTATGCTCTCATTTATCAATTATAAACTCATTCATGTATTGAATGCAACCACATAAACTGAAATGAGAATTGTAATAGGGAAACATAGCATATAAAAGCATTCATGCACTGAATCATATGAACCATAGATAATCAAATAAACACAAGATATGCCGAGTGGAAAACCCTCCTGGGGTAGAAAAACAACTCCTTAACCTGTTGCCTTTTTTAGGATTTCATTTTAATAATCATTTTTGACAATGCCTCATAGGCTAATTTTTTAGCACCAACACCTCTTTTAGAAACACCAATTTCAAGGAGCACCAACCCCTTTTCTATTTTCAGTAAGACATACAATGATACAAAGGATCTCTTTGTTTTTCTAATTTATATCAAGTGCCTCTTGACAAACAATGTTTACAATTCTCAAGGTTCAGGTGTGACCCTTAATAATTCTACCCATTGTCAAGCCTTAAGACAACTTGAGGAAATAGCTCATCATTTTTTTATTTTCAATCTCAATGCTCAACTTCTCTATGATACAATCACAGTGATATTCTCACACTTGTTTTTCACAGTCTTTCTCATACATGTTTCATAGTTCTTCACAAAACAGTTAACACTCTCTTTTTGTGCTTTTTTTTTGGGGAAGCTTAAAAGCCCTAATCTCTTTGTTTTCTTCTTTTTACTGATTTTAAAATTACATTTATTGGAGGTTACAATAGTAGCTCGTATTATAAAAACAAAACAGAGGTGTTCATCAGGTTACCCACTTCCTGTCGAGCAACCTTGCCAGATATGGCAGAGTTCCTAAGAGAAAGATCTTTTCTTCTGACAAGAAATAGTCAAGCAACATGCAAATATAGAAAAGGAGACTGAACTTTTTCTTCACAAGCAACCTGCACAGACTATACTCAACAAACTAGCATCAAACCAGTATATATTCCATGAACCATAGCCACTAAAACTATTGCAACAGTAAAGTAACTGAAAAACACAATGTAGTGAAATCGAAATCATATAATGATGCATTCAAGAATGGTTACCAATGACTCCAGGAGAGAAACAAAGAAAATTTGAAGGTTTCATGATTACGCATAAGCCAATAAACACCGACCCTTAATCCAGTTATGGCAAACTATTATGAAATGCAATTATAAGCATGTGAAATCGACATGCAGCATTTCTAAACACACACGAATAGACCTAGTATTCCACTATCAAAAAGAAGCCAACACAGGTCTTCAACATTTTGTGCCAGAAGAAGAAACGGTTCTGCAAATTAATTAAAGAGATGAATACCTGGAAGAGATTTGTCATGCAACAAATTACCAGACCTGCAGAGCATTTGAACAGCTCGAGCTCTTATCCAGTGACAGAAGACTGACAAGTGAATCGACCATGGTGATGGTCTTACATATTCCCCCATTCATTGTCCAAGAAAGTCAGAAATCCAACAAATACAGTGAAACAATTGTGAGAAGATCTCCATGGTGGCGGCCAAAATAGGGTTTGCAACCCTCAAACAATGAAGCACAATGTTTGCCCTAAACTTTCCAAAGCAAAATCAGTCGAAATCCTTTACCAAGATTGATAAAGTTTGAAGTCCAAAAGGACTGACATAATAATTCAAAACTCATAATACACTTGAAATCCACAAACTGTTCAATGTCATGCATGTCGACCAAGTGATGCCTTAAAAATATTTTGACATGACCACTTTACACGTGAAAATGTTGATTACCTTAGGCATGTTTGTTCCCTAGTAATCAAAGCCAAGTCACTTCCATGGTGACAAATTTTAAAACATCATAACCTTACCTGATGTTGGCCTTAAACCCTAGTGATTTATCCATCATAAGACCCGATACCATATGCAAAAGAATGAACAATGTGTTTCCCTTTTCAAAGCCCGATTTCTATATAATAGCCAATGCCATATGAAATATAATAAAGGCTAATTTCATGCCAAATAATGTGCCAATTATCCATGCCCAATACCATATACCATATTCACAAGCCATTATTAGTTGTTTAAGGAAACCTGATAGGTTTTTCTTAAAACTAAAAACCAACTGCATTTTATAAACCCAAGCACCAAGAAACAGAGAGCATTACCTGAATGAGGATAGAGAAATAAAACTCTGAAGAAGATCAAAAACATTATCAATTTCATGATGCTAGAAACTGATCAAGCCAAAACATATAAACCTGTAGATCACTAAATATGCCAATATCATATAATCAAGTGAATCACTGTAGCACAAAATGTCAAACCTGAACATGGAATCATTTTTCTATAAACCAGATTTTCTGTGATCTGCACATGGAGTCAAGAGATCAGTGCCACCAAAGATAATATCATAAATAAAGTAAATATGTGAATGACATAATGGAAATAGTTCAACTGATTAATCAACCACAAAGATGCCAAACTGAAGCAAATATTGTTATCAAGGAAAAATAGCAAGATAGAAGTTCAACAAACTCTCCCTTTGTCCTTGATGGAAAAAACTGAGCCACCAAGGCAAAATAATAAACCGGAACCAAATGCTCATAATTCTCCCTTTTTTTGTCATAAGGATAAAGGGAAGCCACAATAATGAACTAGAACCAACAATTAATTTCCATGAAACTGCAAATATAAAATTTGAGCAGCACGGTATGAGCTGCAAGGAGAGCTAACCAGCTTCCCCTATCACCAAGATAGAGTATTTAAGATAGCAAAAATTGAGAGACAACTCTCAATCTAGACTGAAGTCTTTCAAATACTTCTTTAGCCAAAGGTTTTGTAAAAGTGTCAGCAACCTATGCTTGTGTAGGAACATATTGCACAGAAACCTCATTAGTCAACACCTTTTCACGAATAAAGTGAAATTTAATAGCAATGTGTTTAGTGCGAGAGTGCATAACATGATTCTTGGAAATATTGATCGCACTAGTATTATCACACAGAATAGAAATAGGTTTAGGAATTTAAATACCCATGTAAGATAATGTATGTGACATCTAGATTACTGGTGCTTTTCCTATCATCCAGACAACCAGCCTAGTCAGAATCAATATATACAATTAATGAGAAATCATTTCTTCTGGGATACCAAAGTCCATAATCAATAGTGCCTTGAAAATATTTAAGAATCCTTCTAATAGCATTAATATGAGATTCCTTAGGAGATGGTTGAAATCGTGCAACCATGCAAATAGCTTGCATTATGTTAGGTCTTGAGGCTATTAGATATAATAGGTTGTCTATCATTGACCTATAGTCTATTGGATTTACAGTAGGATAATCATCAACCTTGTTGAGCTTACAACCAGTAGCCATTGGAGTGCTAAATGGATGACATTCATCCATTTGAAATTTCTTTAGCATCTCTCTTGCATATTTTTTTTAGAGAGAAAAATACCAGTTTCAAGTTGAGAGATTGAAGACCTAAAAAGAATTATAGTTCTCCCAATATTGACATTTCAAACTCAGATTCCATAATCTGTGAGAATTTTTTACTCAAAGCAATATTGTTGCAGCCAAAGATAGTATCATCAACATAGATTTCAACAACTAGAATATCAGAACCTTCAATCTTAACATAAAGATTGTTGTCTACACCTCCTCTAATAAAACCTTTTGAAAGTAAGTGAATGTCCAATCTAGAGTACCAAGCTCTAGGAGCTTGTTTTAGGCCATATAAATCTTTTTTCAGCCTGTAGACATGATTGGGCTTGTTTTTGCAAGTAAACCCTTCAAGTTATTCTATGTAAACTTCTTCATCCAAATAACCATTCAAAAAAGAAATTTTTATATCCATTTGATATACAATAAAGTTTTTGAAAATAGAATAGGCCAAGAATATTTTAATAGATTCAAGTCTAGCTACAAGTGCAAAGGTTTCACCGAAGTCAATACCTTCTTGTTGAGCATATCCTTTGTAGACATATCTAGCCTTGTTGTGAACAACATAGCCATTTTCATCATGTTTGTTTCTAAATATCTATTTACCTCCTATGACATTTTTGTCATTCGGTCTTGGGACTAGCTCCCAAGTCTAATTTTTCTCAATTTGATCAATTTCATCCTGCATTGCATTAAGCCGCCATTCATCAGTTAGAGCTTCATCAAAACTTTTTGGCTCAAACTATGTAATTAAAAAGAAAGCAGTAAGCTCAGCTATGTGAACTTTTTCATCATATTTAACAGTTCTTTTCCTTATTTGAACTCCTGCAGATTTATCTCCAATAATCAAATCTTTAGGATGGTTTCTAGCAAGAGATTTTGAAGGAGTTTTTGTTACACATTTTCCAGAGCTGGTTTCAACATCTTCTAATTTTTCTTCAACTAGTTTAGGACTTGTTGATTTTGTTTCAGGCTTTGCAGTTTCAAAGCCTTCTGAATTTATATCAAGTTCAAATTCTTCCTCCTCATCATCCTGCATAGGTTCAGCATTTAAAAGCATATTTTCATCAAATTTGACATTGATAGATTCAATAATCTTATTCATCCTATTATTAAAGCATATATAGGTTTTTTTGTGAGTAGAGTATCCTAAAAGGATACCTTCATCAGACTTAGATTGAAAACTGCCTAAGTTGTCATCATCTCTCTTGATAAAACATTTGCAACCAAATATTCTGAAATATTTAATTGAGGCAGATTTACCATACCATAGTTTATATGGAGTAAAATTGGATTTCACTCTGATCTGGACTCTATTCAAAATATAGACAGTTGTATGAACAGCTTCTTTCCAGTACATGTTTGGCAGATTTGCTTCATTCAGCATAGTCCTTGCCATCTCTTTTATAGTCTTGTTCTCTCTATCAACAACCCCATTTTGTTGAGGTATTCTGGAAGCAACATATTGTCTTTTTATGCCATGTCTTTCACAGTAGTCAATGAATTCTTGTGAGGTGAATTCACCACCTTTGTCAAATCTTAGACATTTCAATTTTAAATTTGACTCCCTTTCAACCATTTTTCTAAAGACTTTAAAACGTTCAAAAGCTTCAGATTTGTTCTTGAGAAAGGTAACCCATACCATATGAGTGTAGTCATCAACAAATAGCATGAAATATTTCTCACCATTGATAGATCTAGTCCTTGTAGGACCATATAAGTCAATATGAACAAGTTGCAGAGGTCTAGTAGAAGAATGTTCTTAAGATTTAAAGCTTACCTTTGTTTTCTTTCCTTTGAGACATTCTTTACAGAAAACATTTTCAAGTTTTCTCAGAACAGGCAGACCTCTTACATTCTAATTCTTACTAATCCTAACCATATTGTCAAAATTAATATGACCTAGTCTCTTGTGCCACAGCCAACTTTCTTCAACGAGACTCATTAAGCACATACCTTGATTATTTTAATTTCCAGATGTGTAAAGGAGATTGTAGACATTTCCCTTAGTCCTTCTTCCAGCAGCAATAGCTTTTCCAAACTTATTTTTAATTTCACATCTCTGTGAAGTGAACAGGACCTGATACTATCACAGATTTGACTGACACTCAGAAGGTTATGCTTTAATCCTTCTACGTAATACACATTGTAAAAAAGAGTTTCTTCATTCAGAAAAAAGTGAACCTCTACCTTTGATTTGTATACCTGAATTATCTCCAAACTTCACATATCCACCTACATAGTCTTCAAGATTAGTGATATTTTCTTTGTCACCAGTCATGTGGTTTGAACAACCACTGTCCGGGACCCATAAGTCATTTTTCTTGGAGTAGAAAGCAGTTTGAACTAACATAGTTTGTTCTATGTTGCTGACAGCTTTGGGTTTCTAGACCTTTTTAGTTTTTTGTTGTTTATTCTACTGATCAGCTTTACATTGCTTAGCAAAATGACCTAGGACTTGCATGTGAAGCATCTAATCTATCTTGCAAAGCCAAGATTTTTCCTATAACCAAATCTAGGTGTTCTAGGATTTATAAATCTGCAAGAGCTCACTTTGTGGCCAAATTTGTTGCAGAAATAACAGTACCCATAAAAGAAAGGGTTAGAATTATATAACACTTTGTTACTCCTAAAAGGATGAACATGATCCTTATCAGAATCAGGATGTTTAGGTTCAACACTTTTGTTTCCAGCAACAACATTATCATTTGCACTGCATTTGAGCATTCACCTTTCATAAATCCAATATCTATTTTGTCCTTGTTCAGTTTATGTTTACTAAGCATGTCATTTAGTTTAAGAGTACTCTCATATTTCTCAATGGTCTTCCTGAGATCAACAATCTCATGTTCAAGTTTTTGAATTTCTTGATCTTTAAAGTTTATGCCAATACGAAGACAATCTTCAACTCTCTTGGATTCTTCAAGTTGAGTTTTTAATGAGACTATTTCAAGATTTGTAAGTTGCTCTTGTGTAAGATCTTGAGAAAAATTTTGTTCTTGAGCACGCATTTGTTTTCTAATTTTTCTTAGCTCTTTTAGAACACATCTCAGTTCACCTTCAAGATCCACTTCGCCATCTTCAGCATCATTGTTGTTAGTTTCTTCTTGCTGAATGATTTCAGCCATGAATAGATTTTCATCCTCTTCATCTAAAGAATCTTCAGATTCAGAATCTGTTTCATTTTTGCTGAACAAACTTTTCTTCTTTTTGAAGTAGAATTTTTGTTTAGGTCTATAGGCCTTTTTCTTAGCCATTTTTTCAGATTTGTCGTTATCACTATTTGGATCAACATAGGGGCACTTTGTAGCAAAGTGGCCTATTTTGCCACAGTTAAAGAATTTGAAGGGAATTTTTCCCTTATACTTTCCAGACCCTTTTTTGAGCTTCCTCACAAAGTGGGATTCTTTGGAATCAGAAAATTCTGATTCAGTGAGCTCATCTTTTTCTTTCCTTTCAGCACTAAATGCAGTTCTTTTGCAGAGGTATTGTTTTTATTGATCATTATTTCACAGGCAATCAAAGTGCCTTGAAGGCTGTCAAGGGTAAGTTGGTCAAAGTATTTCTTCTCTTCTAGAGTAGCGACCTTAGCTTCAAATTTTGTTGGTAAGGTTCTGATGACCTTAGTTACAACATCAACTTCCTTAACTTCTTCTCCCAGACCCTTCATGGCATTGACAATTTCATCAACTCTTAAAAAGTAATCAGCTACTTTTTCATCATCCTTCATTTTTATTTCTTCAAACTGGTGTTTTAGAGTGAAGACTTTAGACTGTTTTACTTTTTCATTCCCTTGATAGATAGTTTCAAGTTTAACCCAGATTTCCCTAGCAGAGTTGCAATGCATGACTTTAATAAAGACATCTTTAGTCGGTGCACACAAGAGAGCATGTTTTGCTCTTGCATTAGTTTCATATCTTTTCTTTTCATCAGAATTAGTAAGCAGAGTTGTTGGTATAGTGTACCCATTCAATACTATGCTCCAAACATTGAGGTCAATAGAAGTTACATAAGTCTTCATTCTGATTTTCTAGAATACATAATCAGTTTCATCAAATAATGGAGCTTTAGTCATGGATGTGCCTTCATGAGCTTCAGACATTTTGAATAGACTCCAAGGCCAGAATCAAGCCTAGGTTGGAAAGACCTATCAAAGGATACTAGGCTCTGATACTAATTGTTGGAGTGAAAAAGACACTAAGAGGGGGGTGAATCGGTGATTTTAACTGTTTTCACAATTTTAATAAAACTGAAATAAACCAGATGTATGCTCTCATTTATCAATGATAAACTCATTCATGTATTGAATGCAATCACATAAACTGAAATGAGAATTGTAATAGGGAAACAAAGCATATTAAAGCATTCATGCACTGAATCAGATGAACCACAGATAATCAAATAAACACAAGATATGTCGAGTGGAAAACCATCCTGGGGTAGAAAAACCACTCCTTAACCTGCTGCCTTTTCAAGCTTTCAGTTTAATAATCATTTTTGACAATGCCTCATAGGCTGATTTATGAGCACCAACTCAAGGAGCACCAACCCCTTTTATGTTTTTTGGTTCATGTATGACCCTTCAAAATTCTACCCATTCTCAAGCCTTAAGACAGCTTGAGGAAATAGCTCATCATTTTTTATTTTCAATCTCAATGCTCAACTTCTCTATGATACAATCACAATGATATTCTCACACTTGTTTTTTATAGTCTTTCTCATACATGTTTCATAATTCTTCACAAAACAGTTAACACTCTCTTTTTGTGTTTTTGTAGCACCCATCCATTTTTTATTTTTTTTAGACAGTGTTCTACTCCATTCTGCCTTGTTTGTTGTTAGTACTTTGACTGTGGTACTCAGTTACTATTTGATCGTTAATTGTAAAGCGATGTGATGTTATATTTTGAGGTGATGGTATTTTATCCTGATGTTATCATTATGGCATGCTTTATATTAGCATAGTGGATATTTGAATTAATGTTATTTTACGCTTTTGATTAAATTATTGATGTTAGATTTGTTAGTTTTGTAACACTATATTGGTGAAGGGGACAGAATTCCACCACTTGCTTGCGAGCACCTTGTGATTCTGTGATTTCTTTTTCACGGTGTGTTTCATTACGATATATATGCATGTTCGATATACGCAATGTTTGCAGGTTTACAAGTACAAGACATCGATTCCACCTGGTTTCACAGGTTTGAGCGTGTCCATTTTCCAATAACATTTGATTGGGAGATAGTAGCTAGGGTTCCTATGTCATCACCCTGGTCATAGTGTGTCGTCAGTTTTAAGTCTGGTTCGATTGTTTTAATATTGTTCAACTTGCTTTGTTATTATTTAATTGAAAGTTGAAAAGGTAATTAAAAGGCATTAAGTATTTATGTTGTTTATTAAATTAATCTAGTTATTATGTTAGAAGATGTTATTTAATTAATTAATTAATTAATTTAATTTAATTAATAAAATATTTTAATCTTGGATTATATTTATTTTATTGAATTAATTAAATTAATAGAATTGAATTAAGTTACTTTGTTAGAATTGATAAACATTTTAATTGAAAATTGGAAAAAAGGTTTTAATTTGCATTTTTTTTTTAATTTGAATGCAAAATTGAAATTGGAAGATATTTTCTCGATTTTTGTTTTCAAAAATTGATTATGGTGGTTGAATAGATATTTGTAAAAAATTATGGGGTTTTGGGATATAACCAAAAAATAAAATTGAAAGTTAAAAAAAAAAAGGAGAAGGAAGAAGATTTATGTTTGTGGGTTTTGGATTTTAATTGTAGAAAAACTCTGTGGATTTGTTGGGAAGGGTTGGAATCTGTGAAAGGAATCATTGCACCTTTTCTCATCCTCTCAAGCTTTTGGAAACCAGGTTCATGATGTTTAAATTTATTTCATTTTTGAAATGATTCATAATTTTTATATATTGTTTCAAAAACAAACTTTATTTAAATTGGAGAAAGAAAAAAACCTATGTGAAATCTTGTATGATATGAAGAAAACTTCTCTATTCAACTTGTTTTTCTCAAAATAAAATTGAAAATATGACTGTAAATAAACATTTTTCTAGAATTATTTGTTCAATTAGTTTTGTAAATTTCTTATGTAGATATATATATATATATGTTCATCTTGGGATTATGCTATTAAAAAAAAAAAACCCTGTCAAAAAGGGCGGATTTAAAATCCGTTGGGTTCTAAGTGTGTTTTTTTTATGTTTTAAATTTTTATTTTTAAAAAAATCTGAAATTTATTTATGGAGTTGTTGGGGGCTCAACCCACAACCACCCCCATGGGAGGCGTGTGGGGGAGTCACGGCCATACCTTGGGTTCAGCTGTGTTTAAACACAATCGCGCCCACTATGGGTGCGACTATGTATGAACACAGTCGACCCATATGGGAGGGTTCGGTTGTGCTAAGCATAGTCGCTACCCAAGCATGGGGCCGGTTGTGTTAAGCCAGCCGCCCCCAACCCTAATCCGTGTGCGCCCCTAGAAAAATTTGCGCCCTAAACTCTTTTCGATTCACTTTTTTAAAATAAAAATATATACATAATATTTAATATTATATTAATATAATAATAAAATATTAATATATATATATATATAATAAAATATGTATTAATATTTTATATTATATTCATATAATATTAAAGTATTAATATATATATATGTATGTATATATATAATATGAAGATATATATTATATGTATATATATATGTGTATATTATAATATATATATAGTTGAGTTATTAAATTTAATATATATATATATTAAATGGTCGATTTAAATAGTGGTATGTTTTAAAGGTAATTGGAGAAATTTTAAATTAATATGTAATAGTCGAATTATGGAATGATTAAAATGATATGTTTTATCAAATCAAATGTTGGATTTAAAAGTAATGTGTTTTAATCAAGGGATTATTTGAATTTTTTTTAAACGATTTATTTTTTTGAAAGGAAGAAATAGATGATTTGAAAGTAGTCTGTTTTACATTGAGTAAATATTTATTTTATTAATATTTAAAGCAATTAAAGAATTAAATATTTGGTTTAAATTTCATCCTTTGTCTGAAAAAAACATTATTAAATTAGTTTTATTAAGGCAATAAACTATTGAATTTTATTAAAAGAAGTGGATTTAGGAAATCCAAAGTAGATTTAATTCTTGTTTAATTGTCCTTTTAAATGTAAATTTCTTTTGTTTTCGCTTTGGGGGAAATTGTTTGGTAGGGGTTAATAAGTCTTCTAGATGGGACTTTTTAATTCGTTGGGGTTGTCGTATTTTGATAGTCAACCTTTGGAATTGCCTTGGGTAGTGCGTATAATTGTATCCAGTTAATTACTCGGTTATCACGAATGGGATTGTGTTGCTTTATGTTTTGGATGGGGATGTAATATCCTTGAGTCGCACTAGCGTACCCTTGGGTTGTGGAGTTGTTCCACATGTTGTCTTAGAGAAGTGGCTTGCAATGAGGGTCGGCGCACAAAGTGGTGCCAGGGTAACTCGTTGCAAGTTAGTTACTCCAGTGATAATGTAATGAACTTATTAGAAGAATAGGTAGTATCAAACACTTAATAAGATATTTGTTCCTCGCTCATGAACGCTAGGGCTTGTATAGACTTGGGATGGAACCAGAAGGCCCGAAATGGCAAGATCGTTATCTTGTCTCTATGAGAGACAACTGATTCGCATTGGTTTGCATGAGGGTCCGGGAGTCGTTAGAGGTTTCCAGGATATCTCAAGATGGGGGTTGGGGCCTAAGAAGACTTACTAGGATATCCCATGTAGCATTGCGATGACACTTCTCCTAAGTCAGCAGTATGTTGTATCAGTGATGCAGTTGTTTATTTAACTCTAGAAGCATTGTAACCATTGTGTTAGTATTGTATTTGTATTTGATTAAGTTCAGTTATGTTTTAGTTTGTGTCTAGAGATAGATGGTCTATATAGGAATCCTTGTTACTATCTCCTAGCACGGGGGGTGGGCCTTCAGGTACCACTTGGTTGAGTGGAACGTTCACCTTACTCTATTGGGTTTTCTTCTCGTTTGTGTTGATGAGATTTTCAGTGGGAGAGCTCGTGGGATCAAGTTACATTTCATGCTTATATTCATTTCAGATGATTCATGTAATTTATTACCCCTCATTTGTATTCCAGGTGAAAAGTTGTAATTTGTAATCATGCTTTTGGATCTACCTCATTCGGGGAATGAGAGATGTAAGCTTTTGTTACATTATTATTATTTGAAATCTCATTGTATCTCTTCTTGTGATGATGTAATTTATCATGTTTGGAATGTATACGTTCTTAATTTCTTAAGTAAATAAATGTTATAGATTTATTCATGTTTTTTGTTTGGTTTTAAAGTAATCTTAGTCTCGTAATCTTAGAGGTTGTTAGCAATGGGTAGTGAACTTGCATGTTATTTGTATTTAAACAAAAAAAAATGTGTGTTTGAGTAGTTAATTGCAGCTTCCTCTAGGGTTGCATGGCGAGGCGTTACAGTTTTTTTTTGGGGGAATCTTAAAAGCCCTAATCTCTGTGTTTTCTTCTTTTTATTGATTTTAACATTACATTTATTGGAGGTTACAATAGTAGCTCATACTACAAAAACAAAACAGAGGTGTTCATCAGGTTACCCACTTCCTGTCGAGCAACCTTGCCAGATATTGCAGAGTTCTTGAGAGAAAGATTTTCTCTACTGACAAGAAATAGTCAAGCAGCGTGCAAATATAGAAAAGGAGACTGACCATTTTCTTCACAAGCAGCCTACATAGACTATACTCAATGAACTAGCATCAAACCAGTATATATTCCATGAACCATAGCCACTAAAACTGCTGCAATAGTAAAGTAACTGAAAAACACAATGTAGTGAAACCGAAATCATATATTGATGCATTCAAGAATGGTTACCAATGACTCTAGGAGAGAAACTAAGAAAATTTGCAGGTTTCATGATTACCCAAAAGCCCATAAACACCGACCCTTAATCCAGTTATGGTAAACTATTATGAAATACAATTATGAGCATGTAAAATCGACATGCAGCATTTCTAAACACAAACGAATAGACCCAGTATTCCATTATTAGAAAGAAGCCAACACGGGTCTTCAACATTTTGTGCCAGAAGAAGAAAAGGTTCTACAAAGTAATTAAAGAGATGAATAATTGGAAGAGATTTGTCATGCAACAAATTACCAGAGCAGTTGAGCAGCCCGAGCCACTTCCAATTTTGAGCTCTTATCTAGTGACAAGAGACTGACAAGTGAATCGACCATGGTGATGGTCTTACATATTCCCGCATTCGCTATCCAAGAAAGTCAAAAAGCCAGCAAATACAGTGAAACGGTTGTGAGAAGATCTCCATGGTGGCAGCCAGAATAGGATTTGAAACCCTCAAACAATGAAGCACAATGTTTGCCCTAAACTTTCCAAATCAAAAGCAACCAATATCCTTTACCAAGATTGATAAAGTTTGAAGTCTGAAAGGACTGACAATAATTCAAAACTCATAATACACTTGAAATCCGCGGACTGTTCAATGTCATGCATGTCGACCAATTTTCTTACCAATCATCAACTATTGACCAATTGAAATGCTGACTAAGTGATGCCTTAAAAATATTTTGACATGACCACTTTACACGTGAAAATGTCGATTACCTTAGGCATGTTTGTTCCGTAGTAATCAAAGCCAAGTCACTTCCATGGTGACAAACTTTAAAACATCATAACCTTACCTGTTGTCGGCCTTAAAGCCTAGTGATTTATCCATCATAAGACCCGATACCATATGCAAAAGAATGAACAATGTGTTTCCCTTTTTCAAAGCCTGAATGCTATATAATATCCAATGCCATATGAAATATAATAAAGGCTAATTTCATGCCAAATAATGTGCCAATTATCCATGCCCAATACCATATACCATATGCCCAAGCCATTATCAGTTGTTTAAGGAAACTTGATAAGGTTTTCTTAAAACTAAAAACCAACTGCATTTATAAACCCAAGCACCAAGAAACAAAGAGCATTACCTGAAGAAGGATAGAGAAATACAACTCTGAAGAAGATCAAAAACATTATCAATTTCATGATGCTATAAATTGATCAAGCCAAAACATATAAACCTGTAGATCATTGAATATGCCAATATCATATAATCAAGTGAATTACTGTAGCACAAAATGTTAAACCTGAACATGGAATCATTTTTCTATAAACCATATTCCTTGTGATCTGCACATGGAGTCAAGAGATCAGTGCCACCAAAGATAATATCATAAATGAAGTAAATATGCCAATCACATAATGGAAACAGTTCAACTGAGTAATCAACCACAAAGATGCCAAAATGAAGCAAATATTGTCATGAAGGACAAATAGAAAGATAGAAGTTCAACAACAATATGCTAAGTTGGGGGGAATGATGAGAGTCATTTCTATCCCATTTTATGTCATATTTTAGTCTTTTTCATATGCCTTCACACCCATTCTCATATTCCATTTCCATATCTTATCGTGTCATTTTATCACCTTTATCTTGCATATGATTAAATATATATAGATGGTATTTAATATAGTTTTGAGATAAAAATATGAAAATTAATTATTGATTGTCTTTACTAGTAAGTTTTGTTATTTCAACTTAAGAAAATATATACTGCAACATGTTAATTGAATAAGAAGAAGAATGCAGATTTCCTATCACATTCTTCACAAGAACCTTCTTGTCACCTTCTTCACAGAAATATGGTTTCTGCTTATTGTTGCAATTTTCCCTTTTGCGTGGTTGACTCCAATTTTCACTCTTTAATGTTGACTGCGGACCATTTTATCCAATGGAAAACTTCCTTCAGCTCTTTCACACCTATTTATTGGGTTGGACACATGCTTTATGTTGTCACGACTACCAAGGAGATATTTTTGTACAAATTTCTATTTGTATTAAACAGGCACGTGGATTCATTTCACAATAAGCTCTTTGATTGTTCATCATTGTTATTTTATATCCAAGAAGCAAAATCTATGATGACAGTTGTGCTTGCCAATTGTGTGGAGGAGAAAATCTAAATATTTCCATTTCCCATTTTTACCTTTTGTTATAACAAGACTATTTTAATTTGTGGCTAGTGGCCAAAGGATTCACATGAAACATTACTCTCTAGCTTGTTGGCCATAGGCAAAATTAAATTGTTTTATACTGCTTTAGATAATAGTGGTTATATGCTCTACTTATATATATGTCATGTAATATCAGCTTTGGAGGGGACGAAATACATTTGGTATCATTATTGAGAGAACATTTTGAAGTCTTTCCAGAAATTTTGTAAGCTTCATCTTCATCGGCTAACTGGGAGGTAGGGTGCCCAATCTTCAACTGCCAATGGAATGTAAATATTTGATTTTCTACAAGGTATATTTTTGTGTGTTATGATTTCAATAGATTATGCTTTGCACTATTAAGTTTTTGAATTTGGCATGTGTTAATAAACTACGTGTATTATTATTTTGATTCTTATTTCCATGTTGCATAATTAATTGCTATGATTTTTGTGATTGATATTTAGTGATTAATTTTTTGTCTCAAAATTTACTGTCATAATTCATGCACAATTCCTATCACAATTCATGTTATTCCTATCGCAGAAATATTGCAGAACCAGTTACAATTTCTATAGTAGTTCCTATCATAAGAAAAACATAAACATTAATCTGATTTTCAACTTAGGTAATTGATTGAGTTTAGGAATGCATTTTCTTCCCCACTCACCTCACGACTTGCAGCCCTTATGCATATAGCCACAACATCTTTTGCAAATTTACACCCCCAAATTGACACTTAGACCAAGTTGAATCTTATTATTAAATATTAATTTCATTCTTTACCCCTATTTTGGCCTATCAACAATCACTAATCTTCTAGTTTTATTTAGAGCCTAACTTTAGTATGTGTTCATAAGTATTTTTCCTTCTATCAATGGTCACTGGAGTATACAAAGCACAGTACCCACTTATCAAGTCGACAAGAAATATAGGGCTCCATAAGTGGTTTACTGACTAAGGCATAGTGAACAATTAGGACCCTCTTCTTTTCTATACATTCTCTTACCTCCCACCCCCATCATTTGTGAGTGGAGTTGGAAGGAAGCATGAGTTTTCTTTTCCATTTAATTAGTTGGATTATGAAAGAACATTATATGAATGACAAGAACATAATATTATTTTATTGATTTTATTGGCTAAAATTCAGGATAACTATTTTTGAGGGTTAGAAAGAAATAATGAAATTGTATTATTTTTTATGAATGGCCAAAGCAAGCCTACATCTATACTTGTTAGAAGGTAGATTTACAATGTAGTAAATGCTTTGGTTTTTGGTTAGCACATTAAGGATCATAGTTTAAGGGAGAAGGCACTATTCATATTCTTTCTAGCATTAAAGGAATGGAATCTTGCTTGTGGATGGAATTGAACTATTCTCCTTGGGAGATCAAACCAACCAATTTGATAGTTTATGTTAGTCATAAATTATTAGATATATGAGTAGATTTATCGAAATTGAAACAAGTATAAATATATTTACTAAAAGATAAAATTTAAAATTTTCTACTTCAAGAGAAAAATATTTATTTTTCGTTCAAATTTTATATTTTACTCTAATATGACAATCAAAGAGGAACATGTTGTATACCTTTTATTATTAATAATACAAAGGATCACAATACATTGTTTTACGTCTAAACTAATATATTAGAGAAGGTACTAGAAAATACAACTATGGGTACTTGAGATGAATCTCTATAAGATGTATGACTTGCAACTCAATTGTGTGTATTTGGTTTTAGGTGAAGATCTTGATAAAAACCAAAGTTAAGTTAGCTAAGATATAATGGTTATGTAATAAAATGAAATCGAACTTGTATTTATGGCCACAAATGATTAAGTTATTCATGTTGGGGATACGAGATGGGTATGTCATCATAGAACGGACGTTTAAGACAACAGTGCCTTAGTGATTTTCATTTTTATCATTTCAAAGACACAAACAACTATGCCATAAAGCGGAAACAGACACAGTAAATCCCCCATTGATCTTTCTGAGAAAAGTAAATGCTTAACTTATAACAGATTCAACACAAGCATAGATTCAATAATACATAATCAGACAACCATGAAAGACAAATATGTAGACACATAGATTTACATGGGGAAAAGCTTTTCAAGTAAAAAACCCAACCCCCCAAAACACTCAGCTCACTTGTATTATTCAGTAACAAAAATCGGTTAAAATTCAAACACAGAGCTATGCTCTTCAGGAGATTACATCTTGTCCATTTGGAGAATGCAGGAAACACAATATTTAGAACCTTCACACAGTTACAATGTCTTCAAACGACATAGTATGTAGATTCCCTTCATCTCCTCAGTTTACTCTCACAGCCAGCCTCACGACCAACCCAGCCTCAAGGCATCTCAGGTTCACATCTTCTCAGAACTGAGAGACTAAGTGTTCACGGTGAAACCGCTCGAACACTCTCAACCTCTCTATCTTCGCTCATCATCATATCTGACTACACATGAGATTACATATAATCTCTTACCGTGTGCCAACCTGTCCTGCCAGTCAAAGCCTTCAAGGGTCATCAGGATAATAAATTAACCTACCTGCAAGCTTCGATCACTTTTTGATAACGTGCATAGATGTTAGAGCTGCATCGAGCCACTCAGCATTAAATCGGCTTCAGACACGTCCATCAACCTTCATTCAATAATGCAGTCCAATCGCACATCAGAAAATAACCATCGGCCAATCATATCTTAAAGATCTTACCACGTGTGGCCTTCTCATTTGTTCATCATTATGACCATTTCAGTCTAGCTCGATCAAGCTCGATCAACCGAGCTCCGAGCTCTCTCTACCTTCTACTGCATCATTGTCAAGCTCGTCTTCACCAGTCGTGGTATGGTGGTGAGCTCACCCGAGCTCACCCTTGACTTCCTCGTGCTATCGCTCTGAACTCATTCATCCACCGCGGTATGGCAGTGAGCCCATTCGACCCGACCTTGGCCTCCAACCGCGCTACCGCTGGGCTTGACTTTTCCCATCGCGGTATGGCGGTAACCATCGGGTAGACCATCAGTGGTCATATCGCGCTACCGTGGAGGCCGCCAGGCCACCCCGCGATAGGGCGGTGACCACTCTAGCAGACCGCCAATGGTCTCACCGTGGCCACCGCAGTGAGGTTGTAATCGCTAGCCCACACCGCAGGTGACTTACCGTGGCCACCGCGGTCACTCCGAGCACCAACCACAATAGGGCGGTAACCGGCACCCGACCGCCACCCTTCAACTGTTCACCGCACTAGCGCGCCACCAAGAGAAGCACCCTGCGGTAAGGCGGTAAGCGTTTACGCCCACAACCGCCACTTACCGCGCCATCGCCAAGCATAAAGAAGACCACCACGGTAGAGCAGTGACACTGCTCAACCGCCAAACAGAGTGGCCTGCGGTAAAGCAGTAAACCGCACAAATGCGCCACCAAGGAAAACATGCAGCGGTAAGGCGGTAAAGGCCATAAACATGAAGAAATCGCCTAAGTCTTCAAGAGGAAAGACCAGAAAGTTGAGGCATACTTTCCCAACAATCTCCCACTTGCCGAAGACTTTCAGGGTTCCTTTAAAAGGCGAACAAGGACCAACACCATGCTTTCACGCTCTAATCAAGAAACCTACAACGACATCCGATAGATGTCCACCATCTCAGGCAACAACTCCAACCATCACAGGAAAAGGAACAAGCCAAGGCGTATATGCACTAGTCTCCAGAACACAAGCATCAAATCCTCCAAGCGGAAAAATCTAACATAGTAGCAACAGCAAAGCACAACGCGAACACAGAATGAGAAACCATTCTCCAGAACAAGACTAACCATCAGGTAGAACTGCAACCAAAAAACTGACTACCCTTCATCCAACTGATCAAAACCACGTGACTGAAAATAGCACTCACAGCTCATGCTAATCCATCCAATCACCCATACCTCAAAGGTATGACCATCAGTAAGCTCATGCCATCACAAAACCACCCATCATCAGCAAACACAAGCACCATGTGTCAACCAGTCGAAAGACTAAACACGTTTAGGTACTCCCACTACAAGGGTACTATCCAGACGAGTGCAAACAAAGCACCATCACAAGTGATCCAAGCATACCAAGTCCACCAAACCATGCACATAGAAAATAAGAAACCATGTAGTTCTAAGGAACATCCACACAGATAAGCACAACTTGCAACCACCTGCTGGAAGAAACATTTCTCTCAACAATCTTCCACCGTTCTTCCAAGGTCTTCCATATCTGACTAAAGAAAGAGGTCATAAGAAAATAGTGACCAACACCTCCTCATACATCTAAAGTCATATGAACATACAGGAAGAAAAGACCAGACTAGAGAGAAACAACAAATCAAAAACAAGTAGCATCCTCCTACATACACTTCTAAATGCCAACTGTGTCAAGAATGATCTTCTTCACATCCCAAGGGAAATTTCAAAACAACACCCAATTGTTCCATGAACGTAAGCATCTCAAAGAAGATCAAAATAACCCATATAACTATCTCCTATCAGTCTTCAAAAGCACAAGGAGATACACTATGTTACCCATCTTTCATTGTGAATCCTTTAGAATCTTAAACAACAGTTCAAGATCCATATCATGAAAGCAAACATAACACATATCAGAAAGATATAATGGGCAAATACCTTTCAAATAAACACCACTACCAAGCAGACCAAGAAGAAAATAAAAGATGCTCCTCCAAGATATACAAGCCACTGTGACTTACCCAAGAGAATTCTCCTTCAGGGTCTCTGTTGAACTCGCATTCAACCAAGGTGCAAGCTACTCGAACTTTCAACTGCAACAGCAACATTCTCAAAAGAATTCCAGCCTCACCTTATTCTCCATGCATCCATGAGTACCAACATCTTGTCATCTCATGCTAACTCCAATATGCATTACTGCATAAAACATGAAGTCCTCAAGCATATGACCAAATTACTCAAAACAAAGAGAAACTAGATCATTGTCAAAGATCCAAACCAGCTGAACCAGGAACTTATCATGACACCATGATCTAACCATCCCCCTTAGGAGATACCACGCTTCAAGTGAACAAGCTATGGTCTCAAGGGAAATGCAACATGCCAAAACTCTAGTGCAATAGCAAGAGTATACCATGGCATAAAGCAAACAAAACTCTAAACCAACATCACCTATCAAGCACCAGCAACATCTCAGCCAAAAACAACCAATGTCCTCCATGGCTCCAAGATGTTGCACATCTTCAAATAGTGACCATGCAGATATGGAAAATCTCCTCTACACCAATAGGATCTAAGAGTCCTCAAGAAGCATCTGCAACACCAAAGAAGATCATTCACCACCAAGTGATGAATCCACAATCACTACTAAAGCTCTCATTGAACCGTGACACTGAACTTTCCAAGCATCATGACTGACCACACCATCATTGTCAAAAGCTTACACTAGCCAGTGTAACAAGCTCTCCATGACATCGTGATTCTCATGCTACACGTCCCCATAACTGACTATTCAGGTACTCAAAACGCCATTCACCTTCTCATCTCAAAACAACCACGCCAATGCACAAGTGACCACACACAAGATCAGCTAATAGATCTGCAACAACACAGAAGCAATCTCGTGGATATTGACAGTCCACTTCCGAGTTGTCTCACTGCACCCAATGGGTAACTAATCCATCAGCCGCACAACTCAGATATCCACTTCAAAAACCTACAAATCTATCATCGCACTGGAAACTGCAAAACTGAGATCATCAAATAGAACAACCCACGTAGACAACTTGACTCAAACACTAGATCAAGACTAGATCCGATTTGCCAATCACGTCCACAACTCAAGCACCATAGTCCAAGCAACCAGTAAGCAAACACACCACAAGAATGTTGAATGAGTAAAACACATACCCAACACTCTCATGCAAACAAGACAACATAGCTCCTCAAAACCATGTCGAACTGCAGCTATCTCATCTAGTAACACCCCAAAAGCTAGGGTCTAGAAAATAGCAAAATAGCAGCTCCACACAAAACACAAGTTTTCCTTGGCTGTGCAAAACCACAATGTTTATCAAACACCCATGCACGTCCATATTCATTGCTCATCTAGATGACCCAAGAGTCTACACATAACCAGCATGGTTAACCAGAACAATGAAAAGAAACATGGATATGCATCATAGACTTTTTAGAAAATAGCAAAATAGCAGCTCCACACAAAACACAAGTTTTCCTTGGCTGTGCAAAACCACAATGTTTATCAAACACCCATGCACGTCCATATTCACTGCTCATCTGGATGACCCAAGAGTCTGCACATAACCAGCATGGTTAACCAAAACAATGAAAAGAAACATGGATATGCATCATAGACTTTTTTAGGAAAAACTACCAAAAACCTCCAAAGCCAAAGACATGAATCTGAACCATGCAAGTGCAAGAAATAGGTAAGCAGGAACAACAGATCCATTTCAGACCAGTTCCAAAACCTCAGTCATGCAAAAGCATACAAGAGATCCAAGCTAAACAAAAGTTACAGACCACCGAGATCAACTTCATAACCTCCATGCAACCAAGACAAAAGAGAAACCGCCTTCAGTGCTAAGTCAGAACACCTAGCACAAGCACAATGCTTCATGGTTGAACAGCAACACAAGTAACTCCATACCACCAGGGAGCCTCTCACACAGACACCCAGTATGAACACCACGCTCTGCTGCAACACAACCATAAGCATATCTCACGCCCTTTGCATCAGGAACATTTGTTACCAGCCAAGAGCCTCAGACCATACTGCCACAATATGATCAACTTCAATAACTCCAGCGTCTTTCAAGCTACGTGTTGAAACAAAGAAGCAAGAACTTCCACTCATCGAAGGATCAAACACCAACCGATTTCTCCATATTTCCTCAAGCTTGCCAGGCTAAGAAATCATCACAGGAGAAATACCCAAAACTTCAATAACCAGGAGAAGGCTTTGACACCACTTTTTGGTATCATCAAGCCTTGACCTCCCTTAACCAGCTCTGATACCACTTGTTGGGGATATGAGATGGGTCTGTCATCATAGAACAGACGTCTAAGACAGCAGTGCCTTAGTGATTTTCACTTTTATCACTTCAAAGACACAAACAACTATGCCATAAAGCGGAAATAGACACAGTAAATCCCCCATTGATCTTTCTGAGAAAAGTAAATGCTTAACTTATAACAGATTCAACACAAGCATAGATTCAAGAATACAGAAACAGACAAACATGAAAGACAAATATGTAGACACACAGATTTACATGGGGAAAACATTTTCAGGTAAAAAACCCCACCCTCCAAAACACTCAGCTCACTTGTATTATTCAGTAACAAAAATCAGTTACAATACAAACACAAAGCTATGCTCTTTAGGAGATTACATCTTGTCCATTTGGAGAATGCAAGCAACACAATATTCAGAACCTTCACACAGTTACAATGTCTTCAAATGGCATACTATGTAGATTCTCTTCAGCTCCTCAGTTTACTGTCACAGCCAGCCTCACAACCAGCCCAGCCTCAAGGCATCTCAGGTTCACATCTTCTCATAACTAAGAGACCAAGTGTTCATGGTGATGACCGCTTGAACACTCTCAGCCTCTTTATCTTCGCTCATCATCATATCTGACTGCACATGAGATTACATATAATCTCTTACCGTGTGCCAACCTGTTCTGCCAGTCAAAGCCTTCAACGGTCATCAGGATAATAAATTATCCTACCTACAAGCTTTGATCACTTTCTGATAACGTGCATAGATCTTACAGTTGCATCGAGCCACTCAGCATTAAATCGGCTTCAGATGCGTCCATCAACCTTCATTCAATAATCCAATCCAATCACACATCAGAAAATAACCATCGACCAATCAGATATTAAAGATCTTGCCACATGTCGCCTTCTCATTCATTCATCGTTCTGACCATTTTGGTCCAACTCAATCAAGCTCGGTCAACTGATCTCCAAGCTCTCTCTACCTTCTACCGCGTCACTGCCGAGCTCGTCTTCACCAGTCACGGTATGGCGGTCAACTCACCCTTGACTTCCCCGCGCTACCGCTTCGAACTCATTCATCCATCGCGGTATGGCGGTGAGCCCGTTTGACCCAACCTCGGCCTCCAACCGTGCTACCGCTGGGCTTGACTTTTCCCATCGCGGTATGGCAGTAACCATCGAGTAGACCATCAGTGGTCATACCGCGCTACCGTAGAGGCCACTAGGCCACCCCACAGTAGGGCGGTGACTGCTCTAGCAGATCACCAGTGGTCTCACCGCAGTGAGCCAGTTCACTGTCCACGGTGAGGCGGTAACCGCCAGGCCACACCGCAGCCAGCCACCACGGTCACTCCGAGCACCAACCACGGTAGGGCAGTAACCAGCACCAGACCACCACCCTTTAACCGTTCACTGCACTACCGTGCCACCAGGAGAAGCACCTTGCGGTAAGGCGATAAGCCTTTACACCCACAATTGCCGCTCATTGCGCCACCGCCAAGCATAAAGAAGACCACCGCAATAGAGCGGTGACACTGCTCAACCGCCGAACAGAGTGACCCACGATAAAGCAGTAAACTGCACAACCGTGCCACCAAGGAAAACATGCAACGGTAAGATGGTAAAGGCCATAAACATGAAGATATCGCCTAAGTCTTCAAGGGGAAAGACCAGAAAGTTGAGGCATACTTTCCCAACAATTCAATTGGACTCAATTACAAGGGTTAGGAATAATGGTTGAAAGGAACCCTAAAATAATTGTTAAGGGACTTTGTGAAGAAGAGAATTAATACAAAATAAATAAATAAGCCTTCAAAACATACATCGGTGAGTAGTTTGGGTTGGTATGGCTTGAGGAATTGTCCTTTTTCTTTGAAATTGAAATTTGTACCAAGAAAAAATTAGTCTATTACTTAATGTTGAACATACTTTATTATAAACATAGCATATAATATAATTCTTTGTAAGAAGGTTGCTTTTGAATAAACATGGTTGATTTGAAGGATTTGGTTTTCAATATGCATTTGGGTGAGAGTATAACTATGGAATTGTTGATATTATGGTCTATATAAGCACACAAAGTGATTAACCTATTGTGAGTAATATGGCTAATGAGTCATGATAGTGCACATAACATAAGATGCCAAAAACAAGAAGTTAAAATTCTATTTTGAGATGTAATGAACAATTTTGTATAAACATCAAGGTGACAAAATGTTAGTAGGAACATTGCAACTCCCAAAATTTATACTACTAGGATGAAATGATATCGAGCAAGTTGAAGTATATGTTTATATTGTATAGATGTTATAATCTATAAAAAAAACTTAGGTAAATTGGAATGTTCTATGTTGCGGGTTGGTGCAAAATTCATGAGGTCAAAATTCTAAAAATGTTGTCAAGTTGATGCAATACAATTGATCAACAATTATTGGTTTGTTTATAGATTCAGATTCTTGCAAGGCTAGTGTTGAATTTTGTAGATATTGTTTTCATTATCAACCTCATGGGCTTGGTTATGTTGCTGGGTTGGTGCTAGTATGGATAGTGTAAGAGTTAAATCATGGTTGAATGTTAAGGTTGGAGAAAGTTGCATAATGGTGTAGAAGGTGTAACCACAATTTAAAAAATATTGTGAGCAATGTAAACATGGTGATTGGTAAATATATTGGTGTCTTTGGCCCAAACATAGATATGTATATTGGTGTAGATTGTGTCATCTAAAGCAACATGTCCAACCTCTAAGAGTATGGAACTAAACTTCCCACTTGGTCCCTAATCATTTTGTTAGGATTTACAGGCAGGTCGAAGAAATTGAAATAACATCAATTATAATGCATATTTAAAGATGAAAAACAATTACACAATACACAAAATGTAGCGTGGTTCACCCAATGTGGGCTATGTCCACCAAGAAACAATTGTCCACTATAAATTTTATTATGCAATAAAATTGAGTTACAAAACTTATTTTTCTCTCACTTGCAGCATAATTTGTTGTTGCATATTAATACCAAGCACTCATGCCTTGTCCCTTGACCTTTCGTATTCATAGCCAATCAAGAAATAATAATCTTGTTTTGGCAGTTTTAAAACGGTTTAACAACCAATAATAATAATAAAACTCCTTTATTAAATATGAGTAGTTTTTTATTTTGGGGCACTACCCCTAGAACCCCACTGTGGGCTCCGACCTTGAGCCCCCAAACCCTGCAGGAGGGGTGTTGCCCCCCCTACACTCCCTCGTAAATTAATTTGGGGTCATAATGTGACTACCAAAGTCACAAAAATATTAACGTAGCATGATCAATCACCACATACCAAGATATTCACCCTTGTAAAGATGCACTATTAGCTTGGATTGTTTCCTTAGGGAGAAATTTAGATAACTTATAGTAAACTTATTGCTCAGTGTCCTAGCTATCTTGTGCAACAATTGTCTAGCTTTTGTGATGAATTATTATAGTCTTATTGTATTTTTACATCAATTAATTTCCACATATGATTTGTCTTTATTGGAACCATATACTTTGGATCAAAACTTCTATGTTGAAATAATTTGTAGCAAAAACCATAAGCAAATTTGAAGGGTTTGAGGGTTCAAATCTACACACTATTTTAATCAATTTTCGTGCAAACCTAATTGCTCTTGGAGGAATTGTATGAAACAAATTAAATCTCCAAAGGGAACATGGTGAAACTTAGGTTGCTTGTTTAATGAGGATGAAAATCCCACCTTAGTTTCATGAACAAGTTTTGGCTTTTAATGAAAAAGCCTTGATTTTAAGGTTTCTGGATGTTTATTTGGGTAAAATAAAAATTGTGCATAGATTTACTAGTTAGCATTTAAGTTTCAAGAGCTTCTAAAAAAAACTTCAAATTTACACTTTTGTTGGGTGCATTTTGGAGCAAAATGAACTTTACCATTAAGTCTAGAAGGCCTTAAAATCAATAAATCCATATAAAGCTCAATAAGGTTGAATAAAAAAAATGGTCATTTTTTGAGAGTTTGTAGAATTTTTGTTGTGTAAATTCATATATTTGTACAAATTTGTACACTTTGTACATTTGTGATCTAAAATGTTGATGCAAAAACCCACACATAATCGAATCTAGAAATGGCAACAATCAACATTATGGATTGTGGAAATTTGATATCATTAATCAATACCCTTCATGGGAGAATTATATTGGAAATCCAAACTGCTAGAGATGTTAAGGATCAAACTTGCAAAGAAGGTTGCAAACCTAGCCTTTCTAAAAAGATGCAAAGGCTCTCGGTTGATCCCATCCTTTGTCAAAGTTACCCATCACCGTTGGAGTGTCAGCACAAAGCACATTTTCTTCCATGTTGGTTTGTCCGATCTCAGTTTTATCATCAAATTCACCAAATCATATATCAATCATCTAAATGTGAGACTTCTTTCATTGCATCTCAAACTCGCATCTTCATTGCACCCAAACCTTTGGATCAACCTCAACATTTCTTCACATGCCAAAGCCATGGGACAACAAGAAGAATGTATCAAAAGACAAAAGAATTTTTTTGAAGCTCTATAGAGTAAACGTCTTTCTTGAGTTCTTTGCCTTCATTAGGAAGCTACACACCACGTTCTTCCCCTCTTGGCCCCATCATTTTTTATTCTAAGATTGTCACTTGTGCTTCTCTAGCTCATCACCATCTTCCCTCCAAACCTATCTCCATCCTTATCTAAGTGTTCTTCTCAAGCATCAACCTTGGTTGAAAACTATTTCCTAAACCCTACCTTAAGTGTCTTGGCCTTCCAACACTTGTTTGTTGAACCCTTCACAATTTTTTGTCATCTCGTTTTTATCATCCTCTTACCAATTAGTAGATTGTCCAATCCTTCCCCCATCGCTGCCTTTGTGTCATCTCTCAAGAAACTCGATTGACACTAGTAGCCTCTCTTTGCATGTTCTTTCTTTGTAGAATATTTTGTCTAAGTCTAGTGCTTTACACTAGCTTGTTTACGCTTTCATTCCATTCCTTCCCATCTGTCAACCCCTACTTGTTATCACTCTCCTGAATTCAAGAGGAAGTCATCATCATCTCTACATGTAAATCATCTAGTTCAAAACACATGGAGGTCTCCCTCTCAGCATGTCCGACCCACCAACTACTCTTAGACAACATGTTGGCAATGTTGTTCGTCTCTCAATGTCCTTTCGTCAATGATGCCAAGTACATGCAACTATGATCTCTTCATAGTTTTTGGCATATATACATTGCATTAAGTGCTATGAAATATCTCCATCAGATCTTGGCGTGGCTCAAGCCCCTCCCTTTGTTGATCAACAACCGATCGCTACCTCTATTGTTGGTTGCTCCCCCAAACTCTCATTTGTGCCTCTTCATGTATCATCCTTTGGCAAGATGGCTCCTCCTCCAACTTGTACAGCCAATACCTCTCCTCATGCTAACCCCCCTTGCCTCGTTCTTGTTGGTCCCCTCTAATCCTCATTCCTTGCCCATCTCAAGTATGCCCTCAAACTATCTTTCACCTCATGCATCTTGCCAATTTTCTAGTCTACCACTTCGCCCACTTAGTTCACTCGAGCCTTGTCTAAGTAGAGATTAGGAAATTAAGTTGGTGGTCAACCTAACTAATGTCATCTTAGGCCCCCTTGCTATGTCCCCTCGAGTTATTCCCCATTTGGACTTTCTCATTGAAATTGAGAACCTTATTTGTTCTCTTCCAACGAATATTGTTGAAGAAGTTAGGCAAGATTATGTTGTGGCTCTAAGACATGCCAAACCTCCTAGGTGTACCTTACCAAAAGTTGAACATCTTGCCTTTAATGAGCTTATGAACAATAATAACCTGATCATTGTCAAATCTAACAAAGGTAATGCTACGATCATTATGAATAGGCAAGACTATATCTCTAAAATGCTTGATCTTCTCTCAAATACTAGCAGTTATAATATCGTATCTCACAACCTTTCTTCCTGCGTAGCAAAAAAAACATCTTATGTCACAACCTTGCTCCAAAAAAATTTAAAGAATTAAATTTATGATTTCTTGCTCTTTTTTCGAAGATGCAACCAAGAAGCATCTTTTACCCACTAAAGAAGTGACCCAACACATTTATGGAGTTCCTAAAAATCACAAAGTTGGCATTCCACTTAGACCCATTTTCGACGCCATATGCTTTGTGACTTACAAATTGGCTTCTTTCCTTGCCAAATTAATTGCCCCTCTTGTGGGAAAATTTGATTCCTTGTCCAAGGGGTTGAGCTTAATTGATTAAAACATTGATATCTCATTGTGGAGACCCAAGTTCAAATCCCAAAGGGACATCTAATATGGAATTCTAAGTTGTGACCCTTGGTCTTCCATAGTTGGCTTCTAATGTGGAAGTGGTTTCTAAATAAGTTGATTTCTAACTTGTGACTCTTGGTCTTCATAGGTGATTTCTAGTCTGATTTCTCAAAAGGATTTGATATTAGTCTCATGGTTGTGCTCACAAGAGCTTGTATTGGTCTCATGTTGATGCTCGTATGAGCAAAATAATTGTAAATGATAAGCAATTAAAAATAAAATTGACTCCATCAAGGATTCTACCCCTTTGTTCAATTTGTCAAGGATAAAAAAAATAGAGTAATGATCTCTTGGTGAGTTTTAACAGTCTCCCTCTTCACTAAGGTTCCTATTATTGATTCAATAGAGATTGTTAGGCACCAATCGAGCAATGAGGCTTCTACCTTGGTACAGTTTTGCTTAAGATCTACATTTTTCTCTTTCCAAGGCATTATCTATGAGCAAGTTGATTGTGTGGCTCAGGGTCCCTTCTTTCTCCCATTGTAGCCAACCTTGACATGGAGCATTTTGAAGAAATTTCCCTTTGCTCCTTCATACTCAAGCTAAGGTGGTGGAAATGATATGTGGACGATACCAACGTTTGTTGGCCACATGGCATTGAAAAGTTATAGAAGAATTACATGCTCACCTCAATAGCATAGCTCAATGCATATCCTTCATGAAGGAGCTCAAATCAAATAACCAAATTCCTATGCTCGACATATTGCTCATCAAAAACTTAGATGGCTCCCTTGGCCATCATGAGTTCCAAAAATCTACCCACATAGACCTCTACCTCCAATCCTCTTCTCATCACCACCATAGCCAAAAATTGGGGTCCTTAAAACTCTAGTGATGAGAGCCTATCAAATTTGTGATGAAGAAAACTTAAACCAAGACCCATCTTCCTAAATTTTTTAGGTCGAATGTGTATTCAAGAAAGCAAATATCAAGAGCCCTCAACCAAACCAAGCTAGGTTTCTATTCCAACACCAAATCCACCAAACCTCTAACCCTCCCAGGTGTCACCGTGCCCTATATTGATGTCATCCCCCATAAAATCTCCAAGCTTCTTAAAAAAGGCCTTCAATGTGCTTTCAAGCCCTTTTCGACATTGAAATATCGAAATTGTTCTCTTAAAGACTCTAGGAACATTTTTCTTGACTCAAGAGTCTACAAGGTTGTGTATTCTTGTTGCACACCTCATATAGGCGAAACAAATCAATCTTTCCACACCTCATTTATTTATTTTAGACTGTAGGAATCAAGTAGCCGCCCCCCCCCCCCTATAAACTACAATGCGTCTGGTAAACTATAAACTACAATTCTAACCTTCCCAAGTGTCAATGTGCCCTATATTGATGCCATCCCCCATAAAATCTCCAAGCTTCTTTAAAAAGGCCTTCAATGTGCTTTCAAGCCCTTTTCAACATTGAAATATCGAAATTGTTCTCTTAAAGACTCTAGGAACATTTTTCTTGACTCAAGAGTCTACAAGGTTGTGTATTCTTGTTGCACACCTCATATAGGCAAAACAAATCAATCTTTCCACACCTCATTTATTTATTTTAGACTGTAGGAATCAAGTAGCCCCTCCACCCCCACCCCCACCCCCACCCCCCCTATAAACTACAATGCGTCTGGTAAACTATAAACTACAATGCGTCTAGTAAGCTTTTTCACGTGACCAGTGACGCTGGTGTGACACGCCCTCTGATACCACGGGGATAAGGGGAGACTAGACCTCATAACCTCTTGCCTACAACAGAATGCTTCAACCAATCAAACTAGACCCCCAACCCCTTTTTATGGTTTATAATTGTAAATATATAAATAAATGTAGACTTTATATTTGTAAATAATTAAATTAGATCTTATATATATGCTTATAAACATATTATATGCTTACATATTATTATAAGTATAATTTTTTATATTTTAATATAAATATATATACAGTAGTCTATATATATATATTAAATTTTTTTCTTCTAAATATATTTATTAAATTATAAATACATATGTTTTTTATAATAAAAAAATTATGTATTTTGCAATGTATATTTGTAAGTATATAAATAAATAGATTTTATATTTGTAAATAGTTAAATAAATAGATATTTTACAATTATAAATATATATTATACTTTATATCTTTATAATTATTATTTATTTATAAATATATATAGATATATACTACTTATTTATATATCTACCATTTTAAATTGTTTATAATTGTAAATATATAAATAAATAGTCAAATAATTAGATATTTCTTATTTATAAATAGATAAATATGCCTCTTCTTGTTGATCAAGGTTTTTCTCTCCTTAATTTTACACCCATGTTCAAATGCAATTCTTTCTTACTTTATTCAATCTTTTAGTTTACAATTTTTTATTTATGGTAGTGGTCTCTGGTCTATATATATATAAAATTTATGAGAGTGGTCCCTGGTTGATTAAAAAAAAGTACATATTATATCTATAAGCTTATATACTCATAGATATATTATATGTTTATAGATATTATAATGTATATAAATATTGTAGATATCTAAAATTGTCCTATCTTGTGTTAATTCTTGTGATTAACATTTTAATACTAATTATCATCTTTCTCTCATAAAATAATGTTCAATTATAAAATTATAATCACTAATGTATATTCCACTATTAATTAAATGACTTTATGTTATTTAATTAATTAATTTTATCATTAATCTTCTTAAATTAATTAAATAAATCTTATTAATCTTCTTAAATTAATTAAATAAATTTTATTAATTTAGATGAATAAAGATAATTAAAGACGTAATTAGATAATGACATAATGAAATAAAATGGATTTATTTAATGACATAATTAAATAAATTGGATTTATTTAATTAATCAAAAAAATTAATGGGAGTTAAAGACACAATTAAATAAATAAAATTAATTGTGTCTTTAACTCCCATTAATTTTTTTGATTAATTAAATAAAACAAATTTATTTAATTATGTCATTAAATCCAATTTATCTAATTACGTCTTTAATTATCTTTATTCTTCTAAATTAATTAAATAAATTAACATATAATAGTAAGCAATAGCATAGACAAGGTATGTGTGTGTTGATACTTCACCCTTGCGATGGTGAGCGGAAAGGAGCCATTGGAGGTTGTGGTGGGAGCCAGGGTTTCTGCGGGCTTGGATAGAGAAAGCCCCCCAAACAGCAAACGTTCAGACGCAAGCAGAGAACAGAAGGCAAAACGTCCAAGGGGCGCGAGGGAAAATAATGGAGTTGCAGGTGTGTTTCGGGGAAATGTCGGCGAATTCCAGTTGGGAGCGGCGAATGCAAATGCAAGGCATCTTCTCCACGCGATAGGAAAGAAAGGAAAAACCAACCTGGTGTCCGTTTCTCTGCAAGCAGAGCTTGATGAAGAGGTAAATCACAATGTTAAAGTTTTCTCTGAACTAGATTTGATTGGCCACTTCAGGGGACTTTGGCCAAGTTTGGGTGAGTTACATAAATGGATCTCAGAACACTGGGAACCGGTGGTGACTGGATGCATTCAAATTTATCCAATCTCGAGAGGCCTTTTTATTGTTGTTTTTGAATTTGGGATTGACAGAAATAAAGTTTTGGGTGACTATTTTTGGAGTTGGGAAGAAAGATTTGTTTTGTTGTTGAAGCCATGGCATCTGGGTTTTAATCCTGCAACAGAAAATTTTGATAGAGTGCCATTGTGGGTGAGGCTCCCCAACTTTCCTCTCCATCTTTGGTTTGAGTCATGTTTGGAGGTTATAGGGAATTCTTTAGGAAATTTTTTGATGGTTGATGATGATTCTTCAAATCTGATGCATTCAACTTATGCCCGGATTTTGGTGGAGATGGAAGTGGCAAAGACTCTTCCAAAAGAGATTGCAATCAACACTTCTAAAGGGTGCTGGAAGCAACCTCTAGACTATGAAGGGGTTCCATTTCGTTGCAGAAGATGCTTTCAAACTGGACACCTGGCTACGGAATGTGAAAAAGCCTGAGCACCAAAATCAGCTTCTTGGTGGAACGATGCGTCTCATTCACATTATGCGATGGAGAAACAGGGTGAGAAGGAGGAACAAAGCAAGAGCTACTCAGGCGGTGTGTAACATGGCTTCACATCAGCAAAATGGGACCTCAGAACAAAGGGGGGAACTAGGTCAAGTTGAGGTGTCTGACTTGAATGCTAAGACCGTGGTGAATATGGAAGAAGGGATGGAGAAGCAATACCACCAAGGTGCTAAAACCCCAGAGTGTAGGGAGAAATTGGAATTGACTAGGGGTCAAGAAATGAGGGAAATGCAAGGCACCTCAGAGGACCAATGTGGTATTGATGCATGTGGTGAGCAAGGAGAAGCTGGTAGACAGCATGACAACCCAAAGAAATGGCAGAAGGAGGCTGCAAGAATAGAGGAGGGTTGGTAGGTTGTGAAGGGTAGGCAAGATAAAAAAGGAAAGAAGGAAACTTTTAACATGGTCCTTCGATCACAGACAAAAGGAGGGACCAAAGGCAAAGGACACCTGTGAATGGTTTGATAGAAGTTTCGAGTTGTGTGGCTTTAATTCTGGATACACTGGGGGTGTTTGAGTTGTTGCTTTGTGTATTGTTTTGTTTGTTGGTGTTCTTTGCTAGGGGAGATGGTTTCCCTTGTTACCATCCCTGTTTCGAGGCAAGTCAAATCCCGGAAATATAATTAAAAAAAACCTTTTACCGATCAAAAATAAATAAATAAAAATTAACATTATTTAGTTAATCATCCATTATCCCTTCCAAAATTAAATAATTATTATTTAATTATCCACTTTCCCACTTTCAAATTTTAATAATTACTTTAATTATTTAATTATCCTTTAATCTCTCAACATTATCCATTCATTAATAATAAATAAAACATTTAATTTATTTATCTAAATCTCGTGTGCACATTCCTTTAATAATCTCATACAAATTCCTTATCTAATTCTTATCTCCAAGATTAAATAATTTGTTATTTAATTCATTCTCACTTCTTAAATTAAATAATTATTTTAATTATTTAATTTAATTCATCAACATTATTTTCTTCTAAAAATAAATAAAATCATTTATTTTATTTATTTAATTAATTTAATCTTGCGAATGTTAATTGTATACTCATGGAAGTTCTCACTTCTTGAATTAAATAAATGTTTTTAATTATTTAATTTATTTCTCAAATATTATCTTTTTCCAAAATAAATTAAATCAAATAAATCTCACATTCCTCTAATAATTAATTCATTTAATTAATTATTAATCTTCTGTATTTCCACCTCACGACCACTCTCTTCTACTGGACTAGATAATCAATTTCACTTAATTGAGTAATCAAATTAGTTCGCTCTCACTCAATGAGAGTTAACAAAGCAATCAAATCCCTTAACTCTTCAACCAATTCCTCATGCAATAGTTAACTGAAATTCTCCAACTAGTTGCAATCAGTTAACTCCCCAATCAATTTCTCTCAACAATCCTCAACCCTTGATCTTGATCATCCACCTTTAACCTTGATTGTCCATCCAAATCAATCATCATATCTCTTTGATGGCTAACCACAAACGTTGGAGTTTTGCGTCATTGCTATCATTCACACAATTTTGAACTTGAAGCGAAGAAGGGCATACTAAAATCTAAGAGCAAAGCAAAGCGAAGAAAGACAATGGAAATCCATGACAACATGGTGAAGGTAAATGTATTGTTCATTTGAATTTGATTTCATTCATGTTGCTTGTTTTATATTGATTGATTTGGAATGCATTCAAGTATTGAATTGCAGATTTGCACTTGTTTGCTTTAATTCTTTATCTCTATTACGACAAATGTCAAATTTTCCAAGTTACAAATATAAGTATATATTTATATTTCTATATTTTCCGTAATTTTAGATTTATAATAAATAGTTTATAATTGAAAATATATTATATTCTATAATGATATGTAAATTTATAAAAATTTATACATAAGTTTAATTTCATATTTGTATATATAATAATATATTTTTTATAAAAACTTATATATAAGTTTATAAATTTGTAGTTGTATTTATATTTTATAAATGCATTTATTATATTATAATTTCAATATTTATAGGTATGCAAATTTTAGAGTGTTTATATTTGTATGTATGTATGAGCTCATTTTTAATATTAAATGTTTGTGTAATTATCTTAAATATTTTTTAGAATACGAGATATATATATATATATATATATATAGTGTTATATTTATATTGCAGATGATCTTAAATTAGTTTTTATATAGATATAGTCTGATGTATATATGTATTGTATAAATATTGGAGTGTAATTAAATATCATAAAATGCCTTTGATAAAATTTATGATATTTATATCATAATTTTTTGTTAATTTCTCTTAATTTATTGATTTTTTATTTTTATTTTTCTATTATTAAAAGTTTTGTTCCGTTAAATCACATTCGCGCACCTCATTCCACATGCAACCTCTCCTCTCTCCCCCTCCTTTCCCCTCTTTTTAGTCAGTCTGGGTCTGCAACAAACTATTTTTCTTCTCCTTGAGCTCTTTAACATCATGATGATGGATCACAGAGTGTGATCCAAATCGTTGATGCAAAAACTCACACAGAATTGAATCTAGAAACAGCAACTATCAATATTATGGATTGTGGAAATCTTATATCATTAATAGAAGATTAGTGACAAACTACAAAGACAAATGTCAAACATCATGAGGATGATCTATATGTAATCCCTCTCTTTCACCTCCCAATAAATTCTGCATCTTGCAATCCATTAAATGCAAATCTGTAGCATATTCACCCTTTGTCGAGAAGACGTGAAAACATTTGAAAGTGTCTTTAGATCCTCAATATTCTAAAAACCTTCCAAAATGATATGTTTCAAACTATATAAAATTACTTTGGCAAGCCTTGGCCGCATGGCTTGTACAAAAGCAATATTCCAATTTTTAACGAAATCACAGCAAATGCAACGTGCCATGGCAGCAGCTTATAAGAACACGAGTAAATTACATAGCAAATATGAAAATTTGACTTTACATGGTGTAATGAAACAACTACTATGACATTGCTTCAACATTTGCATAAACAAGAGCATAAAATGATTGCACCTGTGGAAGATTACCAATAATGTTGATGAACCTGTTTTTAATAGGATGCTCCAGGAGGACAGCACTTACACGAGCCACTGGAGCTAAAATCTTAGCTAAAGGAATTCCTCCAGAAGTGATGCCCTCGAAGATGGTATGGAATTCTCTCATCATGTTATCCAAAACAGCCTTCAGTGCTAGTTCCAAAATCACCCCAAAGTCATCACTGTCACCAGCCAGACATAAATCATTTCATTATAAATCATTGTTGAACAATAAAGAATGATCAGATAGAGGCTTCTGGAAATCACTGTAATTTATTTGTGCAAATGATTCAGATCACACTCTATTATCCATCATCAGGATGAACACAAAAGATCATGGATCATGGAGTGTTATTCAAAATTCATATCATCAATATAACTAAATTACAGAGTTTCAAGAAGCTCATTCACAATCTAATGGACTGAAAATCTCGCGTACAAGGTAAACTAAATTTTAAATAATATGTACAGATCCAAGAAACATGCACCAAATTTTCTCAAAGCATTTGTTTAGTCCTAGTTACTAAATCCTTAGCAAACCAAATATAGAGTGTTACTCTGTTTTGTACCTGGGCATGACATATAATTATACTTAGGTTTTTAGTCCCTAATCCCAGTCCCTGGTCATGATTTTATTATTGAAATCATGTTTTGTTTACATTGGATCAATGAAGAATTTAGAACTCTCATCGGTTGATAGAGTTAAGTCATGGGCTGATTACGGTTTCTTTTTCCATTGAGTATTACGGTTTCTTTTTCCATTGAGTATATAGTAAAGGAAAACCCTATAAGATGTATATTTTCAATCATATTTTCTTAATGCAAACATAGAAATCTGCAATTGTGTGAATTCTTGTGTTAAAGCAGGCTTTGCAAGTGCAGTCCATCCTGGGTAAGCAAGCGCTTTCCATTTTTACATATTTCTTTGTTCAAGTTTTTTTTGTATTTATCTGATTTGGTTAGGAATGCAGCAAGTGGTATCACAATGAAATATCTTAAGAATGAAAAGCTCTGTCCATGTCAAAAAGATCCTCATTTGAAGTTTCTAACTCTAGAAAGGCAGCCACTGATGCCTTACCATAGGTGGATGGTAGTATTGTGATATTCTCATAACAATTTAGAAAGAGAATAATATAAAATCAATATACAGTGGGAGTGAGGAATCACGCTTACTCTTGCTCTTCACACTTCCTCTCTACATCTATTCCTATCAATGACTGGCTTGTTTGTTACCTTAACAGTCTGTCCAATTGAACATTAATGTAACTATGCTTATGCTCAACACAAGCAGCAATTCCCTTCTTTATATCTCCTTTTTTGAATTTGAATCCCTAGTGATGAAATGGCTGATTGATTCTCTATTATGTACATGAATCAATCTTGAGCTAGATATGAACAAGTGAGTTGAGAATTATCTACATCTAAGTTGTCTCTTGTTCAACCCTACTTGAATTTGTCATCACTCGATCAATCTGCATGGAAGAAAATACCGATGCTTTAAAGACAATGCTGTAGTTAAGGATTGAATCTGTAGCATAGAACTCAATCATAGAAATTATTGAATGAGAATCTGCTCAATGTCCTCCCTGCTTATAAAAAGAATTCAATGGTAGACGTTGAAATAAGAGGAGAAAACACCAACACTAAAGCTTTAAAAAGCACATTTTGGAAGCTGTAAGGAAGCGCACTCAAGATCAAGACCTGTTTCAATTAAGGGAAGGAACAATATGATATGCATCATTCGTTACTCAATTTCTAATCGGACTAAGGAAGAGAGTGACTAGCTCACAAATGTGTAATGTCCCTTTTTTCAAACTTAAACCAAGTTGAAACCCAAAACGCCCATCATACATTTTCCGTGGGCTATGGAAATTATGAACTAAGAAATGGGATTAAAATTATATTAAAGAGGATCTCAACTAAAGTTAAAATATAAAATAGTCTCTTATAATTAAAGTTTATTTTCAATAATTCCTCTCAAATATCAATCAAAGGTCATGAAGGAAATTTGAAGAGTTAGGTCCTTTGTAGGAAAGCTTTATTTAAGAGAGGCCAAGCAAGGAGAAAGGGGATGTATTGATCAATTATTCTATTTTCTGATTTCTACTCCTTGTTGGAGCATCGGAGTTTGGTTCAATTAACTGGGGACAAAAACCCTCTAGGTTTGGAATTGGAGGACGAAAACCCACAGTTCTTTGGAGTGATTTTACACAAAAATCACCATTGTGCAGATTTGTTCAAACATTTATCTTTCTAAATTTCAGCGCCACCATCTAGGGTTTCAAGTGGGCAACTTGGTGAAAGATTGTGGCAATTTGTAATTGGTTTATAACAGATTTAAAGGCAGATTTATACTTAATAGTGCAGAAAGTTTAAGGTTTCAGCCACTCCATTCTTCGGAACATTCATGGCAATGTTAGATCTGTTTAGGACGGATTGGAGGGAAAAGTCAGGTTGGAAAACAAAGCCAACATTAGGCTTAAATCACTGCAAATCATATTAGAGTTTGAAGCATTCAATATTGGGGTAGTGCGCCATCGATTTAAGAACAGTTCCCTCACTAACCTAAGAGAATTTGATAGTTTTTGAAGGCGGAAATAAGGACAGAATTATTGCTAAAACAATGCCATATTTCAGGGAGAAATCACTGTTTTAAGTGGTAAAAAACCACAGCCCTTGGAGTTATTTTGAATTACCATTCACTGCTAGTTAAAGTTTGGTAAATTTGTGCCAAATAAGAAAAAGTTTATAGGGGATATTATAAAATGGAATCTTCTGTGGGAGAATTGTAGTCTTCAAAACAATCCACAGATTTAGCAAGCTCCTTCATAAGTGGTCATAATGCCAATCCAATGAAGAAGACCAATATTGAAATAATTCTCCAAATCTGAAGGATGCTGAAGATAGTGGATCTAGTGAAAGGTAAGAAATAGGAACCCTTAAGAACACTAAATCTAATATCCTGGTTGGGAAAGACTGGGAGTGATGCAGTCACATATGGAGAATCCAGAGAAAGGACAGTCTGACCATGCAACTTAGAGTTAACACAGCGAAATAAACAACGAAATTCAATATAACAAGACTTGATCCTCATTGATTCAACATCACAAATGATTACAATTAGGCTTATTACAAGCTTATGAACAAAGATATGACAATTATGCGCATCAAAGCCCACTATCATTCTTTCTATCATTCACTGATCAACTTGACTACTTGGAATGGATTGAAGGGGTGTTTATAAGCACCTCCATGCCTAAGAAATGATCCCCGTCAGCCACAAGAGGTCCCAAAATGCGGTGTCCAGTGAAACATGCAGGTCTGACAAATTCGATGATGAAGCTTCAAGTGTTGAAGAAACTCAGTGTGATTCTAAATCAAGGTCCCTCTGGTCCCAAACTACCTTGTGATATGTTTATCTGAACACTGCAAGTGTCGGGAAGATGCCACAAACTTCGCATGACGAACTAAGTGCTGACCTGTGAACTCAAAGACACTTTTAACAACGATAACTTTCTGTAAATTGATCCAAAGCTCCTAAAATTTGGGTATGATGTGTATGACCTCTAAGAGTTCTAATCCAATGCTGGAGCTGAAATATGATGATGCGGTGAAATGCGGTAGCCTATACTGAGACTAGTACTGACTGAAACAAAAGAAAAGAAATATTTTTGGTTGATGCAAGATTGCCTTTCAACCTAGGATTAGAGTTGAAAGCTATGATACCAATGATATGAACCAAGGAAGATGTTTGAAACAACATGAATAGAAAGAGGATATTGCCGCCACTATACATGTATGCTCATTTAAGTTATTTCTATAAATAGAAAGAGTACAAAGGTTATACAAGGAATCTTCTCAATGTAGCACATTTAATAAAATACACTAGGTCATGTGACTATAATTAATACAATCCACTGTAGCACATGTGACTGTTTCATCATCAATTTATGCCTTTCATGGAAACTTGTATTTTTAGAAAACGAATGAAGCTATCAAATATGTGGTTATAAGACAACTTCAAAAGCATATATCATTCCCTTAAGGTTTTAATTAGTCTCATTTTGTGCAGCTACCATGCTTGTGATTGGCACTAGTGTCATTTATGCCATATTTGAAATGTTCACAGCAGAAATATGCAAGGATGAATCAGATTACCATCTTTAACAGAATCTTATTCAGAATCAATGCATAATATTATAGTAGTCTGAAGGGATTCATTGTTCTCATCAATGACAAAAAATGGATGTAACCTTTAGACAAAAACTTAGGATAGGATTTAACTGTGGAAACAAAGCAGCTTCTAATTGATGGGAATGCGATGAAAATTCCCATATCCACTATGTGCAGCAAAACATTATCAAACTAAACAAGAATAAATGGAAACTCTAACTGAAAATTAGTACAATTAGCATAAAGTGCAGGCATCAGCTATGTAGCAAGATACATCTCGCAATGATGCCAACTGTAACACCAACATTCCTATAAAGACTTGGTAGCTCGTCCAACTATGAAGCAAAGCACACTCAATTAGTTGAATTCGATTCTGCTGGGTACTAGACATCAACTCAATAATTTCCATCATAAGAAATAAGGCCAAATAGGAACTTAATAACAAACAGTTAAAAATTATTACCATCATAAGCATACTGAGGACAGACATATAAAACTTAAATTGCCAACTATAATGCCAAATTACTATCACAAGCACAAAGAGTAAGGACGAATAAAACTTACCTTGACAGAACAGCATGAGTCTCTGCCATCAGTTGCTCTAATTTAGCCCTCTCAGTTTGAAAGGGACTAAGAACTGCACGTGGCAATTGAGAAACACCAAACATTGAGCTGCCAGCTGAAAGCTCTTCATTTAGCATTCCATTTTCTGGAAGTACATAACTTATCCAATGCACTGATCTGCTTGAAAAAACCTCCAATATTCTTGTGAAAGTATCAGACAATTCACCAAAAGTAAAAAGCTCCCTTAAATCCTTGCTGCATAAGAGTGTGCATCATTATTCAATGAACCCTAGCAAACAAATTGGCTAAATTAATCAATGTGCTTCAATAAAATCTCACTCCAGCTTACCTTTTCAAAATATTTTCAACCACCTGTTGCATCTGAATGATCAAACTAATGACACCATACTGATGCAAATAGTCAGCAGATCCAATGAATTTATGCTGACAAAGTGCAACAGACTGATCCTACATTGTGGGTAAATTTGAAATGTTATCATCATAGCAAGGAACACAGCCAAGTACCACTAAGACAAACTTTTCATTTCTCAACAAACAAACCACCAAATCAAATCAAAATACCCACAATTCGCAAAAAATGAACTAGAAAGGAATATATGTGTACAATAACAACTAACCATTTCTTTAATCACTGGAAAGGCTTAAAACACTGACCACATTTCAACTACATATAAGCAATCTTCCCCGGGGTAAATGTGATTGCATGGGATGGAGATGCTAGGATGGGAATGAAACATCCTCCCAGGATGCTGCCCCCAAAGGCAGTCTTGTCTCCAAGACAGTCCTGGAGTACAGAGGACATCCCTTGGGATGTTCCAATCTGAGGTTTGTGACCGGGGATATCTTGCCATCCTCAGGGCAGTTAGGGGACATGTAGACATCCCTCGATCATCCCTGGGATGGCAGGTTGTCCCCTACCCCTTTAAAAAATACCTTCTCTTCAAAAATAAAAGAATTTTTTTTAAAAAGGCGGAAATCCTAAACTTAATCTAAAGGGAGGCTCAACAAAGCCTCCCATCCTTTAAAAACAATAAAAACACTAGCCCACCATCATTTCAAACCCACCAACTGTGAACTGCAAGAGGACGAAGAAGAGGAAGAACAAATATATTGACTGCACCATGAAGGTCTTTATGGCCTTAAAGCCTGTAATTTAGGCTTGGTTGTGAGAGCTCCACCTTTTGACCCCGTGATGGACACTGCCTATCAACTCCACTAGCGGCTGCTGCCACCCCAACCCCACTGGGAACTGCTGTCCCCAGTCCCCCGCTTTAGTTTTGAAAAGCAAAAAGAAAGCTTTGGGTTGCACCAGATTAAATCCAAGTAATTGAATTTTATTTATACTTTTGGTCTGCCAAGTCAATCTTTAAGCAATGATACTATGGTTACGGTCAAATGATTTAAAAAGTAGACGCAGTGATTTAAGTGAGGATGACTGGATTCCACATATGTAAATTAGCAAAGCAACTTCTTGTGGACCTCTTTGTCAAGTTTTATTCTCTAGTGAATCCCTTAATTGGGAACATGTTGAAGCTCCTAATTGATATTTTAAAAAAAAACATTCAAAATTTGGCTGGTATTGGTGTGTACTTTTATTTGTTTGATTGATAATGTGGTAGCCTGGTACTCCTTTTCAGATGATGAATAGCAACAAGTTTTATCATCTTTGAAAACAGAAACAGCAAAAAATAGTGCAAAAATTTGCTCAGATTGTTTACAACATATCTAAGATTGAGATGTCGGGCAGTGCAAAAGATGATAAATTGCAACTTCTTTCACTATTTTTTATAATTATTTTTTCAAATATTAACTTTAATATATTATTTTAATAGTCATCCCAAAACTCATCCCCCTCTTCCCCCCATCCACAAGAATTGTCTCCCCAAAACCCATCCCCATGTCTCCTTGCCCCAAATATTCCGTGAAACACCGCTTGTAAACACTACCTAATTGCAAACTTCTGGAATGAGCAAAACCCTACCATCCCAACTACATTGAAGTTGTCTCTTAACATATTCAAAAAAAATGATGCCTTTAACACGTTATGTATAGCACAACTATAGTTCGTGAACTTTGTGAAAATCCAACATGGTTCCAAAGTCACCAAAAGCTCATGAAAAGAATGGAAGGATGTCAAGGAGTTCAAAAGTTCATGAACTCCCCAAACCTCCGACAGCACCGAAGGCAAGCAAAGAAGATGGCATGTCGATGGATTCACCTATTCTTGAACCCCCCAAACCCCCAATAGGTTCCTAGAGTCCCTTTTTCCTTACTTTGCCCTCTCTCCTGCCCCACTCTTTAATCCTCCCTACCAAGCCTCAAGCTAACAAAGCAACCTTGGATTTTGGCATCGGTCCAAGGAAGTCCGCCTTGCTTCCTGCACTCTATTGTTCCTCAGTTCCTTAATCCATTGTTCCTTCACTTCCTCCCAAGACCCAATCCCCACCTATGTTCTAGTTCATGTTCCCTTCCCACAGGCTCCCTTCTCCCTAGCTTCCTTGGTCCATGGTCCCTCCCAAGGCCCAACACCTAACTGAATTTATTCCCTTCATCCCCAGAGGAACCTTGCACCTCCAAATGCTTCTCCAAGTTCCCAGTCCATTCTGACTCCCAATCTCCATTGCCTTTATTTTTCTGATTCCCAACCTGTTTTCTCTCCCATTCCCCAATACAAATTCTCAGGTCCCTCCCAAACCTAGACTCTCACCAAGCACCCAAATGCCTAGAATTCGCACCAAGGTCTGCCATGGTCCAGAAACACTAGCAACATGTTGTCACCTATTTCTGCAGTTTGCCCATCGCTCCATTGATGCCGAATTTCATCCTATAATTACCAGATTGGATTTTTCCTACCCAAAAGCAACTATTCAATCCAAAGGCACAGATTTTCTTGCACTATCAATGGTGGAAAAGAAGATGACTAACGTGGCCATTAATGCAATGATCAAATTTTCAAGTCCTGATAGCTCTCAAGCAACCTCCTCGTCGTTGTTCTAAGAGATTTCCTAGGATTTTTCTTGGCTTACATGACAATATCTGGTGGTTTTTGACATGAAGAAGACATGAAATTCAACAGAAAGTTGCAACAAACGAAACAAAATTGCAATTTCCCTGAGGGTTTCGCATGTCAACTCTAAGCAATTCTTCTGACGATTCTTGTTCTCACTAATTCAGACATTTCATACATCCATGGAGATCATTGTTGTAATTTTTCTATAAAGAGGATGTATTTTTCATTTGTCAAAGGTTGGAAAACAAGGGAAAGAACCTTTGTATTGCATACCATAGTTTAATTTCACAACAGATTCAATATCGTCTATGCAATTCGTAGTGATACAAACTTCTAGTTGATTTATATGAATGATGATCTAATTTGCATTGTTGTCTCTGTTATTATATTGTTTATTCTCAAAGAGAAATATACCTTCAAGGAGGGCAAAAAATCTTTAATTATATATTTGCTATAGAATTTTTTGTTCTAGTTAATAACTCTTCAAGGAGGGTGAGAAGTCTTTCTAGGAAGCAAGTGGAATTTGCAATATAAGGAAAGTGATTGATAAGTAGAACTTTGTATTCAGACTACATTTGCAAGTTCATGATATTAAAAGGCAATAACAGTTACTATAACGCAGTGCTTTATTTTTTGAACCACTAGAAGAGTTGTTGTCAAGACATATTGGTAGTGGTATTTGATGACTCTATTTTCCCTAAAATAGGCACCAGTCCTACTCACATATAAAGAATGACAAATCCATAGAAGAGTAATTTAATTTTGTAATTTTATTCTATTCATACCCAGGCATTAAGGGTTCAAGAAGAATTAATATTTGTGAAAAATCCAATAAATCCTTGCCCAATTTGTATGAATATCATATTTGTTGTACACTGTGATAAGCCTATTGTATCCATATGGAATCCAATGTGTTAATAAGGCTACCCACCTAGGTTTTGCAGATCCTAAGTGCAGGAGGGAATAGTCTATTGTCTCGTTCACTGGCCATCCTACCAGCAAACTTTGAGCAAAGAAATTCACAACTTCTTACAAAGTTACTGGTAGCAAGTTGGAAAACCAACACTTCCTCTTTGGGTTCAGGAAAAACAGGATAAACCAAATGAAAATTGTCAGAAACAGCTGGCCAAAGAAGAAGCTTACCCCACTCTGAGATGAATAATCTCAATGGAGCACCTCCGAAATGCATGCATGTTTAAAATGAAACTCATTGTTCATATCCAATAAATGGCAGCATACGCTTATTCATTAAACACTAGAATACATAGAGAGGAAGACCAAGGGCCATATTCAGATGCAATTTATCAACAAGCATAATAAGAAATCTAACGATAACAAGAGTATTGAAGTGTACCATTGATTCTAGATTTGCAAACCCTCTGGCTTGCTCGATGAAGATGTGTCTCCCTAAAATATTAAGCTGAGCTCTTATGTATAAATTGAGCACTGTCATGGCCCACAATGCACATGCAGTCCTTGTAAAACCTGGCCAGCAAATAGATATGAAAATAAATTAATGAAATAAGACCATAACATTGAAGCTGGATGCATAATGCAAATAAAAAACAATCAAGTGCCATCTAGGCACAGATCATGTAATTTGGGCTTATATTGCCTTTGCAAGTATTTCAGGTAACCAATATGCGTGCAGCATGATATCATTTACCTGTTGAGAAACTTTGGTACAAAAAAGTGGGAGAGTAACCAGTTTAACCACATTGAAAAGTTTGAAACAAACAGAAGGCCATTCAAATATACTTAGAATTTTGAGTCTCTCCCACAACTGAAGTTTCTCTTCAGAACTAAGGTGCCCTCTCCCTTGACTTAGTCTTTCCATTAATTCAGTATAATCCAACTCCTCAGAAAATCGAATATCTAGACTTTCCAAACCAAATGCTAGGGAGGTTGAATCTGTTACATTTTGGAGATTTTCAAAATGTTCTCGCAACCTACAAAAACCACACAATTAAAGAAGGGACATATTTCACGCATTTGAGATTCAGTAACTGCCAATTTCTAGAATGAGCAACAACAAACACAGACCTGGAAGCCTACAAATACATTAGACAGAGAAATATGCTGAAATGCTTCATCCGAACTGCATTTATCAACATACCGGTTTTCTAAAAGCTCATCTGCTTGGCGTTGAGCTTCCTCTTCCCGTTCCAATGCCAACATTGTCTCCTTCTGGGCAAAGTAAACTCGATAGAGAGCATACCCACTTCCCAAAATCCCGGCTGTGAAAAATAATTTTCTTCTATGCCTATTAATAAAATTCCTGTTTCGATAAGGAAAAATTAATAGGTCATTCAGAACCACTTCATTGACTTTTTTTCTTTTTAAAAAGGAAAAAATGCCATTCAAAATGCTTGATTTCATGGAAAGAATTGGACATCAAAACATGAAACCATAAACATAAAGCCTTCATTTTAAGGAAATAAAAATCCCTTTTTTTTTCTAGAAAGAACTCATTGGGCATTTACAAGCATCAAACCATGATTATTGAGCATTACAAATCCATTCTAAAAGAAATAATTCATTGGGCTTTCAACTGCCCTGTTTATTCAAAGAAATTAATTCTGCAGACAATGCAAAACCTTTATTATTAACCAACAATGCAGATCCTTTATCATTGAGCATTCCTGCTTTCCAAAATCCCTGCTGTGAAAATATTTTTCTCCCATGCTTATTCATAAAACTCCTATTTTGATAAGCAAAAATTATTAGGGCATTTGAAACAACTGTTTTGTTTGATTAAAAGAGACAAAAAAAAGGGATTCAAAATGATTGATTTTATAGAAAACTTTGGACGTCCGAAAACATAAAATTATCATTATTGCTATGCTCCACGGGGTTTCGGGGACGGCGAGTACCCAGTACGCTGGGACGAGTTTCTGGTATGGGGGTACTTTTGGGTCATTTTTTAGGGGACGGCTGATCAAAAAATAGGGAAATTTTTAAAAATATAGAGAAATTTCAAATGTTCATAGCATAACATTGATAAAGCATTCATTCTAGACATTGTCTAAGCTTATTATATATCATTGGACTTGAATTGAGATTTCACATGAGAATCGACAAACAAATTAACAAAATTCATATGCTTTTCATTATCAATGTGCATACATATCATATAAGAGTTTGATAATTATAACCAAAATGCCCATAGGCTCCAAGTCTCAACTATGAAATGACATGATAAACATAAAACTAAGAAAATATATCGCTGTCCAATGTCCCTAATCAGCAAAAGGTAGGTCTAAATCAGCATTGCCCTCATCATCGGAGCTCGAGTCTAAGTCAATGTCAGTGTCCATATCAATAGAAGGATTTGCCTCAACCAATGGAACCCCAATCAATCCCTCTTGTGCATCCTCATCCTCAATCAATGTCAATGTCCATGTCAAGTGTGATGGGGCGTCCCTTGTGGGCACGCCCATAGCTTTTTTTTTATAAAAATACTTTGACTTTAAAAAAAAAACGATTTTCTTTGTTGGGCCGTAGGGTACTGCTAGTCATACCCGGTACGATCGAGGTACGGCTGGGCAGTACCCAAGTCCCCTAAATTTTGGCAAAACATCCCCTAGAAGTACCGGGTACTTGGAGGGCAAAAAGGGACGGCCAAGGTACGTTTCCTAGCCGTACCCGCGTCCTTGTTTCGTACCCGATATGGGAAATGGGTAAAAAACATAGGGGACACGTCCCCATGGAGCATAGCATTATTGAGAATTTGAAAACCCTTGTTATAATAGAAGAATTAGTTAGGCATCCATAAATATATAGCCTTCGTTATTGGGTATTGAAAACCCATGTTTTCTTGAAAGAATTCATTGGGCATTTACAAGCATTAACCCTAATTATTGGGCTTCATTGGGCATTTACAAGCATTAAACTTTAATTATTGGGCATTAAAAAGCCATTTCGATACAAAGAATTGGACATTCAAAAACCCCTACTTTACTCAAAGGAACTAAATTGTGGCCGCAAACACAAAACCTTTATTATTGAGCATTCAAAAATCTTAGTTCATCAAAATGAATTGATTGGGCATCCCCAAACTTAAAACCTTGATTATTGGGCATTCAAAGCCCCCATTTTACACCAACACATTTAGGACAACAAATGAGAACAAAAAGCAACATAAACCAAGGTACTATTCCCATGGACTCGTGGGCACCTTGTAGTAGCCATGGGGAAAACTAGAGTTAGGGATTGAAATTATGGCAATGCATGGCCCTAAGCCCAATGCACACCCTTCTATGTCACCATATGGGCACCTTGAGTTAAGGGTTGAATCTAACCATATTAAAGAACCAATCCCACACCCAAATGACATCATCATCCATCATTTAGAGTATTTACATGTTGTCAAATTGGGTAATATAAAGCAACGAACATCCACATTGCATCGCTACACTATAATTCAACATTGGTGCACATCAACAAGGTCAAATGAAGCTATAATGTTCTTGTTTTGTTGCATTTACATTTTTTGTTTAACTTCCATTTTTACTCTAGAAAAAGATGTATGACTTGTTTGAGTTTGAGTTTCATTGTTTGTTTTTGCATCTAACTCCCCTCATTTTAAATCAAATCTGATGTCTATAGTGTGCATTTGTTAGTATGTTATGTGTTCATAGTTCAGGAAGGCAGAACAAGGGTCCTAACTTGTTCATGAATTTGTTAGGATTTGCTATGGAGGTAGCTATTCCAAGATCAAGATGCCTATGAGCTAAACACAAGAATCATAGAAGATCAACGTGATAGAATAGCAATAATTTATACAAAGGATGCAATGCAAAGGAGATATACATAGAGGGCCCTTATATATATAGACAAGGGTGATACATAGGACAATAAAGAACCATGACAAATGTCATAATCATATGATTTGAGACACAAATTATGAATGTTACAAGTAAAGTTAACTAACTAGGTGAGAAAAGTACATAAAAGGGAACCAATTAGGTAATATACCTCATTAACATCAACACCCCCACTTAGGTGCAACTTAAGGAAGAAAAAGAAAAGAGAAAAAGATTCAAAGATGGGTACTAGCATTAAGGCCTGGTGAAGTACCCATGTACAAAAGAAAACAATGAAGGATGGACTCAAGATGACCCTCCAAGGACAATATCCTTCATCCCAAGTATAGTCTTTCAACAAATGGAGAAAAAAAGATAAACTATTTGAAAAAACTTCTCCCAAAAGGAAAGAAAACATGAGGACCAAGAAGCCTCCCCAAAGGTTGTCCCCAAGAGATAAAGAACTCCATTGAAGTACAAAGAAGGCACAAACAATTACCGAAGAACAACTGTTTTACTACTAAAACCAAAGAACCTCCAATGCAATCAAGATTAAGATCAAGAACAAAGAGGCACAAACCTACATGAGTGACCAAAATGGCACTACTTGAACAATGCACAAATAGCAAACAAGACAACAATCAACAGTTGAAGGTGCAAATGGCACACCAAAAAGTACCAAGAGTCTAAAGAAGGTTGATCAATTGAAGATGGAAGGTGGCCTCCATAAACATGTATGCCAGTGTGTCTTATAGTATGTGTTCCATCTCACTGAAATGAATGGGTAAGCAACCATTGCATCTACCTAATATATAAGAACAAAAATTAGATACATAGTTCACTCCAAAGCAAAATCAAGGAAGTATTAGCACAAGTATAATAGTATTATACCCCCCCATAATGCTAACAAGGGAGAGACATGACAAGTCCACTGAAACTATGTGTCACAATGTAGTGCAAGAAGGTGAAGAAGCAACATCCAAAAAAATTTACTAAGAAGTGTCATCAATTGAAAAAATGTATGCAAAAACAAGGCACACTCACAAGAAGGTAGACGAGGTTGTGAATGCAAGAACAAGGCATGCACAACAAAATCCCCGCGATACTATTATAAAGTGTGCAAAAACAAGGTGCACACACATGTGGGTAGACAATTTTGTGATTGCAAATACAAGGCACACAACAAAAACCCCATAGCAATTTATAAGAAGTGTGAGTAGAACAAAAGCATAATATGATGTGCAAACTCCCCAAAATACAAATAGAATGTGTGGCATTTTATTTCAATGCATTTTCGAATCAAATGGTGCATTCAATAGATGCTTACAATATCCAAAAAAGGACCAAATGCTAAAAATAAAATTCTACTAAATGATGAGAGGAAATAGAAGGAACCATTGCAAAGTATACAAAAAAATATCCACTTTCAAAAAATCAAGACCCGAAAAGAGTCCATATGAAGAAGATATGGTCCTTCAAAGTTCCCAAAGCAAGAACTGCAACACAAGATGACTGAGAAGCTGAAATACTAGAAAATTCAATCCTCAAATATAAAAATTGCTTGTGCCATCGAGAAGTACACGAATATCTACCCCATTTCAAAAAGAATGCTTTAGAAACAAACATCACATGAGCAAGAACAAAGCCTCTGAATTGGACAACAAAAATGAAATCTCCATCGATGAAGGGGAAATCTCCATTTTGGGGAAGACACCTACTAATGTCACCACTGGAATAGACCATCATCGCCAAAATATGCATAGAATCTAATGTAGATTCCAGAACTGCCATTTGTTTTGCAAAAAATTGCCTTTGTCCTATGAAACCTACAAAATGTCAAAACTACATTCCATAAGGCGTTGAAACCACTGATAACAAAAAAGCTCAACCATTGGCAAAGCAAGGTGGAGACTAGTTTCAAGGGTTTAGTGGTAGTAGCACTATAGCTAGAAGGGAGAAGAGTGGTGCTACCAATTTTAAAGTGTAGCTACTATTTTTGTGAGTCGCCCACTACAAAGAAGGCGATCGACTAGATACCGATGCCAATGCCTTAAAAGTTGTCAACTAGCAACAACCACCAATACAGGGGGCACACAACCCCTCACCTCTAGTGACCCATACAAGCACTGCAAGTACAAGGGTACCCTATGTACTCCCTATAAATCTAAAAACAAAAAGAATAGATTAATTTTTAATACATCTTATACAAACAAATATTATGCCTACATTAACAACTATACCCGTTTGCACAATAAATATTTTGCAATATGACCATACAACCATACTAAAAATGGAGGGGCGGAAAATTTCTTTTTTGCCAACTGCTCCAAAATCAACAAATTTTACATTGATCTATAAGTTCTGAGGCCTTTTGAACTAAACGGCAAGGTCAATTTTGTCCCAAAATTCTTTGAGTGACAAGTGATTTGCAAATGCCCAACCAAAAATCCTTAAATCTAGCCTCTTGTATTCAATTTGGACGAAACAAAAAATAAATATGACTTTTGCAAATGCTCTAGATACAATGGTGAGCTCTAATATGCTTCACAAATCACCAAAAACAACCAACAAGACAAAGCTCCAAATAGGAACCCTCCAAAATCTACTAATCTCTCAACCTTTCTAATTTTTCAAATCATCCTAAGATGCAAGAGAAAAACATACTTAATTTCAAGAAAGCACAAAAGAAAATTACAATTCTAGATCTTCCAAAATAGACTCTCTAGACAATCCCTTGCTTTGATACCGTGTTGAGATTAACTATGGAGGTAGCCATCCCAAGATCAAAATACCTAAGAGCTAACCACAAGAATCCCAAAAGATTAACATGATAGAATAACAATAATCCATACAAATGATGCAATGCAAAGGAAATGTACATAGACCCTTGTATATATAAGCAAAGGTGAAACATAAGACAACATAGAGTGTCATAACATATGAGTTGAGAGACAAAAAATAAATGCCCTAAGTAAACTTAATTAATTGCGAAAATGGGTCATTCCTTCATCACATCTTATTGGCTTTCGGTTTTTGCTCTGAGTGGGTTAAGTGGGTTATGAGCTATGTCACCTCAACTTCATTCTCTGTTTTGATTAAGGACATCCCTTTAAACCTTTTTTCAGCTTCTCCAGGACTCAAAAAAGGAGATACTCTATCTTGGCTAAGGGTCTTGGCAAATTGTTAAAGCTTCATAAAAATAATGGTCTTATTCAAGATGGCAGTGGGCCCAAAATTCGGAGTCTCAAATCCACCTTTAGTTTGTAGATGGCATTGCTTTGATAGGCCTAGCTAATATTGAGGAGGCTTCCAATTTCAGAAAAGTCCTTGATATATAATTATCTGCTTCTAGTCAACAAATTAATGAAGACAAATCTAGTATTTTCTTCTTCAACACACCTAAGCCTTTTCAGCATAGAATTGCTACTGTTCTTCATTTTCAAATAGGACAGCTTTTGGTGGATTACTTGGGAATCCCTCTTTCTTCGAGAATCCTTAAAAGGTTCCATTGGAGGAAGATTCTAGATGGATTCAAGTTAAGGGTTAACCATTGGACCTTTCAATGGTTGTCCTTCGCAAGAAGATTAACTCTTCTAAAATCTATTTTGCAAGCTCTTCCTATTTACAAGTTACTTATCCTATCTACCCCCAAAAAAATTCTTAAAGAGTTTGATGCTTTGTCCAGGCAGTTCTTATGGGCTCGTAGATTGGATATCCACAAATGGAATCTGATGAGTTGGGACCAAGTTTGCAAGCCAAAAGAGAATGGAGGGCTTGGTCTTAGGTTATCTAAACTTAATAGTCAGGCCCTTGCTGCTAAATTATATTGGCAATGATGCAAAAATCCGAATCAACCATGGGCAAGAATTCTCAATTGTAAGTATTTGGGAGGAGTGGAGGATAAGGGCATCCTATGGATGAATTTGACTAGGAAGGGGTCTATGATTTGGAGCATGATTAAAAGGGGGGCTTCTCTAACTAAGGATGGGTTTTTTTGGATTATTAATAAGGATAACAGTGCTTTGTTCTAGACTAATTCTTGGGATAACAATCCTCCTACCCTCTCTTCTTTGAGTGAAGTTTTTCTAGAAGCGGGATGGTCAAGAGTTGCTGACTTCAAGCACACTACCCCTATAGGAAGGTATTTGATCTATCATTGGCGAGAACCACGGAGCTGGCCTAGAGGAGGATCTATCGAAGATCAAGATATGCTTGCTTCTATTCTTACTAATCACCCTTGTTCTCTAGAGGGTCCAAATTATCTATCTTGGTGCTATTGCACTAAAGGAGTTCATATTAATGCTCTTGGATAACATTTTTTATAGCAATAGAAATGTGGGAAATGTCTTTCCCCTTGGTGGAGGAGAATTTAGAATAAAATCAGCTAGCCTAAATGCAACATGTTCATGTGGCTGCTAATCTAGAACAAATGCTTGACTTGGTAGAACATTAGAAAAAGAGGATTTTAGGACCTTCATTTGTGTCCTTTGCAACAATAGTGAAGAATTTACAAATTGCCTTTTTTCCATTGCCCCTTCTTTGTTGTGATATGGAGCTTATGGTGGAACATTTGGAACAAATCAAGAATTCTTGCCTTCTCCTTGTCAGAGTTTTGGTATAATATGGGTCACCCCCCAATTACCGCTTCTTTCCTCGTGGTGGTGTGGGATATTGGTCCTTCCTTTATCCTTTGGTAGATTTGGCTAGAGCGCATATGACGCATTTTTCATGAGTGTCGTAATATAGTTTTGCAAGTTTGGTATAAGATTAGAAGTATGCTCAAATAAACTATTGAAGCCAAGTTTGTTGAAAGAATGAAGAAGGAACCCTTTATGTGTTGTCATTGATGTCAACATCAGTTGTTGATGTTTTCTCTACTCCGGTGAACAGAATGAAGATATCCTAATCCAGTATTTTGGTCTGCATTAATGCAGTGATAATATGTTAATCCTGACCATTATGTGCATCTATGTTCAAGATTTCAGCTGTTTTGGATGTATAGTTTGAAAGATATAAGTGACAGAAGTTCGGCATACAGTTTTGGCCTTGTATAGTGTAAATGGGTATGACCAATACGGTCTACGTTCCCCCGGTGTTAAGAGTTAGACTTTCCAATTTGGGGAGATTGCTTACAATTGTCAGTACCTTGTATATTCCAAATGGCGTGTGGTTATATGATCATATGGATCATTGGTGATTGAGCTGTTGGCTTATTTTGTGATTAGGTCTAATTCCTAGCCAACCTAATGCTTGATATATGTTGCGCTGATTAAATATGTATTGCGGATGTTAGTGAGATCTATTTTAGGTCCATGTTGACCTAATTCAAGTGTTGCACGTTTGGTTTAAGCGTGAAAATGTTTTTGATTCAAATATGGTGTCGACAAGGGTATTTTGATTTAAGATATGGCTACATCTAATTAGGCCAACCTAATTGATGTATGTGGATGTATTGGGTATATATGTAAGACATTTTGAGGTTGTAGGAGCATGACATGATATGTGATGCGATGTGATGCGACTATGCGAATTTTATGTGTACATGATCAGGATTATTGCAGATATATTGTGAATGTTGAGCGAATGTAAAGCAGAGCAGTGTTTTGTATTCAGAGCTTCAAAAGAATTGGAATCAGCACAAGGAAGGTGCATTTTGTATCAATTCACATCCTAGTTGTGTAGCCATTTTTGTTTTGTATCTATCTTTTTGTGGTTGTGAGCCCTATTGGACAGTGTGTCCTGAGTGAGCCTTTGTAATATCTTATAACCAATTATAATATATTGTGAGCTAATCCTCACCGTGGTTTTTCCCTTTTTGGGTTTTCCACGTAAAAATACTAGTGTTCATGTGTTATGTGATCTTGTGATTGTTTCATGCTTTCATTCATTACTATTGTTAGATGTGTTTTGTTTATTGGATGGATTATGATCAAATGGTTTAAGGGAATAATGATTCACCCCCCCCTCTCAGTATTCTACATGTTCAACAAAGTTTTGTATTGATAAACCTTTACCCTCCTCAGATGGTCGTGTTCCAAAACTCCTTGAGCTTCTCCCTTTTGGTGCTTCATAGACTAGACCTAGCCATAGATTGAGAATTGACCAAGATTGTAAAGGCTTTGTTCAATTTTTTTTCTCTACCTATATGGGAGTGCATACTAATAACTAGATGGAGGACTAGGCAATGAAAAAGGCTAGTGCACTTGTGTAGGGCATAGCTAGGGTTACTCTAGAAATTTGATTTAATTTCAGGCTTGTGTAATGTGGTGTGTTGGACATGGGTTATGAGGAGATTTTGGTGCACGGATACTATTATTTTGAGTTATGGATATAAATGTTAATTTGTGTGTTTAGACATTTAATTGCTTATTGGTGATATGGTGTGTTTATTTAGTTAAATAAATTGTTCATATCATGTTTGGTTAAGTGTTTAATTTTTGCAAGATTAAATGTCTTTAATTATCATGATAGATTTTGTTATTATGTGGTGTTGAAAACTTCAATGAATATATTTAATGTTTTGATTTTCGTTTCCAAAGTGTACTGATATTTTCATTGAGGTATTGCAGGTGGGCAGCCCAAGTTCTTTGGGAAATGGAGGCAAAGTCCAAATGCTGGAAACATACTTGTTGAATTTAATTTTAAAAGGGGGGATTAATGTTAAATGCGATTTGATTTTTATGATTTTATATTTGTTTGTGGAGGGAATTGTGTTTTAAATTTTAATGGTCTTTTCATATATGGGAAGTTGAAGAGTTGGGAAGAATTCCTTTTTAGGAAGGGATTTGGGTTTTGGTTAGTTCTCTCTGGATTTTTTTTTTCGAAAATTGATTGGATCCTTCTTGGAAAAAAGTAGGTGTGAAAAGATTGTTGCTTTCTTCTTGGAATTGGCTAAGAAAACAAGATTGGAAGCAGAAATTGAAAACTTTATTGGGTTTGGGCTGATCCTAACTTGGATAGCCAAGCTGTGAAAGACAACCTGTTGTTGGCAAAAAAAGAGTACATGTGAGCTGATTATTAATTCATGTATAATTCCTTCCCTGTTTCATGAAGTATTTTTTATGCACTGTATAATGAATTCATAAAAGTAAAACGAATTGTAAAGAAAACTATTGGTGAAAACAAAAATATGAATTCTCTATTCCTAAGGAATGTCAATCCCTCTATTGTACTGTCAATCTTCCTTGTTGAAATAAATTGGGTTTACAGAGACCCGTTAGAATCACAAACAAATCTCCCTGATAAACTCAAGATTTCCGGTAGAAGATGTTCTTTTCTATCAGATTACAGTAATGTTCTATTGATGTGCATAGAATGCAAATATAGCAAACAAATTTAATTATCCTTTGGATACTGCTTAACACTTTAGTTTATAATTAACACGCATGTATATTTGTTACTCATTTTATCATCCTTTGTTAGACTGTACAGTCTGCCTCTCCACAGCCTGTGCTATGGTGAGAAAACCGGTTATCCATATGGATTCCTCTCATACCCATTTAAACATGCATATAGTTCATCAGGAAAAATGAATAACGAATGTTTCTCTTTGTACAGTCGGCAGACTAGACTAATCATATCTTGTTTATTTCATAATGGGAATGTAACGTATTGTTGTTTCTAAAAAAAATAATAATCGAATCAGTTCTTTTCTAGATTTTTCCTTCTAATCAATAGAAAGTAATATATGAAACAAGAATGATGGTTGGTAATCCAAAACGATGGTTAGCTAATGGCCTTAATACTTAAAATAGAAGATGCATTGGGATATATATATATATATATATATATATATATATATGTTGTCTGACGCTGAGACTGGTGCTTTATCGCTTTCCGATTTTTAGCTTACCACAATCTTGTAATGTGTGAATATTAAGAAGGGTTGCGTGGTCATATTTATATGTGATTGACTGGTCGTAGCTATGGTCCATTTTGTAAATCTTTTTATATTTTCAAGCTTATCTTTGACTATAGGCGATACGCCATCTTGAGGGATCTGTGTGACTGCATTGTTTTCCTTTGCTATGCGTTTAATCCTGGTGATGAACCTCGCACTGCTGACAGTTATTTCCTAGCATAGTGCCTTGACAGCTGTTTATGTTAGTTATATTCCTTTCTCTCCGCTTATGCAAGGGTCTTTACAAAGTTTTGTTGCCAGCGATTTGCCTTGATTGTAATGCTTTAGAATGCCAAAATGCTCTGGTCGCGTCGGCCCCATTCTTAGCTTGTTAATTGCATAAAGAAGGTTGAAATCGTTTCCCAATCTGGTGTTGTCATTGTCCCCACAAAATGAAACCATCTGCTGTTCCATTTCTTTTGTGTTACCTACCTCTTGAAGATAAACCGATAAGCCTGCAACGCCTTGTCTTTTAACATTTTTAACTTCTACTTTATCTCCCTTCTAAAGCATAATATGCTGATAGCTTTAAAATATGTATGTTTTTAGATGATTTTGTTATTTAAGTGTATATGATAACCAGTATATAAATGTTAAATCTTGTGTGGGCACAAACGGCTCATTAATGTGTTTCATATGTCTATTTATTCGAAAATGTATAGAATCTGAATCATCAATGTGCATTTGAGTATTTATATTTGCAGAAGTATTATGTGTGCAATCAGGATATATATATATATAATGCCGACCATTTAAGAATTGGAATGCATAAAATGAGTTAAAACTTAGACAGTGGTTTATAAGGAGAAAGAACTTAGATGAAGTGAAACAAGTTCATTTATTTTCCTATTTAGCTATATCAATCTCTAAATCTTTATCTATTAAATTTTGAATTGATGTCAAAGGTATCTAACGGGAAAAATATTCCTTGTACAGTTATTACAACCAAGGTTTCCTCTCATTGTGTCGTTTCGTAATCATTTAGAGGATATTTAGATTATTATGTAAGTGGTTTATTTTCTTTTACTTAATCTATTAGTTTTTCCTTGAATTTAGTTATTTGGTCGTATTTCATGGGTCTATATTTGGGTGGGCATTACAACTTGGATGGAAAAAGGTTGTGTGCGAGATGGATTCTATAATCCTAGTTTCTTTGTTGAATAAAGGGATTTTGCAAGGCTCCTCATGGACATTAGATCAAATTGTTAGGAAAATTCTTCTAGTATCTTCAAACTTTAAGTCAATATCCTTTGCCCATATCCCTAAAGAGTGGAACAAGGTGGTAAATTGTCTTGCTTAATGGCCTCAAAAGGGATGGCTAGTTGGATTGTTTCAAACCAAAACGGGTAGGGCCAAACTAAAACCCAACAATTATTTCAACTTATCCAAAATAATCAGCTGGAATAGTTGTTGGAGTATGATTAGGAGGAAGCTTAGTATTGATGGAAGTTTTAAATTTCCTAGTCAAAGAATTGACTAGTAATGCAAGAATCCTCAATGGGTTTCTCTTATTTGGTTTGTATTGTTGGCTATAGGTATCTAGAAATTTACTCGATATGTATGTAATTAGCTTGTTTTGAATAAAAGTAACTATATTTTTACCCTTTACCGAAAAAGAAAAAAACTGAGTGTGAAAAGAACCTAAGAGAGAACTGGTTAAATAATATACCCCATTCACACCAATAATATTTGCCCCAAGCAACACAAACTGTTGGGTAAAAGTGTTGCAAAGTATAATGAACTATGAGTAATGTTAGAAGCAAAAGATGCATATCAGATGCAAAGATTCCGTGTTTTATTCATCAGATTTGATCTACCACTCCCCTTGAATATACAACTATCAACACTACATAGAAAATGGTTGAGGTTTGGCTAAACATCATGAATGGCCATTTTCACCTTCCACTTGAGAAAAATGGGACTGAGGTCCCAAGATCATTGTACACTGTCCATAATTTTTTTGACAATAATGAGCAAAACGAGAATCCTAACCAAGTTGCACTATGTACATAAAGTATATTCAAAGTTCTAACATTGTTCCCAATTGATGTTTCAATTTTATATTTCTAATATAAACCAGCATCTTTCTGTTAACAGTTGTTTATTTTTTCCTTTTACCATCCTACTTTAATTTCATATAAGAGGTATGTTTTGGTAGTTTAGACTACTGCAATGGATCCATCTGTATCTTTCAAACTGATTTTAAGGACAGTTAACCAATTCTGGATGATCCATTGACAAGTATTTGGAATCTTAAAGTTGTTTCTGTTCTTGGTATGAATAGACTAGGCTTGCCTATAGATGCTCAATTTTGAATTATCAAACCAAAAAAGAAATTTATTATTTGATCTTTAGAAACCTTGTTTTGGTAGAAAGACTAAATTCGGCATTCAAAAACATAAAACTTTCACTATTAACAAATCAAAACCACTGATTTAATAAAAAATCTAACCCAACATTTAGAAATATAAAACATTCAGAATTTGGCATTCAAAAACTTCTTTCTAATATAAAACCTTCATAATTGAGGTTTAAGAAATATGAAACCTTCATAGTTGAGGTTTAAGAAATATAAAACCTTCATAATTGAGGTTTAAGAAATGAAAAGGCTCCATCATTTTAAAAATCATAAAACCTTAATGGATTTAAAAGTACCCAAAACCCTTTGTCCAGTAAAATGAACTTCAGAATTTAGGTTAAAGAAATATAAAACTATCATCATTGATGTTTTAGCAAAAACAAAAGCCTCCATCATTGATGATTAGGAAACATAAAACCCTCATTTATTTAACACTAGCCAAAACCCTTTGTCCAGTGGGATGAACCTTAGTGATAAAGGTCTCGTAGCCCAAGATACTAAATCTAGAAGTCATGATAAAGTGTAGAAATTGGGTAAAATATGTCATTCAACTAGCTAGGTGCGGGTGGTTGGGTGGAGGGGTAGTGGCAACTAAGCCAAAGGTTACCCCAATAGACAAATTCAACTATTTAAAAAAAAGCATCCCACAACATCATCATTCCTTACAAAATCATCATCACAACAACCCATTCTCAAATGCCTTGCAAAGAACTATTGTGTTGGCAATAAGAATAGGCCTGTTAATTTGCATATTCAAAATTCCAAAAGATGAAGTCCAAGAAAACATAAACTAAATAACTAGCCATAGTGAAGGTGGTCTTACCTGATAGAATTTGTTATTATAATGTGATGCTCTATAAATGGGATCCAAATTAATGTGTGCTAATTTTTTTAGCAGATAAACTGGCCGAGTAATAATTTTTCTTTTTATCTTGCCAAGAGATGGTATCCAACTAGCAAATTCCCCTATGGCTCGAACAGAATAATGACCCACTTCAGCTAATTGTCTGAGAATTGAAAAACTCAAGCACCCACTTTGAAAATAACTTCCATAAAAGTGCCCTAAAATTCTAGTAACCAATATACTTTTTGAACAAAAATTATATGAATGTTTAGAATGCATTTTTAATACTGCTATAATGCACAATCGCTGGCAGATAAGGAGAGGACAACCATTGTAGCTATCATCTTGTAACATGTGGAGGTGAGGAGGTTGTGAACTGTGTTTACCTCTCCTGTCTTGATTTTTTACAGTCAAAATTCTTTAAAAATAGGATTTTGTATAGACCTAAAGTCACATGTTGTTGATAGAATTGTATGCCTAGGTATTCCTCAAGTTATTTTCTTCGTTGCAGATGGGTGCAAAAGAGCAAGTGGAGGAGGAACTGGCAAACATGGCAGCTTTTGGGGAACTCGGAGAGCTGGAGCAACGCATGAATAAATTGCTCACACCACAAAATATGGGAAGTCAGCGGTAGACTCCCAACCAGAACAGTGTAGGAGATTTTCTTTGCCTCACACAAACAAGGATTTGTTTGGGCATTGTTAAGAACCAAATAAAGGTTTTACAAATTCTTTATTTTTTTAATTTGTGTGTAAATAAGGATATTGATCTTGGAAATTCTCTTTTTATTTCGCCATCTTTATATATATAGAAAAGGGTTTTTACAAATTCTTTATTAACTTGTTTGTAAATGGGGATGTTGATCTCAGAAATTCTATTTTAGTTTCGCCATTTCTTTATATATATATATATATATATATATATATATATATTTTTTTTTTTTCCTTGGACAAAGTGTGGCCACAATGAACGTTGATGTCCTAAGAAAGAAAAAATAGTTACTAACTACTTAATTTATATTCTTTTAAAATATAATTATAATATAGAATTTGAAAGTTTCGTGAAAGGGACCGGGATTAAAGTTATGCACAAAATTAAACTAGCACTTGCACCAAAAGGAGGTACAATAGTCACACCCATAGTTGCAAGACTCGCTGAGTATTCAGCGAGTTTTTAAAAACTCGAAAGTTTTCTTTGCTGGCAGGTTTTCCCTGCATTTACTCGCCACAACTGCTCGCAGGGTCAAGACCAAAAACTCGGCAAGTCCGATAGAAAAACTCGCCCGCTCAAAAAAAGTCACCCACAGCCGGTTAAAGGGCATTTTCATTTCATTTTTTCAATCTAACAGTTGCTCTTCTTCACCAAAAACACCCTCCCAAGCATTTATCACGTTAATGCAAAATGATGTATACCATGAAGGTTTATGTGGTTTTGGAGGTCTTAATTTGGCCCCCAAACCCCCACGAGGGGCACTGCCCCTCGAACCCCATTGGGGACATTGCCCTCAAACTCCCATTGAATTCATTTGATTTTCTAGGTACTCTCCAAGTCCAAGTTTCCAAGTTTGCCTACAAGTCTTCATCTATAATATGGTCTAGTTCTCCCTCTCCCCTAGTTTCCACTAGACATGGGAAGAGGAATACGTAAATTTGTAAAATATATTAATGTAGTATTTACTTTCAGTTTTATAAAAACAATTTGTTATTTTGATTTTGTTTCAGACTATCAATATCAATGCATTCCACAAGAGGATGTCATGTTGTACCCAATTTGCTTTCAAATCAATCAAATACAACTAGACTCAGCTTGTTTCTTTTATGTGCTCATTTATTGACTCATTGGATGCATCTTATCATTGAATTTTGCAAAATAAATGCATTTTTAATGAAATTTAAGCAATTTTTTAAGTTGTCGAGTTTTTGCCGAGTCATGTCTTTTGGGCTTGGCGAGTTTTTCAACTATGGTCATAAAGATTGTAATTATATAGAATGTCCTACAAATTTGACAAGAGTTTTATAGTTGAATTTATAAGTACTTTGTTTAAAAATTGATACAACATCAGAAGTGTGTACTAATGATTATTAATTATTTACAGGCCTTGATACAACATTAGATTGTTTTTCTTGACATGAGTCATTGTAACAACCTTGGATGTCATGCCCATCGACATGTTGAACATTGATTTTTGTTTGAGTATAGAATTGGGAACGTTGAACATCATCTAGATGGTTCTGTAGCAACAAGTAATATAAAATTTGAGCAGAGAAGGAAGTGTAATCCATTTATTTGTGTGTTATGAATTCATATAATTGACAAATATTTTGATACATGTTAAGTGCAAATGTTTTTGTTATGCATAAAATAACATCTAAAATTGTTGTTGATTTAAAACATAGTCTTGAAATAGAAAAATTAAATTTACAAAATATTTGTTGATCAGAAGAAGATGCTGGCAGCTCCAAAAAGATGAAGTTTTTGAGAATGTTTATTGGAATGTTTTAACGTCTGAAATGCTGCCAGCGCAGGTTAGTTCATGCAGCAACATGTAGAAGGAAAAGGTGTTTTAAAAGACAAATGTCAATCTATTTTCAAACAGTTGTCAAAAGGTGAAAAACAATTAAAATATTGCATGGCACTATTAAACATTTAACACCTTCAAAATCATACACATTTTGGCTATTTTCTTATATGTTGGTGTTGAAACTTAGGAGGCCTGTGATAAAACCTTAACTGCAAGGTTTAGTTGGTAGTGAAATCCATGAATAATAGCAATTATAATAGCTGGCTAGCATTCTTCCTCTCACCCCACTCAGCAATAGAGGCTGGGGGTCATGGGGATCCTCCTCATAAGTCCCCTGCACAGTCAGCTTCTAGTAGATTCTGTAATCTGCAGGCTTCTTCTCAGATACCTCATTCAACTATCACTTATCACAGCTATGGAGAAAGTGGATCCATACTCATGAGAGGCATTGTAGATGACACTAGGATGTGCATTAAAACTATAAACTTAAATAGTCTACCACCAACTGTTGATGTTATCCTAATGTCATTTACAATGTCTAAAAACATTTATGTTCATCATTTTATATGCCAATTAAAAACATTACCATGACCATATTGCAATGTGATTTTAATTCAGACTTGACACAGTATTAATAAACTGCATATCACTTCTCTTAGTACAGTGAGTGAAAACTGCATGCTTTGTATGCCTGGTGACCTGGCCCCTGTTTGTGTCGTGGGTGAGGAGCCAGCAAACCCTCATGGCTTTAATTTCAACTCTACACTCCTCAAAGTTACTCCATTGCCATAAAATACTCCTACCAGAATGGAGGTTCTAAATTCTCTATACATTCATTGTTTAAATCTTTTGAAACTTTGCAGACCACGGTGTCCTCTTTATCTTTAAAGGAAATACAATATCGTATGCAGGGGAAGAGAAACATTCAACTAATATCTAGGAAATAGTCATTTATTCTCTGCTAACAAATCCATTTTTCTAAAGTCTCAAATATAACTCCAACTAAAAGAATTATCTAATGGTCCCTCTTGCCCAACAGAGGCTACAATAAAGCTCCAAGGAAGATAAAAATATATACTTCTGATTTTCAGAATCTTTCAAATTTTCAAGCATCTAGGAATAAAATATCAATGGAATCATATGTTCTATGATCTAGAAGCCTAGGTTGCCTCTTAGCAATCTGATGGGACTCTGTCCTTAGCCATAGGAATATAGCACCAACAAACAAGAAATCAATCCCTGAGATAACTTTTGAAGACTGACAATGGCTCTTAATTTAAGTTTGATAAGCTACCATGAATACCAAAATATTCACCATGCAGTTTGTTGAAATCAATACTTTCAATCATAGGTCTGTGGAATACAACACAAAATGTAATTCAGCAAACAGTACGACCACAAAATAACTGTGTTCTAAAAACATAAATACTTTGTAGCACACTTACAGTCTGTCTTGAACCAAGTTAAACCACTCCATATGGCACTGCTGCTATAACTGCAATTGCCTGCATGAGGATAGACACAATATTAAATAAACAATGGCTGACGGTGTAGAATTGTTTCGAAAATTAAAAAAGGCATCAGCACGCTAGAAACTTGAAACTATTTCCCACACAATAGTACAACTTTCTTTGACCATTTGCCTACCCAACCCCCAAAGTAAAACAACTGCAAAAATAATGAAAGATCCTCACCTTTATAGCTGCGAATTGATTTTTCCAACCATCGCGATACTGCAGTTAACATGAATAAATTCAAATATAGAAATATAAACTAATAAAATGTAAATCTCACCCATCTCAAAGAGCAAACAAATCTTGAAAATTGTACTTTCAATTATTATCTGATGAAGTGGATAAAATCAGTAAGTAGCTTAGGATCCCACATGAGGATTTGTGTAAGAATCATTTACTTAGACAAAAAAATTGTTCCCAGTCATTAATCAACAGAACAGTAGAATTTCTCTTAACCATTAGTAAAATAGAAATGGTTATTAATTCATTTGTTATTTCAGAATCATACATGTTGAATGTTGTCCTAGTCCAAAGAAATGGCAAGTATATGCATCTTGCATATGATTTGGTTACTAACCTCAAAACTTGACGATCCATTAAGTGACTCAAGAAAAGTTCCTCCCACTAAGAAAGTTCTCTTGAAAGATCCATTGATGCCATCCAGAAAAGGCAATGCTTCCAATGGTGCTGGAACAAGAATCGTTAGGAAATACCATTAATAAATTGTTCAAAAACGCTTTTTAATTAATCAGGGGGGATTAGAAACCTTCAACATTTAAAAACTCATGAACAAGATGTAATTTCTTATTGTAGTGATTTTATAAAACATGATGAACATAAGGCTTTCGAAGAGTAGAAGCTATGCAGTATGAAATGACTTGAAATATTGGATGATATTTTCTACTTGTGTTTGTGATAAGCTACATGGTGGAAAGAGAATAAAACGCAAGTACAACAAAAAATGATACGGCCATGTATAGATTCCAAAAAAAAAAACTCACTAAAACCATGGCAAGTGACCTACCTCAAGATTCTGCACAAACTGTGTTGTGCTGTCAACAATGGCAATGAGAAAAAATGGGCAAAATTTGCAGGAAAAATTTACGAAACCCTACCACAGCAGAATTCTTTTAAAAAATTTAAATGAGATGAACCAAAGCCCATCTCCCTACAGCTGCTGCTTCAATCTATTCACAGTAAACCAAAACCATATCAAGCATATTAAATACCATTAAAACCAAGACGGCTAGAATTCAAGGTATACCCTAGGTAACAACTTTCATTTAGAAAACTTTTCCAAAAAAAATTGGTAAGTTTTCTCTATATGAGGATCATGACTGTTATAAATACAAATCACCCTTTTTAGGTACAAATAGTCCCTATTATTAATGATAATTACCTAGGATATTAATGAATTACCCAATCTATGTTGGGATCACCCATGTCAACAACAAAAAAGACAGGTGACTATGATAAAGGACAGGCTTAGAAACACATTATGGGGTTCTCTGAGGATCTAAAATTGATTATCAAGGTGACAAGAAGGTCCTAAATATTTTCAACGCCTAATTTTAAATTTAAGGGAGGTTACAACCTTTAAATACCAAAATAAGAGTCAAAGACCTAAGAGAAGATAAGGGATAATCCTAGGAAAGCATTCAGCCACCTAAAACTATCTAGGCACAACTTCCTCTATTTAAGTGCTATGAGAAAATGGTCTGAAACAAACATTTCCTATGTGCTTAAGGTTGAATTTACCATGTTTAGAAACTACACAATCCATAATTCATTTTAATTAACATCACTAATTACTATTTGTTGGTGTTTCAATTCGCACCTCTGGTATGCGAATTAGAAACGGACAGCTATGCACAGATTAACTGCTCTTCAAATTAGGAGGGGAAGCTCCCTCTTCGTTGATGTTTCTCAAAGAAAGTAAAGTAAAACTAATTGCCAATCTTTTTGTCCAGCTAAGAGCACAAGGTTATAAAACTCTAGCGCTGTAGCTGAGATTTTCTCTTTTTGAATTTCAACTACGACTAAGCCTACTCTAATGACGCTTTTAACAGCTCAAGTGAACTCGGAACTTGAGAGTTAAAGTAATCAAGGAATGATTCTTTGACACAAAACTCACATAAACTCACTCTCAACGTACACCTTAAGACTCACTGTACTTTTAGATGCAAGCTGAAATAAAGATTATTTAAGCATAACACACAAAACGGAAACCTGAGACAGTAGATCAAAGCAGGCATAAAATTTCATTTTTTCAAATTTCAAATAACAAAGATTACACTTCTGGGACGGCGGGATTGTAGCAATAACAGGCTTACAATTTAGCGATCAACCAAAATACATTGACACAAGTAACACATAAACTAAACAATATCTTGCAGCAAAGGTAGGCATACAAGCTTGCTCTTACACTAAGTGAACAGACACTGAATAACAACTTGCAAGCAAAGTAGGCTTAGCAATTTTCTATAACAATAACAGTTAAAGAAATATGGGCAAGGCTGCCCTTATTTATACACAAGCAGAGGAGTAGGGAACCCTAAAATCTCCTTGCTTTTACAACCAAGACTTGCCAGCATGCAAGCTTTATTTCTAAAACTAAAACAAGATAACTATCTAACAACCTATGAAAGCAAAAAACAGGGAAAGTGCGAACTATTACAACTTGATTCTTTCTCTTTCACAAAGAATGGATAAGGATGAGACAAGAATAGCAAGAAAGCTCAGAGAAAGCATCAAGTTCACTGCTGCTTTTAAGTTCTATTCTCAAAAATATAGCTGCCCAAAGAGGTGATTCATTCATTGATAATTTGGGAAACTCTATCCGCCAAAAAGCTGATTTGTTCTTGATTTCAAGTGGAGAGTGTTGCATGCCGAAAATCTTGATTTTTGACTGTAAACTCGAATATGTTCGGAAACTTTTTGCACGAATTGCTGAAAATAGAATCTTGAAAAAGCAGTTTTCCGAAAAAAAGCTAGGACCTAGGTTTTGTAGAGAATCACGTTCTGAAAGGACCCAGATGATCAAATTTCAAAAAAACTAGAGTTTTTCTAAAAAAGTGCAAAAAAAGTTGATTCTTGAGAACTTGAAATTTTCCAAAGTTGAAGAGAATCAAAAATTAAGTGGACGTAGATGAATGAATTTTGAAAAAGATGACCCCCTTCTTCTGAAAAGTGATGCCCTAGAAAAATAAAGCATGAAAAAGCAAGCCTCTGTGCATGCTAATCATGAAAATATGAAGAACTTCGAAAAAGCACCATGTTTTGGCCTTCAAATCTTGATGAGAAGAAAAAGATACTTTTCTTCCTCTGGATGCCAACCTGCAAAAAGTGAATAATGAATGCAAAGGCCTTCTTAAATAGGTTTTGAGGAAGAAAAGCGCTTTTATTTTCCAGCTTTAAATCTTTGAAGCCAATCTTGAGCAGGTTCGTTGAATGTGGACGTTGTTTGGATGATGCATGATGAAAATTTGAAAATTTCACTAAGGCATTGATTCATGGGCACTCTTCTTGACTAGGAGCACTTTTCCTTAGTAGACAGCCAATTTTCTAAAATTTTCAACTTTTTGCTTGATAAAATGCCCTCAGTTTGATCTTCATTTCGGCCACTAGATTGATCTCGTGAACTGATTGATGATCTCGTTACAGAGCCTGATCAAATTGGAGAAGATTGTTCTAAAGACTATAACTGCTAAAATCATCATCTGAGCCCTCAAATATTGGGCACCCTTGGCTACCTGGGGCGCCCATACTATCTAGAGATAGCCATTTTTTTGATGTTCTACAATTTGCTTGTTTTTTGAACTTCAGGTGAGTTTTTTGTTGAATTCATAATTTTGAATGTTTGATTGACCTGATGAACTGGCTGACAGATTTGTTGGATAGCCTAATGAATTGTGAGAAAGATCTTTTGAAGGCTGCATCTCTTGAAAACTGATTCTAGGGGGTCAAAAGCTTGGGCGCCCCTGGCTAGCTAGGGCGCCCAACTCCTCTAAAGTTAGAATATTTTCTATATTTTTCAACTTTTCTTTCGAATTTTTCATTTAGCACAAGTTTATCCCTCCGTTCAATTTGCACTATCTGGTGCTTGACAAATCCAATGATCTTGCAGATGAATCCGTTGAAGAGCTCGACTGAAACTGAAGAAAACTTGTTGGAGGTCTCAAACCCTAATTTCACTTTCTGAGTGCCCAAAAGCTTGGGCGCCCCTGGCTACCTGGGGCGCCCATGATCACCAAACTTAGTCATTTCTGGATGTTTTTCAACCTTCAAATTTATACCCCATGCTTCGTCCTCCATTTGATCTGCAACTGCAGGTGACTGATTGATCCAATGAACTTGCTGATAGATTCACTGCGAAGCCAGAGGAATTTTGAGCAAGATACTTTAGAAGCACAAACCCTAACAACTGCAACTGATAGCTTGAAATGATGGGCGCCCCTGGCTAGCAAGGGCGCCTTTGCTTGCCAATGTTAGTCAAATTTTATCATTTTACAACTTTTCCTCTACTCCTCATGTTCCGCTCTGTGTTTCGATTGTCAGGGTTGAAAAATATACTAAGGCATGAATGGCTAGGCGCCCTGACTGGACAAGGTCGCCTAGCATCTCCGGTGTCACCATTTTCAAGATTTTCCAGCTTCTCTCCTTCATTCTCCGTTTCACGAACATCTTTCGCTGTTAACTGATTTGTGCAGTGCTTGGAACCTTGAATTTGACACCTGGCAGTTGAGCAACCTCCATTGATGACCTTGGAGCTCCTATTTTAGCTTCTGAAAAAGCAGAATAAACCCACTAGAGAAAAACTAATCTTTTATCAATTTTGATTGGACCAACCTAATGAGGAAGTATTTTCAACCAATCAAAATCAGTTTGAACCCTGGAAGCCAACAATTCTATTTTTAGAAACTTTTGCCAATATCCATTTGAGAAGAAACCCAAAAAAAGTCTATTTTTAGAAACTTTCTAGTTTTAGAAAATTTCCTAAAATTTAGGGCCAAAAAACTGAGATTTGGGTTTTGTAGAAAACTTTGCTCTAAGCAAACCCAAATCCTTAGATTTTAAAAATTTTGAGTTTTTGACCAACATACATGACATGCAAAATCCCATTTTTCGACCTTTTTGACAATTTTTGACAAGACTTTTACCATTTCTACAAAATGCCTAAGTGTAGAAAAAATTTTAATTTGGGGTACAACACTATTCATGAGATAATCCTAGGAAAGCATTCAGCCACCTAAAACTATCTAGGCACAACTTCCTCTATTTAAGTGCTGCGAAAAAATGGTCTGAAACAAACATTTCCTATGTGCCTAAGGTTAAATTTACCGTGTTTAGAAACTACATAATCCATAATTCATTTAACTAACATCACTAATTACTATTCATGAGAAAATTTGCCTTTTTCCTTCCCACAAATTTACCGTATATAGATCTCTTAGGTGAAAGTCGAAAGGGTGCAACTATGCACAAACTTGCAAAGTCATTATGCATTTTCAGAACTTGCAGAGTGTGCAGCAAGTTCCACCTCCCTGCCAAGATATAAACACAAAAATGAATCTATTGAGAAATCTTTTCTAAGAGCGCGTTGACAACCATGAACGTGGATGTGAGAGCTTATACAAGGTACGTAATTTGTTTGGTTTCCTACCTCATGGAATGAGAGCATAGCATATGCATAGAATGAATTACTGAAAAGCTTTGGAAATTTTCGAGCAATTGTAACTAATATGCTTAAACCAAATTGCAGCTTCTTCCCCTGCCTGCACTAGAATGGAGGCATTAGAACAGGATTGAAAAAGATTTTTGGCAGATTTCATTGTTGCAAATGACTTTGCAGCAATGTATGCTTGATGTGGGAGCTTAAATAAGGAATATGAAACTGTTTATTGCAGTGCACCAAATAAATGTATTCTCATAAAATGCAATGATTGCAAATTAGACACAAAATGGATTTGTTCAAAAGGCATTAGCAGTTTCCAAAGAGATACAAATGAATTTGGCAGATTAAAAACCAAACATCCCCATTCCTTGTGCAAAAATGGGAGCTGTGAGATGTAGTATGATCATCCTTCAAAGAATTTTCAAAAATGTTTTTGCCAGAATGTTGAAGTTATATGTGCTGTAGTAAATAAGTATACAAAATGTCAAAATGTAGTCACAAGTGCTGAAACAAGATATAGTTTTTCATCAAATCATAATAGAGATTGGTTTTCTGTAAAGTATTGGCGTTGCAAACATTTGGCAGAGATTTGTGCAAAGGGTGGAGGCATATACAAGCTTTAAAGATTTCATAACTTTTGCCAATGTCCTCGCACGAAGAAATAAGGTATGGCCGTCCATCAAAGAATAATCCAAAGTGGATTCTTATCAGAAGTTACTATTAACAGTTGTTTATGTAAAATGTGAATGTATATTGTATAGATAGTGTATGCAATCTGTTTCACAAAATGCCTCGAGGAGTTTCAACCTACAGAGGAGGCACACAAACTGTTTGACAAAACATCTCAAAGAAATGTGGCGTTATGAAATGCAATACTCGCAGCAACCCAGTATTTCTTGAAAGTGGTAAACAAGTCCATACATCAAGAAGCAAGATCATTTTAAATGTGCTATGAACATTACGACTGATGCATTAGTATTAAAAGCTTACAGCTATAGCAGACTGAAGTTTGATGTTGAATATGGACTAAAACGAGGAACAACAGATAATTTTATATCATCATAAGTCCAATGGAAATAGCCAAGAAAACATGAGAATCTTCATGAACCCCCAACAATGCATTAAAAAAAGAGGAATTTGATTTCATATTATAGTGCAATTATCATTGCGAGTATAACTACAGAATGTGAAAATACAGGGTAAGCGAGCGAACTGCAAGTTCAAATTTGCCATATCTTAATACACAAAAACTTACATCAAATCCAGTTACCCCAAAATCGCCACATTCAAATCCTAGCAATTGACTAAAGGATCACTAAAAAAACCCTCATTCCGCATAAAAACAGCCCAAACCGAAAGAAAATACATATCATGATCCTTTCCTTGCAGTAATATGACAAAACGTTTGAACACTTACCTAATAAACTAAGCCTGGGAAGAACCAAACTCCTCAAAGAATCGGAAGCCAAGAGGAGCAAAACCACAGCAAAGAAAAAATAATATAATGAAATGAACCCCAAAAATCCTTCCAAGAAATCGGAAATATTTTCTCATCAACACCAAGATGCTCTGATAACAACAGAATTGTTTTAGAATGAAATAAACACAGCAAAAAATGAACCAGCAGCGTACAGATTCCCAATTTAAAAAACTCAACGAAACCATGGCAAGTGACACACCTTAAGATTCTGCACAAATTGTTTCGTGCTGTCAACCATGCCGACGAGAGAAAAAGTGCAGAATTTGCAGGAAAAATATTACGAAATCCTACCAAAGCAGAAATTTAATAAAAATGAGACGAACCAGAACCAATCCCCCTACAGCTGCTGCTTCAATATTTTCACAATTAACGAAAGGTAGATCTAAAAGTATCGGGGTTTTAGAGCTCCGAGATTCTAAAGCTCGAGACAAGATTTTTGCAGCCTTTCAAACGAAATTATCAATTGCGCGTCAGAATTTGATTTCAGGCGTGAAGCGAGAAATGTTTGAAGCGCTCGGAAAAAGTTCCCGGCATGACAAATATACTGAATCCCGGTGGGCAATGCCCACACAATCTAGCCTATAGGCTCATAATTTGATTGCAAATTTTATAAAAGTTTTATTCTAAGAGTATCAAGTGTGCAATTTTTAGATGTCTTTAATGAGGGGTATTCATAAAAATTTATGGAGATATCAATATTTTCAATAATAATCAAATTTAAATTAAATTAATAAATTAGGTTGATAAATTAAGAAATAGGTATGTTTAGTAGTTTTAAATGATATGTTAATATAGAGTTTTTGATGATAAAAATTGTTAAGTTGCAATTAATGATCAAGAATTCGAATTGATTGATACATTTTATATTGAACATCTATAACAAACCCTTAACAAAGATTGTTTCTAACAAGGACTAGACTAGGTCATGCAATTTTATCTTGATGTTATAGTCTTCTCTATTATCGATGCATGTGTGCCTTCTATACCTATCATTGAAAAAAGGGTTGTGTTAGAAAGCATGGTGGAATCCATTTTAGAAAGGAAAGAAGACATTTTAACTTCCTTGATAACACTCAAACTTCTTAAGAGTTGTAATAAATTCCTTACATGAAATAACTAACACTCAAACTTCTTAAGAGTTGTAAAAAATTCCTTACATGAAATAACTATATAATATACAAATGCCCAAGAAAAATAAAGGTGTTGTTATTCAAGTGTTGTGCTTTTCAAGTGATTACATAATGTAATTCTAAGACTATCTAATGATTTAGAAATGACATGAGATTTTTTTTATCACTATATGATCCTAGTTGTTCAACCTAAGATATTTAGCTTTTATAACAATAAAGGTAATTATCATATTTTGGAAAATTAAACTCAAGAATGGGAGATTTGAAATTTGAATTAGATGGACCAAGCCATGTTATGCAACCTAGCCATGTATAGTGTTGCACCATGCAAGTTAGTCTAGGCTAGCAATGGACCCAAGATATCTAACTAGTCCTAACTAAGGTAATGGATAAGGAGATTTAGCAAACATGTTTGAGAGTGAAATTAATTTGCATGTCAAACAAGTTAAAGTGAGCACTTAAATAGTGCTCAAAGTGTTGTAAAAGTGTTGGTTATGCTTTTTTATCCCTTATATTTTGTCATCACTTTATAGTGTACGAAGTTATATGAGTCATGCATGCTTAAGTAAAATGTGTTGTAAGTGAAATTAGCAAACAAACCCAAGATACAATATTGGGTGATGCATTAAGATCTTTGTGTACATGTAGAACTAAAACCCTACATACTTGCCCAAAATTTGTTAGTTGTACCTAAAAAGTAGTATTAGTGTACAAAAATAAATAATCATCAACATTGTCTAAATAAGTGTAAAATATGAAGTGGAAGTGTCTAAATTAGTGTGGTGTGTGTTATGGTGTATAAGACAATGTGGAGTTAGAACCATTATGACCCCCACAAAGTATACGTGTGGCACAAGGTGTACAAAGTATCATGATACATAAGGCAATTATAGATTTGGAACTAGTGTGTCCTCCACAATGTATGCAAGCATGATCACCTTGTAAAGTTTGTATGAATCATGATGCATAAGGCAATCATCTAGTTGGAATCGATGTGACCCCCATGATGTATGCAAGCATGAGACCATGTAAAATATTAGTTTAGATATAATCATGATGGATAAAGAAATTATGGAGTTGTGTTTGATGTGGGCCCCATAACATATGTGTTGACATCCAAACTAAGATCAGGGTGATCCCACAATAGTGGTTTACAATTTTTGGCCAAACTGGACATTGAAATTATTATTTTTACCTAAATCTTCACATTCGGGCACCTATAGTGGCTAAACCATGAGGAATTTGAAGATGATCCAAACTAGAGTCTCATCAAATTTTGTTTGTAGATTCTAAAAAAAAAAATCAAAATTTTTGGAATCAGATTGCACTTCTTTTTCCATCTCCCACGAAAACTGGTTTTTTTCATATAACAACATTTTTAAAAAGTGACGCTCACCGTATACAACATAACTTTTTTTGTATGAAGGATAAAATTCTAATTTTTTTGAATTTAGATTTGTAACTACAATATCTAGCACTCTCATTTGGTCTCATAGTTTTTTATTGAATATTTTTTCCTTAATCAAGTTTCGAAGTCAAACCAATTGCAATTCAAACATAGGCGGACTATATACAACATAAAAAAAATTGTATGTATCAAAATTCAATTTTTTTTTTTAATGGATCAAGGACATCAATACCCAGCATGAACATATTTTTTAAAAAATTATTTTGATAATTTGCTATTTTTTCACATGTGCAAAACAAAGAGCTTAATTTTCGGTGAAAAACCTATGTTTAATAAAACTAAAAAAACACATACATAATAAAACCAAAACATATTAAAATTATATTTGTTGGATAGCTCGTTCTGAGTACTACTATTTTCCAGTTGGGTATGTGAAATCTCCTCCATTTTCATCCTCAACCCACGCTTCGAAGGGCAAAAATTTGGAAGTTTTTTGTGAGAGAGGGTGGGAAGGTGGGAAAAGGGGGGTTCGAGAGAACCCCCTTCCACAATGGAAAACACATGTTTCCAGATTCAAAGGGGTTTGATCGAACCCTGGTTCGAATGAACCCATTTTGGGTTCGCTCGAACCTTGAGTTTGTTTGAACCCCTCAAAATGATTTTTTTTTTGTGGGGGCATTTTTTGGAAGTTTTCCTTCCTCATTCGAATTGTAAACCACTTTTGTGGGTTCACCCATCATCACATTATAGTTTCATGTTGTGTGTATGTTAAATATTGTGCAGGACAAAGGGTTTGTCTTAACTTTTTATTTTCATGTTTGGTTATTGAGTAGTTATTAATAATTGCCTTTCATTTAAGTGGTTCATTTCAATCTCCTTAGTGATCAAGTGTCAACCCTTTGTGTATCAGTGGATTAGCTTAGCGAGTTTGATATGCAATTTTATTGAGTAGTAACAATAATTAATCAACTTTGAGTTTAAGGGTGCACATTGTTCCATTCATTGGTAGCTTCACACAAAATCCCTAAGTAATGGTGGTCATTGATTGAGATCTAATTGACAAGGTACATGTGTCTAGAAAAAAGAAAGGTGAAAAGTACAACTTTCCTTGGAGTTGCATTAGCATAATGTATGATCATAGGACTAAGACAAGTCAACACTTGATCAATGACAAATGGTATTTTTAAACAACTTTTGGCGAGGAAATACCATGGAGTCATGTCATCAGTCAAAGAAAAATAAGAATTAATTTTAACAAAGGCTCATGATATCATTGATGCTCATGTGTCATTAGATTAGTCTTGATCCAAAGGCTTACACTATCCTCAAGGCTTGGTAGGAAGGATCTCAAATATAATTCATATCACTAGTTGATCAAATATAATTATATTATGTTTGCTTTGTTGATCTCAAAACAAGGTGGGGAAATGTCAAGCTAAGTTGAACTTATTGAATAATAGAATCAAGTAATTTTGGTATGGCCATTTGCATGATCCAATGCACTTTGATAGAAGTAGATACTTTGGTAGATTTTTTCATCAAGCAACTTGGCAATTTATCAATATGTTAAGGGCATTGATTTCTAGAGCTCACAAAATATCAATTGTTAAATGCAAGGATTATTTAGCGAGTAAATTAAAATTCTTGCAAGCATATCAAATAGGCACAAATTTTTTATAATTGATTTTGGTAGATAGTAAAGTCAAAAAGTAAGCATTTCTAATGGTATTTATATTGCCCACAACCATTTATCTAAAATGAATATTAATCCAAGTTTTCATTCAAGATTGAAGTATGAAATATTTAGCCAATAAAATTTCATCCCCCTTCTAAATTAAAATGTGGTGGTGTATTAAATATATCAAAGGAACAATTCTCACAAATTGAATTAAGAAATTAAAGGCATAAATTTCCCTATTAATAAAGTATACAAGGGGAAATAAAGGTTTTGTGGTGACATGAAGGAAAGTTGTAGAGGTAGATGTGATTTGGTGTCATGTTGTTCATCTAGAAGATGGTAGCTAAGAGAATTAATGGGGAATTTTTTGTGTCCACTTTGTTTGTAGAAACCAATAGGAAATTAACTCCTTATAGCATGGGTTATCTTGTATCCATTAAACTAGTTTCAAGAATCAATGGAGTTAGGTTTCTACATATGTCATGCATGTGGATTTAGGAAGATTTTCTCCATATCATATAAAAGATCTATTCCAAAATAATTTTCATGTAATAATTAATGGTATTATATATTGGGCCCTCCAAGCATTGAATTCCTTGTAAGAGGATTGATTTAATGAACTAATATTCTACCATATATTTTAGGTTTAGATGCAACAATGTTGATTGAGACATGTGTCAACTATGTAAAAGATTTGGTAAATATGTTGGTTATAAATGCAAGTTCTCTTTGAGAATTGGATATTTTTAGCAATTTTGTATAGTGTTCTTTGGTCTACATAATCTCTAGGTTCAAAATATGTGGTTCAATTTTTTAAGTATTGTGCATTTCATATTTGTAATTCTATAGAAGGCTTTTATAAGCAGTTATCTTCTCCATGTATCGATGCATCCATGTTTAAGTAAGGAATTTAAGGAGTGTGAGAATCATGTCTTCGAGGCGACATTTGTTGTCTTCTTGTCATTTCAAAATAGTATTATGTCTCACTAGTTATAAGAAATCAATAATCACATGGGGTTCTTTGTTCACTCATGCATGGTTACAAAATATTATATCATGTGAAGTTTCTTAGTTTTGGCATTAAATGAAAATTTATCTAGATTAATGAGATTGCATGCAATTCTAGTTCTTTATTCTTGTTGATTTATATCAAGTTATTTTTCTCAAATTTATAGATATGTTTACCCTTATCTTTAAGTTTTGACTTTATCATCAATAAATTAAGGTATTGGTCTTAATTTGGTAATTAAACATTCTTTAGATTGAATATCATCCTCTATTCCTTGTAAGTTAATGTAATTAGTATCCTACCAACTATCATAACTCATGGATATTTACCTTTGACATGCATTCTTAGAGTAATTAATTATTTGTCTATCTCCAAAGAGTTATACATGTTTTATATTTTCAAGGTCATTATGAAGTATTGAGTGATAAATGATATTGCATTTGGTGATATAAATTTAGTTTTGCATGTTTAGTTGCATTTATAACCTTATAGTAGTTTGTTGTTAAGATGTATTTAGTTTGTAAGACTAATAATCTACTATAAGAGTTATTTAGTGACAAATATTTGGGGTAACCTTATGTGTGAACTAGTTATTTTTTATTTCTCTCTAATTTTCTTGTAAAGATCTATAGAAATACTCTCCTTAGCATAGTAGATCCAAAAGTGTAGATGAGTTGTCAATTGGTCCAAATCACTTATAATTTGATCATGAACCTCGCCTAGTTTATTTAAACCAAGTTTGGTCCCTAGGTTTGGATTATAAGACGAGTTCACTAGAATTGCAAGATCGTTTGGATAACCAATAGTATGCAAGCATAACACCATGCAAACTTGAGAATGATGTGATAGGGATTATATGCCCCTCTCAAATGGAGGGTGAGATTTCATTGAGGATTCAATTTAAGGAGAGGACAAAAGATAAGAAATGTCGATTACTACATTGTAGTGACCCTTGGTAAATGTCATGTGATGTAATCAGTATAGATCATGCAATGGGGAAAAAGTGGATATCCTCAATTATGCTCCCATATGAGGACAATTTTGGCTATAAAATGAGTGGAAAAGTGTCAAATGGCATATATAAAGGTGATATAAATAATACCATGTAAAAATAATGCTATAATGAATGTCATGTTAGATACACATAATCTAAGGTGTTGTAAGTTGTTATCAAGGTAGTGTAATATGATAATTGTCATATGAGATATGCTCATGTAAGGATAACAAATATATTGTGATATGATTAATATTACATAATATTTTATCATTAAAAATTCATATAAAATCAATAAGATGTCATGTAAGATCAAAGCAAGGAAAATTCCATGTACAAGTGTGTTGTATAAGAGAAAGGCAAGACATATCATGTGAAATGTTATCTTGTGGTTATGATCTAGCATGATGTAACATATACAAAAATATTTTTATTACCCAGTGAGGGATGAAGCAAAAGTATCTAACTTGTTTTATTAAATCCAATGAATATCCCTAAGTGGGGAAGCTAAGTATCATGATGTGTGTAGTGATAACAAGTGTTGCAAGGGAAAGAAAGAAAGAGTCAAGAAAATGTAAAAGGGCAAGAGCCTTGAAGATGTGATTTTTTTGTAAATAGTTATGGAAAGGGAAATATAAATGTAAAATAAACCTTGTAAATGGAAATGGTTAACTTGTAACTAGGAAGGATAAGAGTGGTGTAAAATTAGTCACAAAAAAAGTGAAGACTAAAATCATAAGAAATAAAATTAGAAGAACATGAAATGGAGCATAATAAAAGAGGCCAAAAGAAGTTGTATTTTTCATCACCATGAATGAAGTACATTGTGGATAGTTGTATTGGTTTGCATCATCTCAAACCCATAGAGGAAAAAAGGAAAGGTAAATAAACAATAAATAAAGGAATTATTTAAATGAAAATTATGATTATGTAGAATATTTAAATTGGCACATTGATCTCAAGTATTATCTTTTTGTTTTACCATCTTTATGTTTATTTAATTTTATTTAAATTGTGAGCACAATGAATGTGAAATATTTGGCTATGGAGATCGTCACACAAGATCAAGGTGCTCTAATTAATGCACAAGAGAAACCTAAAATAAGAGAATGGTCATATTCTATCAAAGGTTGAAAATATATAATGAATAGGAATACAATGATAAGCCCTTGAATTTATAGGCAAGGGTGATACATTGGACAACAAAATATTATGACACGTGTCTTAATATTATGACTTGAAATACAAAAATAATACACCAAGTAACTTAAGCAATAAGGTGTGCAAAGGATCAAAGAGGGAAATCAAATAATAGGTAATATACCTTATACACACCAACACCCCCCTTAAGTGAAAATTAGGGAGAATGATAAAATATGTAAAAATTCAAAGAAGGGTTCTAACAAGAAGGCTTGATGAGATGTTCGTGTATAAATAAATCTCTTATAAATAGAGACAAGAAGAAAAAATCATAATAAAATACCCCTCTGCAAAAGAGAGAAAACATAAGATGCTCTCTAAGGTATGAGAAGGATGTAATCCCATGTGAGGAAAAATTTCCCCCAATAAGAGAGAAGAAGAGAGGCCATCCAACCCCCTTAATGTGTAATGTCTCATATTGATGGTAGATTCTTGACAATGAATCCTAAATATGATTCAAATTTGTCAAACAATATTTCTCTCCTTAGGAAGAGACAAAGATAAAGATATGCATGCTATCTTCCCATTCTTGAAAGGAATGTGAGGGAAGAAAGATTAAGATGTATGTTTTCTCTAAAAAAATTTCAAGTGCCACCATATTAATGTTGAAAAGTTTTATAATCACATTTGGAGTCTAAGGCTCAACCAAAGAATATGAAAAACTCAAACCTAGTGGAAATGAATGTAGAACAAGATCCAAATACAAAAATGACTCCTCCAAATGTTGCTAAAGGATCTCCAAGATAATCTCAAATTATTATAAATGAATAGGAAAAGAATAAAAGAGAGTTTGAACGTAGAAACATGATGTAGAAAGGAGATGATATAGCTCCATAAGAGGTAGCATCAAAGAGGAGATAAAAGATGTGACTCACAAAATACACCCGATATGTCCATCAAGTATTCATCCCAAGTACCTATATCTAGAAGACGGTGTATATCTTGTTGCACTAAACCACTAGAAGTCCCATATGAAGCAAAAATGAACAAAAGGGTAGATGGAGATGAGATATCAATACATGTAATATGACTACATTTCTCATCCATAAATGGTGTGTCCACATAAAATATCTGAGTATAAACATTTGATGAATCTATGAATGTCGGATGATAGAATCCTTAACCTCAAGATGCTAACTCATAGATAAAGAAGACAAACCCTTTTAATTTGCATTAAGCCATATAAGCTAAAGAATCAAATAGAATCTTTGGAGGAGGAGCAATATTAGGAGAAGTTACTATGTCATCACAATGTTCATGACTTTCCCAATGATCAAGCACCATACATGTATTATAGTCATTTAGTGGATTCTCATAACCATTTAAATGAGCAATATAGTCCAAGGCAAGATCATCTAAGAATGGAGGATCAATTGGATCTCCATACATTTACTGAATTTTAATCCAAAAAGAATAAGGGAACTCAATGCCAATTGTGACACTAATTTCATAATAGTCAATATTACATCTAATATATCTAAGGACATGATCAATTGTATCTTTTCATACAATCTATCAATGCATAGTACTTAGTTTGGGGACAATTCCATAGAGATAGGGCAAGATATTAATCCATTTTAAATGCTTTAGGATTCCATCTTGATATGACATACAGTTCCCTCTTTCCATGTTAATAACAAAAGGATCAAATGAAATACCCATGAATTAAAATGATTTTCTCCTCAAATTTAGTCATACAATAGGCCAATCAAGAAACCCAATCAAAAAAAAAAATGAAACATAATTTCATCCCCACAAAATTACACAATCATGAGACCCCCAAAAATTATGATGGTTGCACTTTATGCTCAGTGCAATTATAGAAACACCTATGAATTGCAATGAGATTATCCTCAAATTTAGTCACACAATAGACCAATCGATAAACTTAACCAACAAAGTGATTGAAACACAAGTCCACCCCCACAAAAGTATACAAAAATTATATCCTCAACGAATTGTGATGATGGTAGTTTATACTTAGCTTGATTGCAATTGCCACTTTCCAAATTAGAGAAGTAATCTTGATCTTAATATATTCCATCTGCCAAATCAAGCCATAAAAATGAAAATACATTTTTGTAATAAAATGACATAAATTAGACTACACTAATGAGAACTGCATATAAAATTATGCATTTTGAAAAAAATACAACAAAAAATGTTACCTTATGAGCCTAATGGAGCCTTGGAAGTTCCAAAAAAAGAACTTCTCAACATCACTTATGAGAATCTAGATTTTTTTTTAAATCTATACACTAGAATAAAAAACCATTTACACCGCTATGAAGCTCTAAAAGAATCTAATATAGATAATAAAAATCACTCCAAATATAAAGCCAATATGACCTACAATAGAGCCTCTAAAGTTCAAATGTTAAAAAAAACATCGATGGTGAGGGGGTAGGTCAAGGGTAAAGAGCAAACTAATGCAACCATGATTCCATTTTTCAAAAAATTGCAAAAGCATTGGAATATTTTTAAGATGCCACCATATATTCTAAAATTGCTAATTATTTTTGTGAAACCACCTTTCTGCCCACAAGAAACCACTTATTAGGTTAGACTGGTGCATTAGAGGTTGGATGGATGTTTCTCGACGAAGGAGTGATAGAGTGGTGGATGGGTGTGAGAAATGATGGCATTATCAACCACCTTAGTAGCCTATCACTATAGTGGCTGGGGGTCCTCACCACATGTTACCCCTACAATTCTTGTGATATCTATTGGTTGGTGTGGAGCCTGATCAGTCTCCAAGTGGGAGATTGTTGGTATGTGGTGATTGATCATGCAAATATTGTACACTCGTAACTTATCCTCGTCGAGGTTCGGGGGCGACATCCCTCGACAACGGGGGTTTGGGGGCAACAACCCCCGATAGCAAGGGTACGGGGGCCCATAATTATTTTGTTTCCATTAACTCGTCAAGGTTTTTCCGTTGACATGCCAAATGAAAAATGACCTTGTAAAACCCTAATTATAGAAGGTTCCAAAAAGCTTCTTGTAAGCAGTTGGGATGTATGTTTTGGTTGTGTGTGTGTTCGCGAGATTGTAATTTGTTTTGCATTGGATAATAAAATCATTGGGTGACTGAGTTTTTGTGGATGTAGCCCATATTGGGTGAACCAAATTAAATTTTTGTATTGATCTCTTTTGTGTTGTTCTTCATTATTATTTGTAGGTTATTTAATCTGCATTTAATTGTTAATGTTTATTGCTCCAATCTGCCTAAACCCTAACACCTATTACCTATAATATGACCTATAGAAAACAAAAAATGTGTAGAGTAAAATAATTTACCATTGGTTAAAATAAATACCTTAAAAATAAAAAAATGTGCCCCATACTTTTTACCAATGAAGATTATACTTGTGCTAGCATTGTATAGAATATTCTATGATACAATAGAATCTACAATCCACGTAACGAGAGGCAAAAGTAATTCTCTAATGGACCCTAAAAAAGGTATCTAATTTTAATGAAATGAAAATCAATCTATAATTTCTTGGTCCTTTTGTACAAGATTATAGGGTCAAATTTGACCCAAAATAATCCACAAGATCAAGTCTTTATTTGATCTAACATGCACCTTCCAACTTCAAACCAGTATAAAGCTAACCTCTTTTATCTAATTTGGGTGCAAAAAATATAAAGTTGATTTTATACACTGCTTTGAACTTAATGATGAGATCGTATTTTCTCCATAAAGCTCTAAAAGTGTACCTACAATATAAATTCACAAATAAAACCCTCCAATTTGGTATTTCTATCAAGTTTTTTTAATCATCCAAGTCATTATTTATTGCAAGAGAAGAGCATACTCAACTTTCAAAGAGAAACTAAGATTTGCAACATAGATCTCTCAAAATAATAACAAGAATCTATCCTACAAGCTCTAATACCACAAACGATTTGGCTATGGAGATAGCTACTTAAGATCAATGTGCTTCAATGAAAGGGAAAGAGAGACCAAAAATGAGAGGATAATTCTATTATATCAAAGGATGAAAATATACAATGAATGAGAATACAATGAGAAACATTTTTATTTATAGGCAAGGGTGAGACAAATAAAAATATACTTGATTATGACATGTGCCTTAATCTTATGAATTAAGACACAAAAAATTAAATGCCTTAAGTAAACTTAAGTAACAAGATGTTGAAAGGGCTTGAGAAGGAAATCAATTAGATAACATACCAAACTCAAACCAAAAAAATGTATGTGTCTTAATAAATAATAAAGAACTTATAAACAACTGTAGAATTTAAAAACAATTATAATTTATTAAGTGGTCCTTGGTCTATTGATAGAGTTCCTTTTCTCACAAAGAGTCCACTGACAATCATGTCTCATTGAATGAATTAGCCTAACACACCTTAGTCCTTGACACTCAGTCAAAGATGAATTTAACAAAGTGAATATTCCCTAGTCACCCTTAATCATTGGCATTCATCAAAAAAATATAAGATTTTATTGTATTCATGTACCTAAACAATTGGTTGTTTACGATGAAGTTCATAATCATTCCAAAAAAACATTGACAAAGTGGGCACACCTCAGCTCTTAATACTTTAGTTGGTATGAGTTTTTCCACAGTCCATGCAGTTACAAATTTAGCTTTTGGATTCAACTGTGTTAGTTTTTTTGTCTAACACAATTGAATCCAAAATTTTAATACTTTGTCAAATAAGTAACATTATTTGTGCACTTGAATAATGAGTTGCTTACTTACTCTAGAAAAAAACATCTATCTCTCTCTCTCTCTATATATATATACATGCATACATATATGTGTAATTTATACATACATATAATTTGATTATATAATGTATATATTTCATTTACACTTAGTCAATTAAGTCTGATTATTTGTGCACTTATAATGATTTATTTACTAAATTCCAAAAAATATTTATAATCTACTCGACTTCAATTTAAATATGTGTGTTTATGGGGCCTATAGAATTAATTCTATCACCAATCCATGTTTGGGGATCAAATGGTCACTAGTTCCAATTGGATAGATGAAACTAAATGTTGATGAGGTAGTAAGAGGTGATATTGGTTTGTCTCATACAAATTGTATCATTTAGGATGATCAAGAAAATCTTATGTGTAGCATCTAAAACAATAAAAAAATGAAAAAAATAGTAATATTGAGGCATGATTTATCTTTCTCAACCTTCAAGGTGTAAATAAAATGGTGCTTTTTATACACAATTTGGAGGCAACAATGACAATCACTAATACTATTAGGAAAAGGGATTCACCAAACTAGAAAATTTTAACCATCCTTGAAAGTGTATGGCCACTTTTCGACACTTACCTTCCTATTCAATTCAACATTCTTACCAAGAGATTAATAAAGAGGTGTATTTCTTGGAGAACTATAATCGACAATAAAAATGGGTGTATAATCGATGACAAGGAAGAGGCTTGGATTTTATTTAGATCTAAGTTTAATATACAATTGTACTTCACCTTACTATAATGGTTGGATATTGGATGCTCAAATAATGTTGTTACCCCTCATTATACCACTCACAACTTGTAAATTCTTAAAATGTATAGTTAATAATTAATTTTATTTCATAGAAAACTTCCTACACTAAATGTTGAGAGGAGAATTTACAAAAAAATTAAATTTGATTTTAATATTACATAAATAATGCAAAAAACATTTAAAATAGTAAATAAGCAATAAAAATTTATATAGTGATTTACATGGGGAAAGCCCTTTTGGGAGAAAAAAAATCCATACTCCAAAGTAGCTCAATATATTATCGAATAATCTTCAAATTTACAATATACTTGCAAAACAAGCCTTCATAGGAGTTTCACCAACATACAATAATGAGTAATACTAACAACATATTGACAACAATTGTGTACATGTAAACTCTCAATCTACAAAATACTATCCCAAAGCCTCAATATTTAGGCAAATTTAATACAAGATACCACAATGGTACTGTAAACCAAGTGTTAATACCATGGGCCAAAACTAGGTGCCAATAATGGCCCTACAAACCCAAAAATAACTCATAAAAGTGGAGGCACAAATTCTCATGCCCCTTGCACATGTGGAACCTCCAAGAATAGTTTGTAACTCCCACCTTGTTGGGAATCTATCATAATTTTTGATAGATTTTGGTCATCACAACTAAAGTAACTTCCCCTATTTTTAGCTCTTACACTTGTCATGGAATTTGTCATAACATCTTTAAAAATAAGCCTTGCATAATATACCACTGAATGGGCATGTTTTGAAAACTAATCACTCATTTTCCAAGGCATTGACAACACAAATGCCAAATCAAAATCTCACACTCCTATTTTGGTTCCAGAGCACAATTATATAATAATATACATTATAAAAATACCAAATAATTATGAAAAAAGTTAATTAATAAATAAATAAATTGGAAAATTTACAAGGTTGAGATACCTAATTTCCCAACATTCTCCCACTTTTTGAATACCTTGCAAGAGCTAAGGGAACCTATAGTGACCCTAAGTTAGCAACGTAAATAAATATAAATTACTAAACCACAAGTAATAACAAACACTCAAGATTAGGATATTAGAATATTAAAATAACATAAATCATCAAATGTCAATCCATATAAATCTTCTAGCTCCATTACAAAAATGGTTTTGCCGAAATGATTAAAGATGTTTGTGCACAGTTTTGGCAACATAATATCACATTCAAGAGATTGCTTTTGAATTGGCTTAGGTGAGTTCCATTTTATATATTTTTGAGGATTTGGATGGAGGGTCAAGTGGAAAGAGGGTAAAACTTGGATTTACCTTTGAATAACACTTAGAATGTACATGAAAGTGCCTAATATGACAAGCGACATCCCTGTGTGCACATGATTAGGGGTTAACCAAATGATACTACAAAACCAAGGACATATTATGGAAGTGGACAAAACTAAATAAATAAATAAATAAATTATTTTTTTGGGAAGAAGTGGATAAAGGGTCTAAATAAATAATTATCAAATACTCATTTATCAAGAGTGATACTTTAAGGATGAATGGAAAAATAATTTTAGATGAGGAAAGGGGATCTCATAGCAGTTTGCAAAGTATAGTTAACAATGATTTGCAAGGTTGGTTCACTCCCAAGAAGAAGGGAAAAGGTCGTTCCAAGAAGGTTTCAAATGTAGGTATGGAATTTAAGTCGGGAAGACCATCCCAAAGGGAAACCAAAAAAAGGGAGATTGCTTAAGAGATAGCTAATGGGAGACAAAGAATCGTGGAAATTTATTCCAAGAAAAATCACAAATAAGGATCCTATCATAGAATATTAGAGGACTCAACAGTCCTCACAAGCGGTTTTTAGTCAAAATCTACATTATGAGAATAATATTGGCATTATTTTATTGCAAGAAGTTAAAATGATTGAAGCCAATTTCAAAATCATAGATAAAAGTATTTGGTCCAATGCAAATTTTTGTATTAGTGAAGCTCATGGGGCATTTGGTGGGATTGTTGCAATGTGGAATCAAAATAATTGTAATGGATCCCACTTCAACCATTCTAGGAATGGTTTGAAAGTGAAATTCCTTTCTTCCAACTTGGAGTGGGTTGTTGTTACTATTTATACCCAAAATTCTAGAACTTCTAGAAGAGAAGTTTGGGAGACTATCTCTTCTCACATTATTGTTGGTAAAGGAGATCATTGGATAGTGGTAAGAGATTTCAATAGTCCTTTGTATCTTGCAGAAAAGTTGGGGGGAATTATGGACTACTCAAACAACATGAAAGACTTTGTGAGCTTCTTGAGTGTTTCTAGATTGATGGATATTGATCTTATGGTCAACAGTTTACCTAGACCAATAGGAGGTTAGGAGATCATCTTATTTAGGTCAAATTGGGTTGTTTCCTCATTTCTTCCAATTAGGATATTATAAATAACACTAAAATCACCACTCTTCCTAGAGCTAGATCTGACCACAACCCCTTTCTTAATTGGATGGAGAACTCTCACAAAGGCCCAGGCTACCCATTTAATTATGAGTTCATGTGGGCTACTCATCCCGAATTTAGAGAATACATTGACTTGTGGTATAATACCCCCATTTAAGGATCAAATACATTCAGATTGGCTAAGAATTTTTCCATCATTAAGAATAAGGTCAAGTATTGGAACAAATTCTCTTTTGGTAATGCGCTTAAGCAAAAAAAAATTCTCTCCAACAAGCTACTAGAGGTTAAAAAAACTTGGATAAAGGGGATAATTTTGAGGGGACTACCCTATTGGAGAATTACTTGCTGAAAGAATGGAATAACTTAATGAGGAAGAAGGAGATATACTAGAAAAAAAATACAAAACCTAATGGTTAAATGAAGGAGATAAAAATACTTCTTTCTTTCATCAATCTACCCTTCAACATAGGAAAAATAATACCATCGCTAGGCTTATTGATGAGAGAGGATTTGAAGTCAAATATAATATTTAAGTGGGTCAACTTGGTGCTAGGTATTTTGAGTTGTTACTTTCTAAACAGATTCATAATTCCTCTCCTACTATAATTGAAAAATTGTTAGATAACATACCCTCAATTTCTAAGGAGGATAACATATTCTTCACAAAGCGTGTCACTAAAGATGAAGTTAAATTTGTAGTCTTCTTTATGGGTGCCTACAAAGCCTCGGGTTTGGATGGATCCCCTCTTGCAATCTTTTATGACTTATGGGAAATAGTTGGGAAAGATGTCATGAATATTGCTAGATATTTTATCTAAACAAGGAAAATTCTAAAACAACTAAACAACACCTTCATAGCCCTTATTCTCGAAAATTTTTATCTTATTTCTATGGGGGATATAAGAGCTATTAACCTTTGCAATATCATATATAAGTTTTTTTTTTAATGGTGCTAAGAGTCCAACCCTTGCTTGACAAGTTGATCAAAAGTAAAAAAGATTTTGTTCCAGAAAGATTTTTTTGGATACAACCATGACTACCCATGAAATAATCCTTTCTATGGATAGGAGTCACACTCAAGGGATGACCCTTAAGTTGGATATCACTAAATATTATGATAGGTTCTCTCGGGAATTCTTATTTATGGTTCTTGCTTGTTTCAAATTCCAGGAAAATTTTATTAGCTTGATAAGAGAGTGTGTTTCTATTGCCAAATTCTTGGTGTTGGTCAATGGGATTCCATTTATCTTCTCCAAGTCTAGTAGGGGGCTTAGGTAGGGTGATCCCTTGTCCCCTTACCTTTTCATCTTAATGACGAAGGTTATCAGGAGGAATATAATGATTATGACTAGGTCTACGGATTTGAAGAGTATCAAAGTTGCCTCCTTAGTTCATTTGTTTGTCATACATTTTTTGGATGGCACTATTCTCTTTGGAAGTGATTCTATTTTGGAGGCTAGAAAGTGGAACTAGTTTTTGGAGGACTATGTTGTTGTTCTTGCCAAAATATTAATTATGAGAAAAGATAAATTTACTTCTTCAACACATCCAATGTATTATAGTTGAAAACTAAAGCCATTCTGGGTTGTTCTTACACTCAAATTTCAACAACTTATCTTGGACTCCGTCTGATGGTTAAATAGGTCTCCCAACCTTTTGGAACTTGGTTTTGGGAAGAATTCAAAGTAAGCTTGTTGGCTAGAAATGGAAACTCTTAATCTATGCAGGTAAATTCCAACTACTTAAAGCTTCATTATAAGGTATTCCCATATAATTTCTCTCCTTATTAAAGATCCTTAAACATATGGTGGATAAATTTGACCAAATTCAAAGAAATTTTTTTTGGATCAAAGTTGAGGAAAATAAAAGAATTTATCTCATTTTCTAGGATAAAGTTTGCTTGTTGAAATTGCATAGAGGTTTGGGAATTAGAAAAATCTAATTAACCAACAAGGCTTTTACTTGAAAAAGTGTGTCGGGGCTTAATTAAAGGGAATAAGGATTTGGGTTTGCTTATGAAATCTAAGTATCTAAATAATACTCTGGAGAATAACTTCCTTGTTGAAGTTGGTATTCCAAAAGGCTCAATGATCTGAAATAATATACTCAAAATTAGGTGTCTTTTGTAAAAAAGAATTATGTAGAAGTTAGGAAATGGTAATATGATAAGGTTTTGGGAAGATAAATAATTATATTTTAAAGCCCTTAATAGCCACCAATTCTATAATATATTGGCAAACTTTATCATTAATTTCTCTGGTCCTATGGTGTGACTATTTCTTAAGAAATGATATTCTTAATAAATGGAATTTTTTTTTTGATTGTTGTCACAATAAAAATGATTTGGTTACGATTTCCAATAACCTTCAGAAGAATCTTTAGGAGTTTAGAGTCCCCCTTATTCCTATGGAGGATGAAATTATTTGGTTTAAGGATAACAGAGGAACTTTCTCAGTTTTCTTACAGTATGTTGTGTTGTGCATGTTTTGCACACATGCCTCATCGAAGGCAGGGAGCCCCCTTTTTCTCTTCACTCTTGCCTTGCTCCTATTGTTTGGAATTTTCCTTGGTCATTGGAACCCTATTCTAAGCTTGGGATGATTACATTCATTAAAAATTGCAAAAATTCAATTGTACCCAAGCCATTGGTCAAGCTATATGAAGTTTCAAACTTTTGCGAAGAATTCTTTATAGGTTTTTGCTCTGTGGAAGCTCGCCTCTACACGACCGTTACACCAATGGAAAAACCTTAGCATCCTCTTGCTTTCCAAGCTCTGCCCTCTCCATCACCCGACGACTGTTGTTTAAGGGACGCGGCCCTTGTGTCATTCTGCCATGTGGGTTCCACATGTGTTGTTTCCTCAAAACAAAGTTCCAAGTTTGCCAACAAAACTGTAGGTCTGACAACCTCTATGGATCCGCCCATGCGGACGTCCATCGGTAGGAAGCCGTTACTCCATGGTCGTTTCTCAATGGTGAAACCTTGTTGCTTCCTCGCTATGCGGACCCGGAGCCCACCAATGCCGCCAATACGAAAAGCGCACAAAGACAAACTTTAAAGCGGGAATAAACAAGAAAAGGAGCCTAGATAGAGAAGACCCTTATGAAGCGCTAAAAGTAGACATAACAAAGTATTGTGCCACAGGAAAGATTATTTTACTTGGGGACTTTAGTGCAAGAACAATAAATAACCAAGCTTTATGTTTTAGTAAGGAAGAGGGGCAAAATAGTAATCCATTGTGGTTAGAGGAAGAAGAAAATTAGAAGTGGAAAAGGGTATCTCAAGACTCAAAAGGTGGTGTTTCATCTTTCGGTGCAAATTTGTTGGGGTTTTTCTCTGGAAAACATGTAACCGTAGACTTTTAATCTGGAACGCAGATAAGGAATGCATATAGAGGCTTGGGCGCGAAAGGTAGAGGCTTGGGCGCAAAATCTGGAGAGCTGTAGTCGGGACAGGTTTGGGCGTGAGGGAGAATCTACAAAAAGTGCAGATAGCGACTGGCGCTAGCTGACAAAAGAGGGCCTCCAGAGGCTGGTTCGAGGGGTTTGTCTGTAGCGGCAAGGACAACAAGATAAGGCAAAAATAAAGACAAGGGTGGGGCTCACAATTTTGGGTGAGTGTTTAAACCTGTTCAGGCCCTCATTTTCTTTCTATTGTTAACCCATGCACAGTGGGGTCTGTCATTTCCGATTAAACTTGCATATTAGCAGTTTTTCAGCACTGTTAAACAACAAACTTTAATCTGGGGAGGTTTCTTAGCCTTAAAACAAATTTTCAAAATAGTTACGCAACCAATATTTGATTAGTGAGGAAATAATTTCGCAATAAAGTTGAGGCATAAGGGTGGTCAAAATGGATAACAATGCAGGCATGTTGATTCCTTATGGCATGCCCTGCAACCAGGGAAACCCCACAAAATACTCTTTCGTTACTACGAGAGATTTAGAATCGATGTTGTTGTAATATTAGAAACATAGCCAAACTCAAGCAAAGGAGATTGGCACAAGAATAAACCTAACCTTTGCCAATGCCAAACAATATAAGAGGATACTGCAATGCAGACAGGCTAAAATAATAAGGAAGTTAAAACAATTGGGAAGCAAAAAATTTGTAGCAATACTTCCCAAAGCAACCTTCAATGCTCAAACGACATTGGTTGAGGGATTACAACAGTACAAGGCAACAATCCAAGGTGAGTTTAAGAGTAAGTTAAATCAGCTGGGAACAGAGAAGGAAAAACAGACAGATGCAATAGCAAGTTTGGAGGAGGAATCAACGCAACAGGAGTCCCAGGAGCACTTTGAGTCCATCTTAAAAGGGGGAGAGGACAGTCAGGATAGTCAGGACAGTTAGGACAGTCAAGAACTATACAGCCCCATGTCAACCCCTTTAACGTGGTCTTCTGAGCTGTATGTTAAGGAACTATTGGCTTTGAAAGGGAGCCTAGACATGCTAGAAGTTAGGGCACAAGTGAAAGATAACGAGTTTCAATTGCTCTCAGAAGCCAACCACCAGCTGGTGCAAGAAAATAAGTTGTTTAAGGACCAAATAAACAACCTACAACACATCATGGAAGTAGGGCAGCAAGAGGTATTGGCTCTAAAATCTGAATTAAATCAAATCAAACCTAAAGACAAAGCTCAAACAAAGGAAGAGCGAGATTTACAACACTCCAATGAGTTCCAATCAATTCCAGCAAGCAAGGAGATCAAGGAAAAGGAAGAAATGGGAAATTTAGAAGGGGCCAAGTCATGGGCACAAATGACAAAGGGATCGATAGAGATGCAAAGAGAGGATATAAGGAAACAAATCAAGTTACAAATGTGGGAAGAAAAGAAAAGTAGGGTAGAACAACGAACATAATAGTGAAAGGGTTGAAAGAACATGGTGAGGGTGAAGTCACTAGTAGGCTGGTAAGGGACTTTCTATTAGACAAGCTTCATTGGAGAGGACACATCCTCCAAGCAAACAAAATTGGAAAAACAAATAGAGGAGAAAAAAGCATAAATATTAGGGTAACCTTGAAGTGTGTAGAAGATAGGAACAAAATCTTAAGAAGCAAAAGGTCCCTCCAAGGCACACCATTTTATATAGATGAGGATTCTAACTAGAGGAAAGAAGGAAAGAGTGGGAGAAAGTTATAGCAACAAGAAAGGCAGGAAATGATGCTTGGCTGTATAGAGGGAAAGCACAATTCAGGGACAACATGAATCATAATAAATAGGAAAGCGGGGGCCCCCAGGATCACCTCTCAATGGTAAGCTGGAATTGTAGAGGCTACCCTTGGAGGAGGGGGCCTGGGTTGGGGCCCATAGCAAAAGGAAAAGATATTATTGCTCTCATGGAGACACACGAGCATGAAGGTTGCAAGATACCTGAATTTGAAGGTTATAACAAGGTATTAGTTTGGAATGAGTTAACGAAAAGTGGCAAGGGGCATGGTGGGGTGACAATCTTGGTTAGGAAAGAATGTGAAAGAATCATAAAAATATTAAAAAAAGACCCAAATAATCAATACATTTGGGTAAAAATGACAGATGGGGAGTCTACAATTTGGATCGCAGTGTGTTACTTCGCCCCCTATGGCTCTAAAATATACAAGAAAAGGAGCCTAGATAGAGAAGACCCTTATGAAGCGCTAAAAGTAGACATAACAAAGTATTGTACCACAAGAAATATTATTTTACTTGGGGACTTTAATGCAAGAACAACAAATAACCAAGCTTTATGTTTTAGTAAGGAAGAGGGGCAAAATAGTAATCCATTGTGGTTAGAGGAAGAAGAAAATCAGAAGTGGAAAAAGGGTATCTCAAGACTCAAAAGGTGGTGTTTCATCTTTCGGTGCAAATTTGTTGGGTTTTGTTGCCTTCATGATCTAATCATATACATAACGACATAAATACTTTGCCGAGGTCAGGGGCCTTCACATGTCATACTTATAATGGGCAAAGCGTGGTGGACTATGTCATTGGTTTACAAAGTATTAGGTCAAGGATAATGGAGGTGGAAATTGGGTGTTGCCCAATAGAATTGAAATCTAATCATAGCCCTATTTACATAAAACTTGGAATGGAAAAAGATGTCCAATAAAGAACTAGTCTGCAACCATGCAAAAGAAAGGACCTTCGAGATAAAATTCTCCTAACTTGTGAGAATTGTGACATATTTAGAAAAATGCTCGAAAAACAGTTAAAGGAAATAAAAAACACTGGCAGCCCCAACAGAAACCAAAACATTATCAATAGTAGCAAACTGATGGCAATCATTCATAAAGCTCTCACAGCTTGTTAAAGAGCTAAGGGTAGAAGAGATACCAAAAACAGTTTTCCAGCAAATCTATGGTATGACGAAGAGTGTAAGGCAACCAAAAAGGGCCTGAAAATTTATGGAAATGAACATGCAAATGAAAAACTATATGAGAGATTAGTAAGAACAAAAAAAGAGGAATTCATGATAGTAAGAAGGAGAGAACTAGTTTCTCTTGGAAGGCACAACCCGAAGGGTTTTTGGAGAGAATCTCAATAGGCTAGAGGTACCAATGAGAATAACATCACGAACATTCAATGGTTAGAATACACAAAAATATTGTATGAAAGAAACCAAGATAAAACCTTACCTTCAACAATTAACACTAATGATAAACTTTTCACCACAAAGGATATCAAGGTTGGCATTAAAGCTTTGGCGGTTGGGAAGGCTCAGGACATCGATGGTTTACAGGTTGAATATTTGAAATGGGGTTTAGAGCTCTTGGCACCACATATCAAGAAGATTTACAACAGGGTCATTCAACATGGTTTTCCAACAAATTGGATGACGAGTGTTGTTATCCATCTCCACAAGAGTGGTGATGTCGACAACCCGTCAAATTACCAAACCATAATGATTAATCCTCTTTTTGGGAAGCTCTTTGGGAGCATGGTGGAATGCAAAATTAGTTATTGGGCTGAGAAGGAAGGTAAAAGGGTGAAAGGGCAGGCAGGTTTCAGACCAAAGCATTCTACAATTGACCATTGCATCACTCTTAGACACATGGTTGAGAAAGTTTGGGATAAACAGGGTAATGAGGTTTTTTGTTGTTTTGTTGACTTCAAAAAGGCTTTTGACATAGTCCCTAGAAGCAAACTTTGGGATAAAATGGAACAACTTGGAGTTCCAACAAAGTATAGGGTTGTTGTCCATAGACTTTATGATCAGGTCCAGGCTAAAATCAGAACAAAGGAGGGTCTTTCAGAGTGCTTCAGAAGCGACATCGGGGTCAAGCAAGGCTACCCTTTGTCTCCCACTTTGTTTGGGCTATACATAGACAAGTTAGAGGAGTGGTTAGACAAGCGGGGAGACAATGGTGTGTTATTGGCCACTTATGTAGTCAAGTTGTTGATTTATGCGGATGATCTTACATTAATGGAAAATTCTAAAAATAGTCTTCAAGAACATCTAAAAGCTCTAGAGTTTTTTTGCAAGGATGTAGGGATGCAAGTAAACATCAGCAAAACCAAGGTCATGATATTTACATTGAAAAAAGTTAAGAAACAATTAAATTTTGAGTTTGAGGGAAACCTCTTGGAGGTGGTAAATGAATACAAGTATTTGGGTCTCGATTTTTCCAACACTCTTAGTTGGGAGACCTACAAGGCAAAAATAATTCAAGGGGGTTGGAAAGCTCTATACTTGCTACAAAACAGATATAGATTAGCCGAGCTATGGGATTGGAAAACAAGGAAGAAATTATTTGGGTTGCTTGTTACGCCTGTGGTCTTATATGGTTGTGAAGTTTGGGGTTGCAACACATCAACACTAAAATGGAAGCAGATTGAAAGATTACAAAAGTATCTAATCACAAGCAATTTCAAGATAAAAAGTACAGTTATGTATGAGATTGTTTTAGCTGAGGCAGGAGCTTTTCCAATGGAAATGGCAGCATTAATTCGTTTATTAGGCTATTTGAAGAGAATTGAGAATATGGAGGAGCATCAATGGCCCAAAATTGTGGCAGAAAACAACTTAACTAGAAGGAAGAACACATGGATGAAGCAAAATGTCAAGTGGATGGGAAAATGGGGGATAAACATGCAAGAGTGTCCAAACACAAATGTTGAAATTAAAAGGTATGTAAAAGAGAAGGTCAAGCATATCATGTGGTCAAAACAATTTAGTCAAAAAAGAGAGCACTATGTTTTGCATTTTAACCCCACTTGTGATCACAGGCAAAAATATTATGTGGGTGCAGATATAAAGTGGAAGGTTGAAATGTTGATAACCCAGTTAAGAAGTAGTTCCCACCGTTTGAGGTGTGAAACGGGAAGATGGAGAATACCCAAGGAAGCGTGGGCAAATAGGATTTGTTGTTTCTGCTCTTCAGGTTTAGTAGAAACCGAGTGGCACTACGTTATGCAATGTAAGGCTTACGAGAACATCAGGTGCAATTACTCAGATCTGTTTAAAGTCAAATTGTTAGAAGCCTTGTTTGAAGAAGAGAAGATTGTTGAAACAACAAGTTACTTGATCAAAATACACAGTAGAAGAAATAAAATCAACAAAGAGTTAGAGGGCTACAACGAGTAGTTGGTGGGTCGACGGCTACTCTATTTGTCGATAGATGCGATTTTTGTTCTATTTCTTGGATGCGGTTTTTGTTCTATTTCTTGGATCCCATAGACTGACTGGTCTCGTGGACGTAATTAAAAGCATTCATTCATTTGGTGGGTCCGCTCAAGCAAGATACTCTCATCAAAATACCATCCTTGCAAAGGCACTCCTTAGCGATGAAAACCCAACGGCAACCCAACACGCGGCCCCCACAACGCTTGACTCCGCAGTCCGCGAATCACAACTTGAGAGAACTTAAACGGACTTAGCCAAGCAGAACGACCATGCGGGTTCCGCAATGCGAAACTCAGCTTGTTGGATGTCATTTGACCGATGACGTTCTCGAATGGAAAAACAATAATGACGGTCCCACTGGCGACCTCCGCATCCACTTGACCCATGATGAAGGCATATAAACTAAAATTCTTACTGTGAATCCTATGAACGACATTCCAACTTTGAAGGCAAACTGGATTTGACGATTTTGAAGGTGATAGTTAAGACCAACGTGCGACGAGACTTGACATCAATCGAGGTAAATATGGCTTCAGAAATACCTCGAAAAGAGATTAATTTGTACATCACAATTCAATTTATTCGTGACGGTATGCAAATCTTTCTACTGTGGAGCTTTCATTCATACTGTCGCAGACTTGCCTCATCCCTGCACTTAACGTTGTTCTCGCGCCTTCCTTTTGCGGGCCTTCAGTGTGCGAATTTCGTCCTCCTTAGTGTCAGAGTTTTTTATGCGGGCTTCCATTCCTTCGTCGCCGTTTTCTACGGCTCTCCTGCCTACATCTCCTGCAAGCACCGTCTCCACACCTATCTCCCGCAGATGGCGTTGACGCTCAATATTATCGTCCTAGTGAGATTTCCACGAATTCCAAATTTCATGTGATATGTAAATGGTCATTATATTTAAAGGACGCAGGCATGGAGGGTAGATGCAAAATCTTGGATCGACAACATCGTTCACCATCATTCTATTAGGGTAGAAACTTTAGATCTGAAACTTCATGAGATTGTTGTCAGCACCTGATAATTGAGCACTAGAGTGAGGAGTGGGCGAATCTGTGGGCTCTTTGAGATTTAAATATCATTTGAAGTGGTAATTAATGAATGGCGGTAGTTTGTTGCACTGCGCTGGGAGTATTGGTTTTCATGATTTGAAAAACACTCAATAGACCAACGATTAGAAAGCACGATACACTTTCATACTAACGAAGTTGAGAACTGCGGGTGATGTCGTGCGGACGGTCGTGGGTCCAGTGTCGTTCTTTCTCAATGTATCCATAGTGTCGCTCCGCCTTCACTTTCCGCATTCCCTTTGCGGGCATTTCACTGGCGGATGTCGCGAGCTTTCTGGCTGTTGTTACGACATTCATGTGTCAGCTTTCCACGGCGAGTGCTCCACACTCCTTTTTGTCGACCTCGCTACATGACGCTCCTCTACACAGCTGCTCTCGACCTCCGAGGGGAAGATTGAACGTGTTCCTAAAGGGGATAGATGTGCACTCATGATAAATCCTGTTGGGAATATGCTAGGACCCCTCCATTACCATGAAAATAATGATTGTGAATTATGGTAACTCACCACGGGAAGAGGGAGTCGGCGACTACTATGAACCAACAAGCGTAGAAGTGGAGTATTCAGCTTTCAAAAGACACTCGAGGGAAAATGATCATTATCAATATACTACTGATGTGGGAAGTTTTGCTACGAAGGTCATCGGACGGGTTTTCGCTCATGCTGGGATGTCCCCTTTCCATCATTGACCAACTCATCTTTTGCGAACTTAGGTAGTGCGGGTACCACCCTCTCTTATACCAGTGGAGACTGTGATGTGGATTTTCGCTCGCATTTGGCCGTTATCCTTAGGGCATCAACCACCACGACTTTCGCATGTGTTTCTTCTGCAAGCGACATTATACTGCCAGCCCTCCACATTCCATTTTCTGCGGCCATATAAGCATGCATACCCGATGATGGGTATATCAAAGGATGAGGGGACGAAGATCAAGCCACGACTAGAACATGCCATAGTTTGAGGCACCAGTGCTTGTAAGTCGATTATCGGTAGCATCCATCGAAATATGACTCCCTGAAGTATGGTGCGCCGCTTGCAAAAAATTCCATCTAGTAGCTATGATTCGTGGCCTACTGCTTCGTGGATGTCCACTGCATTCAATATGAGCTTCAATGAAGGTGTGGTAAGGTGGTTGGTAATGAGTGAAATACTATATATGGCGTTCATAGAAGTGGGGATTCTTAATAATGAGGCTCATTCCCATACCGTGTGGTAGAATTTTATTATGGTGGAACTTTCTTTGTCGGATGTCGTCAGCATCTATGCTGGTTTCCCACACATCCTTCCCACATTTTTGAAAATCCACGAAGACTCTACAATCGGTGATGGCTTTAAATAAATTGCTTCAAGTATGTTGAGGCATGAACAAGATTCAAGACAGTGCCATCAACTATCAGAGATTTTAAAGGAGAATGTTCGGTCATGGATTTATTACGGACTAAAAGTGAAATGCTACTTATACTTTTGGGGTATGTGAGAATATGAATTTGACTTGAGCAGAGCGGTGCTTCATACCCAACCCGTGTGGCCCAAACACTCGTTCGTGGGATGAGTTGGTCATGCTGGACATTAATACCCTCGTTAAGGTAGTTGCGGTTGCTAAACGGTGATCGTGATTATCTTACTAGCTGAGCAATAGGTTCATCTATCGACTGTGGGAAAGCTTTGTACTCTTTAAATAAAAAATTGTTCGTGTCTACGGTTATCATGGTGTAAGATTGAATCAGCGTTCAAGCGGATGGCTGAAGGATCACACCCGCGGGTTTATTGGTGATTGTTTTAAGACTCTATGAATATTTCTAAATCACTAATAATCAGCACCGTCAATGCTCACACCCGCAGGAGGCAGAGTTTCACTTTGTGGGTGCCACGATCTTGGAGGTCGTTTCTCTCAACGTTTTTACTATGGTTCTCCACGCTTTCTTCTCTGTGCTATCTCTTGTGGACTTTCCATATGCGGAGGTCGTAACTGCCTTTGTCGTAACCAAACAACACTCTTACACGACGCTCCCGCCTCTTTTCTCCGCGCGGCGTTGGAGCACACCCTAGCCGCATCTTTCTCCCGCAAATGAGGATGTTCTCATAAATTGACTCTTGAAGAATATAGTGGCATATTCTTGTCCACGCGAGTGAAACTGTCATATCCCATTAAGAGAAATTGGTGATCATTAAAGCCTGCAAACTATTTTATTTGTGCATCGATTGAAGGAGTGTTGAGCTTTGCTTGTGAACATTATGTATCATCGCGCCATCCTCCTGTATCCCTGCATCACACAAGTTGATTGATCTATGAGGTCCTTATCCCGAACATGAAGATTCAGAACTATTGATTCATCATTCTAAGAGGGAATTCGATAAGAGTAAGGCGAGCTTGTATTCAACGATGAAGTAATCTGGAGAAGCTATTCCAACCTGCACTACCTCCCCACAATTTGCGATTCGATTATCCTTGGGTATTTCACCACGTTATAGGCTGTCTTGATAATGCGTTCGAAAGGGAGGAAACCCGATCTACCTTGGCCAGTAGAAAACTTCTACGAATTATAGAAGGATCCTCTGATAATGTGTGATGGAGACGACTTATCAAAGCAACTCGTATGGAGCATTTACGGGCTGGCTTAACCAGCACACTCTAAGCGTTGACCGCTTAGGTGGCTGGTGTGGGCCCGCTTAATCTGTTCCGTTCCTTTATTCCTTTCCGTTTCATTAAACATTGACGGTTACGGTTAGCGGCTAGCAGTTCCCGCCCATAAGAAGAACGAAACTCAAACTCAAAAATTGTTCCCGCGCTTCTGCAGAAATTTGGTGGATGGAGGCAATCGTATTGTTTCACTGTACGCAACAAATAGGTCTCCAACTCTGAGTTTACATTTTTCCAGTGTATTCACCGCCTATGCCAAAGTGGGGGCAGTGGAGCAGGGTTTTAAGCATCCATAAAAGCATAAAGGATAGGCGAATGGGTGCTTTCAAAATGTAAAAACATAGACACGGCTCGTGAGCTGTTTGCTCGAATACCCCAAGAAATGTGGTTTCATGGAATGCCATGATTGCAGGATATGCACAGAAATGGATTTGTTGAAAAGGTTTATAAACGTTCATTTCAAGCAAATGTAATTTGCAGGCGTGAAGCCAGTCTCTGCAATCTTTACCAGAATCCTGCGAGCCTGTGCCAAATGAGAGCTTTGGAGCAGTATATGGGCATCCATCAAATCATAAAGGATGTAGGAATTTCGTCAGATGTTGTACTTGCTACTCCTCTGGTAGACGTGTATGCAAAAACTGAAAGCATGGACAGGGCACGTGAACTGTTCGACAAAATGCCTCAAAAAAATGTGGCCTCGTGGAATGCCATGATTGCAGAATAGGCACGAAATGGTTTTGTTGACAAGGCTTTAGAAGCCTTCGAGAAAATGAAATGGCAGGTGTGAAGCGAGTCTCTACAATCTTCCCAGCATCCTCTTCGAATCGAGCCATTTCAAACAAGAAATAAAAGCAAATTTGAATTATACACACAAGTATGTCTATACCCCTTTGACCTTATCATCTCCTCCTCCTACACTAGTACAAAAATTACTAGCAATGTATGCAATAGATTATGTTCGCTAATTAAATCTATGTTATGCTTACCATAATATTAGATATGGGAGAGGAAGACATTTCTTTGGGGTGAAAATGATATTGATATCAATATTATTGTATTGGAATTTTAAATTTTTTGTATGAATAGATATTCTATGTTTATAAATATGTGTTAATTTTTTATTAAAGTCTTTATATTATGTTTTAAAACTAGCAACAAGTAAATATGAACTTTTTTGTTTTTGTTTCTGAGTTGTTTTTTCTTAAATAGATGTATCTAACATATGCATTTCATAATTAGAAGGATAAAAAAGGGTAATTCATTTTCCCTACAAAATAATCTGAAAGAAAACAAGAACCATGTTGGGTTTGTATCTAGCCTATAAGATTTATTTTTCAAGTGGGAATATCATGAGAAGCTAAAGCATTCACCTGTATATATCTAATACAATCATTCAAAAAGAATGATGAATTAAAAGACAAAACCCGAATTCTAGCAAACGAGAGCATAAAATCTCTCTTTTATTATTTTATGTTTATTCAAGTTCATATTGTGTGTTAACAACCAAATGATATCATAACTCTCTATTTCTTATGGGTGGAATATGTTATGAGATACCCATGGAACTGTAGAGTAGTCAAGTAGGAGGCATGTAACTTTATCCAAATATTTAGACAAAACGAAAATGCTTGGATGTTGTTGAAGGGAATCTATAAGTAAACCCTAACAACCTTTTTAGAAATAGAAAGACAATTCAATCAAAGTATCAAATCTTAATTGTTTTGATAATTCTTTCTTTTAAGGTAAGTGAATGGAGAAAAAAGATTTTGGAACTAACACTAGTGGATTTCAAGATCTTGTGGTCTCATTAGCAAAATGAACTCAAACAATTAACCAAGGAATACAACTATATATAAATTATTTGTGATAGTTAATATATATCAAATTTTATATTAATTTTGTATAAGAATTAACTCAACAATATTTTCTAGAAGATTGGAAAGGAATAGAGTCAAAAGTACAATAAAATCATTCAATCTATCATTCATGAAATATATGCTCATCAATTTAGCCTCAAAATAGCGAGTCAAGCTTAAAATCATTGAAAACTTATGGTTAATCCTTTCAATTGAGCTATATATTTGTAGTGATTCAAATATTTAGATGGTGGGATGAGGTGATTGTGAAGAAACTAAGTTTCTTTAGACATTGATGTGGAATATTATTTTTGTTATACATGTAGATTATAAGAGTTTGAATTTATAGCAACAAGATTACACTATATCAAATTGGGTACATTCATTGTTGTTGTTGATGATATTTTTGATACTTATAGAACAATTGATGACCTCACACCCTTTACGGAGGCTTTGATCAAGTAAGTTATTTATTGTAAAGTTTATTACTATCATAACCTAATTTGATTTTTTTATTTTTAAAATTGTAATATTGTGCAACATCTTATCTTTTTATTTTGATTTTTCTTGGTATATGAAGATATTTATTTTGACTTCAATATGCAAATGGGATTTGCCAATGATGGATCAACTTCTAGACTATATTCAAATTGGGCTTCAGTTTGCCCATAAAACATATATGGATATAGCTATTGAGGTTGAAAAGATACATGGTCCTTGTGTGCAACAATGGATAAGAGATATTTAAGCTATGGGTTGTGATTTAGTACCAAGTTGACGTTTATAAATCTATACATATTAAATTTATGTTTTTTATGATTTTAAAAAAAATTATTTAATGTTTATTAATTTTAAGTTTTATTTCATATCTCATATTGTAGTTGAGGACACAAATTTGGGTAGAATTCTAAGATGTTAAATGGATCGCTAATGAATATCATCAAACTTTATGTAAATATTTAAAGAAATCATTGATATCTTCTAGTGTTCACGTGTCTACATTATTTCCCTTGATTTTAATTGACACCCATCTCCCAAATGACATTTGAAGAAAGTTAATAAGTTTGAAAATAGTGTAGCCTTGGTTTTTCAATTAACTGACTCCAAATATTTTGTAGGTATTTTTCTACCACATTTCATAGTATAAATTTTGATTTATTAAAATTATGAATTCTATGTTTAATAAAATTTCATAACACATTTTTTCTTATTCTTGTTGTTAAAGCATGAGAAAGAACATGGATAAATTGCTCAATCAATAGAATGTTATGTAAGAGACAACCCTATAACAACTAGGGAGGAGGCTCTAAATCATATGAGGATGCTTATTGAACTAAACATATAATTGAACAAGGAGAATTTATTTTATGATCATGACATAGCGCTTTTTGTAAGAGGTTGTATTTTGTTTCCATGTCTAGGTCTATGTCTTTTATTTGGAGGGACATAGATGGATTCTTAATATCACATCAATATATTGAAAATGACATAATGAAAATTCTTATTGAAGCAATACTTCTCTAAGATGGAAGAGAGGACAAACAAGTTTATTTTATTTGTTCTTTTAAAAAAATATTGCAAACTTCATAATAATGGATGAAAACTTCAAAACTAGAGTGTTTGGAAAATTTGAGTTTTGGGAAAATAAAGTATTACCCCATTTCATATAATCATTTACATATACATGAAAATTAAGGTTTTTAAGAATATCTAATTTTATTATTGTATATATATTTCAAGGTTATCTTATATCAATAATTTTCATTGGATATCACATAAATGATATAATTGAGTTAAAAAAAGTATTTATGGATCTAGATTGTCCACTTGAATGTTATTCATCATATCTCAAAACCTTTATTGAGATGATAAGTTATAAAAAATTGGTAATAAAATATTAGAACTTGCAATGATAAGAGGTAATGTTTGTGTCAATATGACACATTACATAGATAGATATATGTAATACAAAATTCTCCCTATTTTTCACTAGAATATGAACTTTATGGTTAAATGATAACTTTGAGCTAGGGAGAAAATATATGGAAGTGAGGGTGAATAAAGGTGCAATAATGATGAGTAGATGTTGAGTGCATAGAAAACAATGAAAATATGAGTGAAATAGGTGTTAATAGGAAACTATCCATGAAGCAAGCTTAAAATAAGAGCATGCCACATGTCATTAAGGCATTCCCATCAAAGTGGGTACACAACTAAATGAGAAACACAATGGGCATGCCAATATTTGAATAAATGTCCCGATCATAACACTCTATAACAAGCATCTCCTTTTGACATAAATTAAAATTGTTAATGCCCTTAACTCATTCTATATTTTTAGATATTCTTGTAATTATAGTCATACATGTGTACTATTCTTTCTAATGGTGCATTGATAATTCATAGTATTTCCTTAATGCCTAGTGAATTGTGTTGATATTCACACTTGTAAGAGATGTGAGTTGTTATTCTAGTCAACTCGTACTAGTATTTTTCATGTTTCACCAAGAATTCTTAGGTTCTTCTTCAAATCATGAATTTTGGTTACATCTACATAAATGAAACTCAATATATTTATTTTTCCCAAGTCTACATCAATATTTCAAAATGATTTTAATTATACAAAATGTTAGTTTAATCTAATCTATTAATAATTTTGATTGTTTGATCATATAAGGTTTCTTCTAATGTCATAATATTTGTAACATTATTGAGTTCTCCATTGGAACAAGGTTATTGGAAGGTTTGAGGAAATTAAGATTATGAAAGATGGAAGCAACCTTTTCAATCATAATTTCTATCATATGAAATGTGTATTTCTTTCCTAAGGGTTGTTCTAATCTCCACTAACAAACAACTAGTACAATAGTGAATATTTATGATGGTTGTGATTTTAAGGCATATGATAGATTAGGCTTATGTACCTTTTATATTGATAGCATAGATTTATTGATTTCATGATACATGAAATATTTGATGAGTTGCTTAGTACTTGACAAGGGAATATAATTTCCTTGATCAAATTATTGTACTACTCAAATTTTTAGAATTGAAACATCTTTCAATAGTTGAAAGCATCATAGACAAATTTGTTACACATTTTTTACTAAATAAAAAATGTATTAAAATGCATTACAAATGATACACACAAATGTGAAATATTTTACAAATGTTCAATAAAAATACTTTAAAGATTATTTATTTATACATTTAAATGAAAGAATAACAATTGGATGGATAATATCATGGCTTATAGAAAGGCATGCACACATGTCTTTACAAACAATTCTAAAGAAAATGTGTTTACAAGTCTTGACAACCACAATTACAATATTATTAGGATTATCTTTTTCATTATTATCTAATGTCAAAGAGTATAGAATGTTCTATACCATGAAATATTTGGTTGAACATGTAGCCACCCAATACAAGAGAGATCAAATAATAGAGAAAAACGTTATTTATCAAAGGATGTAAGTATATAGTGAGAATGAGTTAAGAATACAAAGAGAACTCCTTGATTATATAGACCGAGGTGAGACATAAGATTACATAACATTATGATAGGTGTATCAAGATTCCATCTCACAAAGACTTATAGTTCCATCTAACTAATTTAATTACAAGTGTCTTTTGATAGCCATGATAAAATCCTCAACTTTAGTCACATAATAGACCAATCAAGGGCATAGTTTGTTAGCCATGGATGTATTTTTTGGTTACAATTGGTTACAATTGCTTCTAAATATTAGCATAAAATAACTTTTAGTACTTCTTGGGGTGTCTTTTGCTATTATGTCATGCCATTTAGGTTGAAAAATGTTGGGGCCACCTAGAAAAGAGCTATGATAGTAATATTGAGAAAGGACAACAAACACCACACAATTTTTATTTTAATTTTACAACGAAACATTGAATAAGATTAATTTGTACATTCATTACATGAAGAGCAATTAAAGTTGTTTCAAAAGTAATAAAATAAATTTAGAAAAGAAAAATAGATAGCTCCTCCACGTGCTTGAATGATGCTTCCACAACTTGCAAGGGATTTTTACGTGGAGGAATTTGGCAAAAGGCTAGAAATCTAGCTTTACACCTATCAATTGCATTTGCTTGAAAGTTTCTAATGCTTCTAAGTTTCACAGATCTGTCAACTTTGATTCACATGGCGGGGCATTACATCATTGCATGAAATGCTACATGAAATCATGGAATATTATTTAGATGCCATCTTGAGTAAATAAAAAGAAGATATGAACACCTACATGTCACCTAAAGAATCTTTTGATGGCTACAAGAATATAAGCTATGCCTCAAATTGAAGAAATGAGCCTTTGGGGCCACATTAGGTAGGATATTAAGCTTCATTCTATCTTATCCCACTAAAGTTGTAATGATCATTGAAATATCTCCATTGAGAAATCTTAACAAACTCCATAGCCTTCGAGGAATATTCAAGATATATCCATAGTTTCATTGCATAAGTAGCAAACAAATGTTATCCATTGTCCAGTCCCCTCAAGAAAAGTGCTAGCTTTAATTAGGATGAGTTTTGTTAGAAGGCCTTTGGTCAAATCAAATAATACCTTTTTATCCCACCTTTGTTGATGAACCCATGAAAAATAAGTCAAATTATTATTTTATGTCTCCACTACACTAGTCACCTTTGGAGCACTTTTACCACATCATGATGAATAGGGCCATATATGAGTAGTCTACTATCAAAATATTTGGAAAAAAATACATAATTATTTGATTAATTTTGGAGCTTCTTGCAATGCTTTTCCATATTCCATTTGTCAAATGCTAGGAAAGGCTCCCAAACTAGCCAATAAAGTGGTGGTGCAACTCGAAAAAATTGAGGTTAAAGTCATTAATGAATTAAAAGTGCATATAAAATTAGTATCAAACCCTCACATCTAGGAGTATAGAGATATACATGTTGACATCCTAAAGATGTATGAAATATTACTAAGTAGAGAATGGACCAAATGTTTGAGGGGATGGTTCTCTACAAATTTTACTTAAATATGGATACCATGGAGAGGTTTGAAAAATCAAATAAAAATTTAGATGTTGAGCCAAAACTAAAGCATATGATAATTGAGAATAATGCATTGAATGAAGTAGCCGAGTCACCAAAATGGATTTTGGTGTATACAAGAGAAATGGTATCATGATGATTTCCCTTATAATTAAATAAGATACATGATAAGATAGTCCTATAACTAGGATTCAAGAATTTGAATCCATAAATCAAGTATTTCAAGAATTATTCCATAGGGTATATGCTAACATGACTAATATAGGAGAACATGTGGATGATTCGGTCCTCTTACTCCCAAGGTGGTGCTAGATTCACAATCAAATTCTTTTTGAGTTCTCCTACCCTGCTTGCCAAGACACAATGAATAAAGTTAAATTGGTGTAATCTAAAGAACAAGAAGAGAGGTTGTAAATTGGGAATTTTACCCCAAAGTATAACATAATCACATAAAAAGACTATTGAAAGCCCTAACCAAAGGTCATTTGAAACCATCCCAAGAGCACCCTCATAAATAATCAGATCTGTTCCTAGAATGCAAAAGGTGCATGAATATACCTTACCCAAAAATGAAGAACCTACGATCAGTTAGAGTAGAATACAATGAATGATCCAAGTATACCATTCGACACAAAGAACCCACTTGCAAAGAAGATTCAAAATTTAAAAACATAGAGAAAAAACTGATGTGGAAACTAAGGTTTGACAGTTTGAAATGCAAACAAGGGAGTGGTGTTAGAATTGAATTGGTTAGTCCTCAAGGTACTTTCGGTGATGAGATCAACTCTATAGAAAATATCTTTATCTTAGAACATGTCATTGGTTGTAGAGAGCTAGTAGAGACAACAAGGGATTCCATAATGTGATTCCTTCTTTTGGGGATTGATTAGATATTAAAAGCATCAAAATATTCAATCAAGTCTCATACCTAGCTTTTGTATGCTATTAACCTTTTATCATGGTGGACATATTGGCTTTTGATTTGTTTTATTATCAAATGAGAGTCTTCTTCCACAAATAGGTATATTACCTTCTTTTGATTTGCTAGTAATCAACATTTCATATTCAGTCATATTATTCATATATTAGTAAAATATTGATCATATTCAAACCACTACATAGTTATAAAAAAGCATGCTTAGACATTGTCTTCACCTCTCAAAATCTCTAGCATTACATAGAAAGGACATTCACCGCCAAATTCAGCTTATTTCCCAATCTGACCCACTCAAGTATCTTATAGAAAGGACTTACCAACAAGATACATGGCTAAACAAGCCATGATGCTTAGTGATTTTGGAATTGGGTATGTGGATTGCAAAGCAATAAAATTAACACTCATCCATGTGATTAATTAATTAGCTAGTCAAAGCATGATTAATTAACACTCATCCATTGATCCTAGACTTTCCTAATGAGCGCATATTGACTCTTAACAATTCTCCACCTAGAATCTCTACCTTTTTTGTAGCCTCCCCTAGTCCATTATTTTCCACTTCCTACACCCTTCATTCCTTCAATCCCATAGCATACTTCTACTCCCTTGAATTAACCATCCTCCCCACCCCATGAATAACCTAGACCCAAACATAGAGTGTCATCCCCCTCATGTTCACCTTCCTATAATCCTAAGATCCTCCCATTGTCCTAGCTCCCTCTACCCTATCACCTTTATTAATTACCCATATTTCTCCCTCTACCATTTCCCTTGTCATTTTTGATCCTTTTTTCTGCCATTCCTCCTACACTTGATACTTCTACCATGTTTTCACCCATTGTAGCAAGACCTTACTATTACCACCCTAATAGAAACCCTAATCATATCTAAATCCTCTAGCCCATTACTATCCCCTAATACCTCTATTTATTCACAAGCCCTAGTTTTCCCCTAGATGACCCTCACTTGCATTGAGATGTACTACGACCTCTTCTAATAGAATAATTTTATCCTTTGATTTTTCAATCTCTATCCCACCTTCTACTATTCTTGTTATCATAGTTATCACATCCACTCTTCTTAACATAGTTTTTGAGGATGCCTTCCTACATTGAATGGGTTCACTCTATCATGAACATAGAAAATGGAGAACAAAGGGGAGGAGAGAACCAAATAAAAAAGGAATAGAAAGAACAAGAATAACTTAATTGCCAAAAGGAATACACTTAATAATGATGTGAAAGGAAAACATAAATTGTACATTTAATAATTATCAAAGGGCCGAGAGAAAAATAAATACAATAATTTCCTTAGGTTGAAAAATTTAAAATATTAAGGCTTCATACATAAATATTCTCACACCAACTCATATGAGCTCAATACATTTATTATTAGATTAGAAGAAATAAGTGTAGAGAAAAGAAAGAAAGAATCTTATGGTCAACATCATGGCTTGTGATAAATGGGAATTAATTCCAATAACAAATTATTTCCTTGTACCAACATGCCACCTATCACAATCTTGGTCACTCCTCATGAAACCTGATTCTCTTTTGGAAGTTGGTGCATGCTACTATATTTCATTGTTAAGTTGATGTGTTAATATCATTTCTAAATTTGATATGGGAAGTTTCATCTTGAATTATGTTGGATATCACCTACAACAACTACCTTTCTCAACTCGGGAGGGCTAGAGCCTTAATGGTGGCATGACCACTTGTGTCCTTAAGGTTATATATTTCTTAATCCTTGTTCATGTACCTCATTAGGCACTCAACTCTAAGTAGTCAAATATACCTAAAAATCGTGGTCAAGATATTGACCTTTCATTAACAATAAATCAAATGCTTGATTGAGCCTATACATAATTTAGAGTTTCTTGGCATTTGTAGTCCTTTCTTACTTTTCATCTTAGAGAATTAAGGCCAAATTTAAAGTAATTTTAAATTAAGGAATTCATATTTATACAAACTAAGAATTATCATCATGTAGGCTTGGTTTATCAAATAATTAGAACCATAGATCATATACATTGAATGACCAACAAGCACCCACTAAAATTTCTTCTTTGGAATTGTCTTAACTCTTAAGAGCTATTAGATCTTTGATTTAATAGCTTATAGGTTGTTAAGTACAATATACCTCCTCATGCTTTTTTCCATTGATGATCCATCCAAAAATAAAGTGTGCCCACTTAAAATGCCATGCCATGACTAGGGGATCTTGTAATTGCATGGAACATGTAGAAAATTTCCAAATGCTCAGAAGGATCAATGAAAACACATATCATTGTTTGGAGGGGCCCATTGTATTGTTGTAATTAAATGGTTAACCTAACATATAATATATTATAATTAATCCAAACAAAATAACTATACAAAATGTCCAGAGTAGTTGTGAGCACCCCTCTCCCATATCTTGCTAGTCAAGTATCTTTCCATTTACTTGAAGTGTTCCCCACCTTCTATTTTTTACTTGTTCTCCAAATTTTCATATCTCATATATATGTTTTTTTTTTTTTTATAGGTAAGTGCTACCAAGGGGGTAGCTCCCATAATATAAGATCCAAACAAAAGAACAGTTTAAAAGCAAACCCTTGCCACAAGGGGTGCACCATGTCAACAACTATGCTGACCAGATATCCTACTTGATAGATAGAAAACCGAACAAAAAAACACAAAAGACAACACCCGCCCCCATGGGTGAGGAACGTATTACATGATTTCAATATTTCCCTCCAGCCAAAGCAAAACCCAAAGATGTTGGATGAGGGAGTTTGACAGAATGAAATTTCTTTCTCATGACCTCTGTCCAAGCTTGTTCAGGTAGATGTGTGGAGTTCAGATCCTGAAGATTACCTTCTAAGAGCGGACCTGCAAAAGATGATTCGACAGGGGTCATCTCAGACATAGAGGATTGTAAGCACGAAAACACTAGATTAGGATCTGGTTTTACAGCCAGAGAAGGCAGGGCATTACCAACCATAGAGCTGTCACCCAATGGGTCACCAACCGCAAAACTATCACCCAAGGGACCCCCAAAAGTAGGGGCGAGCAAAGAAGAGGGGGGAGAGGTGGGAGGCAACACAGGAGAGGCCTTCGAGCAAGAAACAACATCCTTTGCATTTGGTTCAAGGATATAGTGACTCGGATCAGCCCCTAACCACTAGGTAGGGGTATTGATGGCACCATTACTGCGCACATAAGTGTGCTTCTTGTTGCAATTAAAAGTGATGTGAGCGGTTAAATAACATTTCCTACATCTAAATGGGATCTTTTCATAATCTACAGGCTGCCTCCAACACCGGTCTCCAACTTTCAAAGAGATTTCCTTTGGAAGGCCTTTGGTTAAGTCGAATTCAACACATAGGCGGGCATTGGTGGAATTTTCAAAATTGATTGCTTCTTTGGAGATGCTGTGGTATTTTCCCAGACCATTGGAAATTGCTTTCAGATAAGCAATTTCCCAAAATTGAAGAGGTAGATAGGGAAATCTTACCCATAGAACAACGGAGGAGAATGACTTTGATCGAGGTTCGAATAGAGAAAACCATGGCTTGGTGCATAGGAAATCGCCTTGATAGAACCATGGACCAGCATTCAAAATCAACTCCTTGTCATTCAATGATTCAAATTCGAGGATGAAGAAGCCCCTCGCACAAGGACAAATGCATATTTCCTCCTCCATGAGATCCTTCCAATTTTTGCTTATCCAAGAGTGTAGGTCGCATAATTTTGGCTAGTCTTTCATGAATCTACATATTAGGGCATGCTCCTTCAGGTGGGCCTCTCTGTCGCGAGCTGTGGCTTCAAGACAAATTTTCAAAATGTCTTCTGAGTGGTGGAAGGAAAGAGGGGAGGGAACGGCACAGACGAGCACATCCAGCAACGAAAGAGAATCCCCAACCGCCACACTAGAGGTGGGAGAGCTTATAGCAGCCTTAAAATTAAGGCATTGCACTGAAGGCAAATATCCCAAATTAGGAACTTGTGTGGCTGGAGTCGGCGCAGAAACCTGCACCTGCAATAAGGATGCAACCAGGGGCGATCGCGGGGGGGAAGACGCGCCATGACTGTTTAGATTCCCCACACCACCTACAGAGGAAGTGCTATCGGCAGACGGATGGGAGGTTCAGGATATTTTCGGAGCTGTGCAAGCCATTTAGAGACCTTGCTAAATTATTTGTCAACAAATTTTTTCATATCTCATATATATGTTGATATTATACAAATAATTCAATTAAATATCGTGATATTATTAAAATATTTGATAGATATCCCAATTTTTTATATATATATAAGTAGTAATCTATATTGCACCCTATGCATATAATTTGATGAAGCCGATGCCATAGTCTATAATTACAAAATTCTCAAAACAAAAAACAAAAGCAAAAGAAATTTCTAAAAATTGAAAATAAAACTTTACTCCTTCAATATTAGTTTTGGTGCACATTATTATAGTGTGAGCCTATTTTTCAGATCACTTCATTTAATGTCACCAATAATCTCCATAAAAATATTCTCCATGTTTAAAATCATGAAAACAATTCACATCTCTCACAACAATTTCTATTGTAGCAATTGTGGAGATTAATTTCATTGTAGTGTGGCAATCAACACATGCTTGAAGATTCTTCATAATTCTAATAGTAGTTCTTAGAGACATATTTATCAAATCAAAAGTAATTGACAACTTTTTACTATCATGATAGAGAAATAATTATTTCTCTTCTTATTCCACATCACTAAGCAAATATCTTGAATTTAGAAAATACCTTCTACATCTCCCAAGCCAATTTCTCCTACTTTACATAAATCTTGTGTTTGGATATGATTGTCTACTACACAAAATGCATGCACTATTTTATGACATTCAATGAAACCTTTTTTAATTTTATTTTTTCTTTCATTAAACTCCTTTATGATTTGAACCTCACACCATTTTCCCACTTCTATGTATAGCTAGAAAGTTACATAATTTTTAAGATCCAAATCAAAAAGCAATGTCATTGTAAATAATTCTAACACCGTAGTGCTTCATTAATTCTCTCATTTTGAAGGCATTCTTGCAAAATTCATTGTGCATATCCTACAATTACTGCATTCCATGAGATCACATTTTTTTGAGGCATTTTGTCGAACAATTCACGTGCTTTGTCCATGCTTTTAGTTTCTGCATACACGTCTACCAGAGCAGTAGCATCTACAACATCTTACGAAATGCCTCCATCCTTTATGATTTGATGGATGCCCATATACTGCTCTAAAGCTCTCATTTGGTATAGGCTGGGAGGATGCCGGTAAAGGTTGTGGAGACTGGCTTCACGCCTACCAATCGCATTTGCTTGAAATGAACGTTTATAAAACCTTTTCAACAAATCCATTTATGTGCATATCCTACAATCATGGCATTCCATGAAACCACATTTCTTGGGCATTCGGGCAAACAACTCACGAGCCATGTCTATGCTTGCACATTCTGAAAGCACCCATTCACCTATCCTTTATGCTTTTATGGATGCTTAAAACCATCCTCCAACACTTCCATTTTGGCACAGGCGGGGAATACACTGGCAAATGTAAACTCAGAGTTGGAGACCTATTTGTTGTGTACGGTGAACTAGTACGATTGCCTCCATCCACCAAAAAACTGCAGAATCATGGGAATAGTTTTTGAGTTTGAGTTTCGTTCTTCTCATGGGCGGGAACTACTGCCCATTGACCGCAACCGCGAATGTTCAATGGAATGAAAAGAGATAAAGGAACAAAATAGTGCAAGTGAGCCCACACCAACCACCTAAGCGGTCAACGCTTAGAGTGTGCTGGTTAAGCCCGATCAACATTTATGACCACAAATCCATATGTATGTCCTTGCAAAAAATGATTGAGCCAATTACTAATCCCTACAACAACACTTTTATAAACCAAACATGTCTTGGACCATCGAATGGGTTTCTTCCATCTTTTCACATGAGAGGTAAAAGACTTTATCAGAATGTAGTCTGATGGCACTCTCAAATTTTGTAAATTTGTAGTGCGCATTTCAAAAACTTTTTTTTTGCACTTTCAAAAGTGCACTTGAAGGATCAGTCTGAGTGACCTACTTTAGAAGGTCATAACTTGACGCCAATTGATTTTGAAGCAAAACCCATTTTTAGACATATTCAATTGATATATGTGAACATGTGTGTCAATTTTCAGCTTTCCACGATAAGTTTTAACAGGGATTCGAAAAGTGAAGTTGGAGGGTTTTTGTACTTTACTGCAGTTTGCAAACGTTCAGTTTCACAAAGTGGCCTCCCGTTTGAGTTTTCATTTTGAAATTAGTTGATCATCATGCTAGAATGATTGTTATTCTGCATTCTCCCCACCTAAATGAAATCATATGTCAGTTTTCAGAGTCTCATGAGCTGATTTGCTATTTTTAGCAGATCGAATCCAAATACAATTTCTCCTGTTTTACACCTGCATTTTCAAAAGCTTTTTTGAGAGGCCAACTTTGAGCGTCAATATCTTTTGATCAATGATGATTCAAGTAAATTCCTTTTGCACACGTTCGCAGGGTACCTAACTGTGCTTATGTTTTCAGTGGCAGCCTCTTAGGAGTTGATTTGCTATTTTTGCAAAATAATAATTGGGTCAGTTTCAATTGGTTCAAGAACAACTGTTTGTTGCAGAAACTTTGAGTAAGCAATTTTGAAAGTTAATAACTTTTGCCTCGTGATTGATTTCTCTGATCCATCTTTTACATTGTATTCTCGGGACCAATGGTTGCATGCCTGCAAATTCTTATGTTTCGTGGAGGTCGTTCGCCCAGTTTTCAAAGGCAATTCTAGGGCCCACTTGGCCAGATTTGCTCGTTTTCCAAATGTGCCAGAATTTTTTTTTGATGAAGACCCATTTGATCTTGTCATCTTTTATATATCCAAAAGTTGCCTCAGATCAATTTGAACATAAAGTTGAACTTGAAAATGATTTTTTTTTTAGCCATGGGGACCCGCCATGCTCTTGCTGAGGGACACTTTAGTTATGAAGGGTATGAATTTCAGAGCATTATCCCATCAATATGTTGTCACTCATGCATTATCATCACAGGCTTCCTCTTTCTCTCTATTGAAGATAGTCTTTCACTTAAGTCACCATGAGATAAAATCACAATACATTTTGATCTTGATATTCACTCTTCAAACATAGAATCAAGAGGTGATTTGACTAATGTAAGTGTTTACAACCCACAAATGTTTACCAATGGTAAGCATGAGAATGGAATAAAGCTCATTATCTTTGGAGGAAATTAAATCAAAGAGTAATGAATATGGAAGTAGGCCGAGTTGCATCCATAAGCAGCAGGATACTTGATGAGTAATAATAGAGGAATTAATGGGTCAAGATATTGGACAAATTATCAATTTTATTTTTGAGCTTTCCAAAAAAACATTGGTCAGTGGTCCTGCCACACTAGGTTTCTTTTTAGCTAGAGATCATTCACCAGTTATGTGCTCGGAGATTACACTAAATCAGGAAAATGTACCCTCAGAGTTTGGTAAAAAATCAATATGCTTGGGAGTCACTAGATCAAATCAAGTGACCGACCTAGGGTGTGATGTAAATGTTCACTTTGTTGATCGTTTGGGAGGAGTGTCTGCTCATTGTGAACTATTAACACACAAAATAAAGAAGGTTGAGTATTGCATGGTGACAACTTGATGCACCATTTGTAGTGGATCAACCAGTGCATATGAAGGCATATGCTGCCGAGAGGTGTGAAACGCCAGATGGATGAGCATACTCATAAAATGCTCTATTGAAGAAGCTCTTGAAACTTTTAAGTAAACACATCGTAGTTGCAAATGAAGGGCAACACACTTGGGAGTGCCTGCTAGCAGCATGGGCATTGAATGAATTTGTTGAAAAGTCTTTAGAGAATTTCATGGCACACGTCCTGCTCGATGAGGGTGCCTCAAGCAGACGTGATATCACAACCACCATAGGTGCAAGCTACGCACAAGACAATGTGATGAACAAGTGTTAGAAACCTTTAAGCAAATACATGGTGCTTGTGGGCTTTGGAACATGTTATGGACACCTATCAAGACACAGAGAAAACAAATGCCATATGCGTTGGAAGCAACCATCACACATGACAAAAAGAAGAAAATTGCGACCTACTCAATACAGAATAAGTATTTGTTGAAGATATTTATAAAATTTCAAGCAAATGCATTTGAGGAAGCAACCGCACAGTATGAAGAGGATGCCATGAGTTACAGGGCACGCATATGCACCAAAGATTTGTTGAAAAGGCTTCAGAAACAACCAAAATAAGCCTATGCTAGATTGAGTAGAGGGTTTCACCCATTTTCAAGGGGCCCGCATGTTGTTTGAAGGAATGGGGTCTATTGTAGGCGCAGTCATTAGAGGGATCAAATCTATCATGGGGTTCCATGTACGCACAAAATGCATATGTTGAAAATACTTTAGAAACTCTCTAAGCAAATATAATGAAGGGATGGAGCTATTGGTAAAGCTTTAGGAAGCCTTTAAATAAATACAACTGGAAACCGACATGTATGAAGATAGCAGAAAATGCACGTAATAGGTTTTATTGAAGAAACTTTGAGGACTTTTAAGCTAATGCAAAGAATGAAGTGTGCAACAACATAGAGTGAATGGCGCAGTTAGTGAGTAGAAGAGTGGGGGATACAATAGAGCATATAGAATTGTGCATCGATCTATTGAGAAGATCTCATAAATTTTCAAGCAAATACAATTGACAGAGATGCATACCGATTTCCTTTTGGCTCCTACACACCCAATGAAGGTAGAGAGGTTCCTCATTAAATCTGACACGTGTTTACTATGCAAAGGGTTAGCACAGGAGTTTGTGTTTGAAATGAAAATGAATCGATTAAAAGGGATGTTGGGGCGCCATTGATTGAAGAGGACGCACGTAGCAAGAGAAAGCAAGGGCAACCTTGAGTAAACAGAGGGGTTGCAAAATGAGAGAAAGTTGCAAAAAGTGTCGAGTAGAGAAGAAATTAGGGCAACATAAGGAAGAGAAACGAAATCAACGATAGAGGGATGAAGTGAAAGTCCAACAAAATCTCCACCCTACCCCGCCAGATCGCCCAAACAAGTTACTCACTCATTAATACTTGCAAAATGGCGAGAATGAAGCACGTGGCATGTGGGCCCGATGAAAATGGAAGGCACCATATGGTTCCAAAATGCCCGATGCAAATTTTAAATGGGGACCTCCATTTATTTCAAGGGCAAATTTTTTAATTCTCGCAGGGTGAGCGAGAGAAAAACAATTGCAAGGTGGGCCCCTCAAAAGATTAAAGATGCTATATTTAAAAAGCCCTAGGAAATAAGATATTGTAACATGGGCTTTAATTTTTCTTAAAAGTTTAGTAAAATGTTTTATTTTAAATGAAATATTTTGATGATTGGAGAGGAATATTTCGACGGTAGGGGAAGATAAAGAATGTTTTAAATAAAAGATTTAAAACATAAAGTGCTAGTAGAATATTTTACTTTGCTAAAAGTAAAATAATGTGCAGCTGCAACATAACAAATAAATAGAAATATGAAGTCTTCACAGCAAGCAGATGTATTTTTCTAACAATTGGGTGAATTTGAATATTTTTCATATGGGCAAAATTTTTTAGTTGCAAAGAAAATTGAGGCAAATTTTGTTGTTGAGGGGAGAGGAGAGATACTTTTCAGTTTGATGATCAATGGTGAAGAGGTTTCCAGAAGGCATCTCTGGATCAACGTTAGGGCTTTTTCTAGATCCTTCTCTTCTTCTCTCATTGTAAGGGGTTAGCAAGTTAGAGAATTTCGGTCGAGTCTAGGTGAAGTTGCAAAGCAAAATATAAAATCTGGCAATGACAGAAGAAATGCAAATTAGGTTCTGAGTCATTTTGTTGTAGGTTTTGAATTCATGGAGATTTAATGTTTTATAGTTTTGTACTAGCATTTGAGTTAGAATGATAAATTTGAGCTTACATCTCTCTTGTGTGCAAGCATATTTGAATTCTGAATAAAGTGATCAAGGGTTATTTTGTTCATCTCACTATTGTGGTGTGTGAAATTCTTGTTTTAGCTATAATTCAAGGAATTAATTAAAATGCTTAAATGAGATTGCAGGTGGATATGTTATGTACAAGGATTTGATAAGTAGTATTGAGTTAGGGTTATAGATTGGTGATATTGTAAGGCAATATTATCGGAGATCTTATATGCTATGTGTTGAATCTGTTATAAACCTTTAGGTATTTGTGGATTCGACTCCTCCAATGAAAGTAAGGCACTGATTTAACTTGCATTTGTTCTTTGTGAATCGATATTTGTTTGTGTTCACTTGGAGCTTGCTACAAATTTAAAATTAATGAAAATATTTTAATCCAAAGTATTGTTGTAATTATCTCACACTCCAAATGGTTGATATTATTGATGAACAACCAATTCTATTTAGTATTATCCCATTCAGTTGAGCTATCATGTGAGATTATATGTTATTGTTAATGTTGTTTATGATAATGGTGCAGAGGTTGTAAACACATTAAGGGATCACCCTCCCAAGTCTTGCAGAGCCCAAAGTGTAGGAGGTTTTTAAAATCCTCCTCATTTGGTCTAGGTCCTTCGAGTTGCCCTCGATTGGAATTGACAATTCCATAGGTATATTTAGAGATCGACCTAGTTACAGTAAAAACAACCAACAAAATGGTGACTCTGCTGGGGACATTATTGAAGACCATTATGCCTTATAGATTCATGAGCTTGTTATGATAGGTTCAATCTCCTTGTCAAGTGAGTCAATTCTCATAAATGTTGCCAAATAATATGTTGTAATTGATCTTTCAATGTAAGTTCTGCCTAGATTTGTCCATATTTCATGATTATTTCATAATACCTCACAAATTGTGAGTGGTGACTCCGAGGTCTATGCACCAGTGTGCACTATTTGAGAAGAACTGGGAAAGAACCAAAGGATTTGCAGTAGAGATGAAGTAGATTCGAGCTCTTGTGATGCAGTACCCTGACAAATTTGAGGAAGGAATCCATATGATGTCATATTTTTGGATAAGGAAGTGTTGCAGTGCTTCTGTTGGTTCTTAAACAAATTTAAACTGTGAAGCAATTCCAGTTGATCAAATTTTTGTCCTCTACAAAGAGGTGACGACTCTACCAAAGAACCCGATGAAGAGGTGAATATGGTTCCAAATCTACAAATATTTCCAATCAAAAGAACAATTTGTAGTGGCTACAACAATTCCAGGTATTTTCACTCTTTGTTTTCAAGAAATTGTGTATGGAAACCATATTTGAACATTTTGGGAAAAATTTGGTTCCCTATTAGATGAATCTGCATTAAGAAAGAGAACAACAGTAGTATTTATTTTCATACTTCTAAAATTTAATGTGCAATATGATTTGAGAATTATGTTTTATTTGAATTATACCTCTGAGAAAGCTTAAGGCATAAATATTCAGTCAATGTTTTAGAATCATGGTTGAATTTGTAAATGATGTAATTGATAACCATATATGAAGTTGATAATGATTGAATTTGTATACAAGAGGGTTTCCTTGTGAAGTGGAAAGTAAAAGTATGCAGGGCAAACAAGTTGTCCCAAGCCCTCAAAGGGATTTTAGTATTGAAAGGAATATGCCATTAGTTTTCAATGGTATTGAAGGTTTCCCGACCCTGATCCCTAAAAATGTTAGGAAGTATTTGCCCAAATTCACAGGGAAAAGTTCATAATCACCCTCTAAGCATTTGCAAACATTCATGGATGTGATGTTGGATTATGAGGTAAATCATGAGGACATTGTTATGAAATTGTTTGTTCAATCCTTGAAGGATGATGCTAGGGATTGGTTCTCATATTTACCATCATGTTCTATAGCTTCATGGTGTCAGTTTATGACAAATTTTGTTGAGCAGTTCGGTGAAAGGGTAAATCCAAGTGAGATGAGGATTTTTTTTATGGAGATCCATATAAGTGAAAATGAGTTGGTCCCTGTTTTCAATCTTTGATTTGCAAAGGCTATCAGGGAAATCCCAGAAAGTATGCGACCAAATGATGATGAATGCTTGGTTGTGTATCTTGGTGCATTTGATAGTCAGATGGGATTCCTATTAAGGGATAAAAATCTTGCAACATTAATTTAGGCATATCAAACTGCCATGGACATTGAGAACAATTTAAAATACTCTATGATGAAAGGGTATTTGGCTGCAAGTGTTGATTATCCACATAAAACTCATGTAAATAGAATTCAAGGATTAGATAATGGAAATGATTGTCAAGATAACAATGCTTTTGCTGTTATGATTTCTCCATCATCACAGTATGGAGATCAAAATGAGCTTCAAGTTGAATGTCAAAAAAAATTGAGTATTATTGATCAAAAGTCTTTTGTACAAGAATTGTATGAAATGAAGAGACAAGAGGGAGAATCGCCATATAAGTTATTTTTGAGATTTTTGGATGCTTTGATAGAAGCTCCCAAAGATTTCAGACCTGAGGATTTTGTGTGCATTGATTTGTTTTTTCAGATTTATGAATTTAGGCTAAGTTCTTTGCTAGAGGAATTGAAGCCCCATAGCTTTGATCAAGTACCTGATTGGATAAGGAGTGTAGAATCAACCAAGTGTAGCTATGCACATAATGCATATTCTCAAAATGTAAACAACAATTGTCCTCTTGAAAGAAGTCATACAACAATGCAAATAAATGAAAAGAATATGTCAAAAAATGAAGTTCCATGTTGTATGGATGAGGATGAACATTGTAATCAGCTTACAATCAACACATGTGCAAATTTTTGCAGCAGTGAGGAAGATGATGACATATGGGATGATAATAGAGTAGATATGCAAGAATGTTTCTCTTGTGATATCTCAGATAATAGAGATGAAAATGAGATAAAAAGTGCTAATTCATGTCATGTTGTGACTAGTAATCACAAGCCATGTACTGCTGATATTTCATTAGAAAACTGTGACTATGACTCTGAAAGTGCAGTCTCAAATATTCGTTATGAGGATTTTGAACATGGTTTGTGTAGTGATGATTTCTCTTGTGATGAAAATCATGATGAGGTTGATAGTTCTGATTGCTTCTCTGAAGATTGTGATTGCTTTTCTGAGGATGATATAGAAGCATATTCCTCACTTGAAGAATGCAACAATATAGATGTTCATGAAGTCACTTGTCCATAAGTGAAGGAACAAAGAACATGTGATGAATATACCGAATGTAATTTGGGTTCACAATCAATAAAGCATGTTCATTGTGAGAGTGAAGTGGAGTTTGAAGATAAAATGTGTGTGAACAATATGTTGACTCAAAACATAATGCTGAGTATGATGAAGATATTGATAAGTGTGCTTATGCCCCTGCTCTTCATGATTGTTTGTAGGAAGCAAATATAGAAAGGTTTATAATACATGATGCGCATGATGATGAAACGATGGATTCATTTTGGAATAATCAGGTGGCACATTGTGACATGTATATGGATCTTGAATTAACATCATTAACCATTGATGATATTGGAAAGCTTGCTAATTCATATGAAAATAAAGTTGTAGATGGTGTTAATGCTGCAGAAGTTGTTAATCCATGTGTAGAGAAGCCAAGGAATGAAACAAATGGTGAATCTCATGTTAGTGATTATGAAGTTGAGCAAAAATGATTCTTATTTGACATTCCTTATTTTCCTAATATGAGCATGGACATGTTGCCACTGCATGTGAAGATAATTGATATGAAAGAAAATGAAGATTCTAGTTCTATTGCTGAGGAGGAGTTTTCAGTTAGCAATGAGTTTTTAACTTTTGGATCAACACATAGATCAACTGGTATTGTACATGAAGTTACTAGTGCACATGGTTGTTTTCTTGATGTCCCTGTTGATGTTGATTTGCTTGAGCCCTCACTTGAGATATTTGGTTTTGAGAGGAATGATGATGTGAAGAATGAATCATAACATGTTCTCAAACCTGAGATGTGTGCACTCACTCATCCCTTAGATGTTCATGTTGCATATGATTACCCTCTCCATGATATCGAGGTGTGTTCTGATGTACCTGAACCAAAATGTCAAAAGATGTGCCTAGGTTGCAGTGACCAGTATAAGAATGCTCCAAAATATACATCTTTTGTATTTGACATATGCCAAGATGATTTTTATGACACACACCAAGTGGTTTATGAGAGCTTTTAGTTTGATCTGCAAACTGATTTTGATGTGCAAACTGGCAATCAAAATGAGATTAATAGTTCTAGCCATGTAACAGAATGTGAGTGCTATTTTTTTCAGTTGGAAGAAGTTTTCACAAAGTGTGGCAATGTGCAAGATACTGAAGGATGTTATTTTCAGTGTGAGAATGATTCATATGATGAATTTGATAAGTTGTTGCCACATGATAGTCAGTACTTTGAAAGTATGTCTTCTTTCAAATGCACAATGGTTACGAACATGTTGATAATGTTGTAAATGATTGCCTATTAGAAGAGGTCATCATGTTTAATCAAACTAGGCTTTCATATGGTCTTGATCATTATTTTCAATTCATGTCATTTGATGCAAAATCAAAAAATGAAAAAAGTGGCAATGATTTGACTTATTTGATTTGGTTGCCACTTGATGACAAAGTTGAATAGAGATAAAGTTTCTACTTGCCCAAAGGTAGCCTGACACTTGTGTTTGCAAAGATGCAGTTGTTCATGTTGTTATGGTTTGATAAGTGCAAGCATGAGTTGAGGGAGATCATCTCTTTTTACAGAATTGTGTTCGATAGAGGTAAATGTTGATTCTCATTTTTTCATTTGGTGGCCCAAGGTCACCAGATGAAGTTGGAAAAGAAAAATGAATAAAGGAGCAGTTTGAAGACACCTAATGGACTCGATTTTTGGTCTACTCCATAGAGATTTGGAATCTTACTATGCCCAAAGGGGGCATACATCCCCAATCGAAGACACTGATGGTACTCTCAAATTTTGCAAATTTGTAGTGTGCATTTTAAAAACTGTCTCCGCACTTTCAAAAGTGCACTTGAAGGATCAGTCTGAGTGACCTACTTTGGAAGGTCGTAACTTGACGCCAGTTGATTTTCAAGAAAGTCATTTGAAAACATATTCAATTTATATATGTGAACATGTGTTTCAATTTTTAGCTTCCCACAATAAGTTTTAACATGGATTCAAAAAGCGAAGCTAGAGGGTTTTGTACTTTTCTGCTGTTTGCAAATGTTCAGTTTCACAAAGTGACCTCCCGTTTGAGCTTTCATTTTGAAATTGGTTAATTGTCATGCTAGAATGATTTTTATTTTGAATTCTCCCCACCCAAATGAGCTTGTATGTCAGTTTTCAAAGTATCATGAGTTGATTTGCTATTTTTAGCAGATCGAAACCAAATGCAATTTCTCCTATTTTACACTTGCATTTTCAGAAGCCTTTCTAAGAGGCCAACTTTGAGCGTCGATATATTTTGATTAGTGATGATTCAAGTAAATTCCTTTCGTGCAAGTTCTCAGGGTACCTAAATGTGCTTACGTTTCCAGTGGCAACTTCCCAGGAGTTGATATGCTATTTTTGCAAAATAATAATTGGGTCAGTTTCAATTGGTTCAGAACAACTGTTTGTTGCAGAAAGTTCAAGTAAGCAACTTTGACAGTTAATAAATTTTTCCTCATGAATGATTTCTCTGATCCATCTTTAACATTGCATTCTCGGGACCAATGGTTGCATGCGTGCAAGTTTTTCTTTTTCTCAGAGGTCGTTCGTCCAATTTTCAAAGGCGATTCCAGGGCCCACTTGGATAGATTTGCTCATTTTCCAAATGTGCTAGGAAAGCAGATTTTGATGAAGACCCATTTGATCTTGTCATCTTTTGTGTATCTAGAAGCTGCCTTAGATCAATTTGGGCATAAAGTTGTTTGAAAATGATTTTTTTTTTACTTGGGTCCACATGGGGACCTGACATGCTCTTGCTGAGGGACACTTTAGTCATGAAGGGTATGAATTTCAGAGCATTATCCCATCAATAGGTTGTCAGTCATACATTATCATCACAAGCTTCCTCTTTCTATCTATTGAAGATAGTCTTTGACTTAAGTCACCATGAGATAAAATCACAATACATTTTGATCTTGATATTCACTCCTCAAACATGGAATCATGGGGTGATTTGACTAATGTAAGTGTTTACAACACACCGATTTTTACCAATGATAAGCATGAGAATGGAATAAAGTTCATCATCTTTGGAGGAGATTAAATCAAAGAGTAATGAATATGGAAGTAGCCTGAGTTGCATCCATAAGCAACAAGATACTTGATGAGAAATAATAGAGGAATTAACGGGTCAAGATACTGGAAAAATTATCAATTTTGTTTTCTAGCTTTCCAAAAAACATTGGTTAGTGGTCCTGCTACCCTAGGTTTCTTTTCAGCTAGAGATCATTCACCATATATGTGCTCGGAGATTACACTAAATCAGGAAAATGTACCCTCATAGTTTGGTAAAAAATCAATATGCTTGGGAGTCACTAGATGAAATCAAGTGACCAGCCTAGGGTGTGATGTAAATGTTCAATTTGTTGATCGTTTGGGAGGAATGTCTGCTCATTGTGAACTATTAACACAAAAATTAAATAAGGTTGAGTATTACATGGTGACAACTTGATGCACCATTTGTAGTGGATCAACCAGTGCGCATGAAGGCATATGCTATTGAGAGGTGTGAAATTCCAAATGGAGGAGCATACTCATAAAATGATCTGTTGAAGAAGCTCTTGAAACTTTTAAGTAAACACATTGCAGTTGCAAATGAAGGGCAACACACTTGGGAGTGCCTGTTGGCAGCATGGGCACCAAATGAATTTGTTGAAAAGTCTTTAGAGAATTTCATGGTGCGCGTCTTGCTCGATGAGGGTGCCTCAAGCAAACGTGATCTCACAACCACCATAGGCGCGAGCTGCGCACAAGATAGTGTGATGAACAAGCGTTAGAAACCTTTAAGAAAATGCATGGTGCTTGTGGGCTTTGGAACATGTTATGGACACCTATCAAGACACAAAGAAAACAAATGCCATATGCGTTGGAAGCAACCATCACGCATGACAAAAAGAAGAAAATTGCACCCTACTCAATACAGAGTAAGTATTTGTTGAAGATATTTAGAAAATTTCAAGCAAATGCATTTGAGGAAGCAACCACACAGTATGAAGAGGGATGCCATGAGTTAAAGGGCACACATATGCACCAAAGATTTGTTGAAAAGGCTTCAGAAACAACCAATATAAGCCCGTGCCATATTGAGTAGAGGGTTTCACCCATTCTCAAGGGGCCCACATGTTGTTTGAAGGAATGGGGTCTATTGTAGGCGTAGTCATTAGAGGGATCAAATGTCTTATGGGGTTCCATGTACACAAAAAATGCACAAAATACATATGTTGAAAATACTTTAGAAACTCTCTAAGAAAATATAATGAAGGGATGGAGCTATTGGTAAAGCTTTAGGAAGCCTTCAAATAAATACAAATTGAAACCATCATGTATGAAGATAGTAGAAAATGCACGTAATAGGTTTTATTGAAGAAACTTTGGGGACTTTTCAGCTAATGCAAAGAATGAAGTGTGCAACAACATAGAGTGAATGGCGCAATTAGTGAGTAGAAGAGTGGGGGGATACAATAGAGCATATAGAATGGCGCATGGATCTATTGAGAAGATCTCATAAATTTTCAAGCAAATACAGTTGATAGAGATGCATACCGATTTCCTTTTGTCTCCCATGCACCTAATGAAGGCAAAGGTTCCTCATTAAATTTGGCACGTGTTTACTATGCAAAGGGTTGGCGTAGGAGTTTGTGTTTGAAATGAAAATGCATCGATTAAAAGGGATGTTGGGATGCCATTGATTCAAGAGGACACACGTAGCAAGAGAAAGCAAGGGCAGCCTTGAGTAAACAGAGGGGTTGCGAAATGAGAGAAAGTTGCAAAAAGTGTCGAGTAGAGAAGAAATTATGGCAACATAAGGAAGAGAAATGAAATCAACGACAGAGGGATGAAGTGAAAATCCAACAAAATCTCCACCCTAACCCGCCAGATCGCCCAAACAAGTTGCTGACTCATTAATTCTTGCGAAATGGCAAGAATGAAGCACGTGGCATGTGGGCCCAATGAAAATGTAAGGCACAGGTATGGTTCCAAAATGCCCGTTTCAAATTTTAAGTGGGGACCTCCATTTATTTCAAGGGAAAATTTTTTAATTCTCGTAGGGTGAGCAAGAGAAAAACAATTGCAAGGTGGGCCCCTCAAAAGATTAAAGATGCTATATTTAAAAAGCCCGAGGAAATAAGATATTGTAATGTGGGCTTTCATTTTTCTTAAAAGCTTAGTATTGCATTTAAAATGTTTTATTTAAAATGAAATATTTTGATGACTGGAGGTAAAATATGAGGTAAATAATATTGTAAGCATGGGAGAATTTTGTGAAGTGAATAATTAGTCACTGAGAGGAATATTTCGGCGGTAGGGGAAGATAAAGAATGTTTTAAATAAAATATTTAAAACATAAAGTGCTAGGAGAATATTTACTTTGTTAAAAGTAAAATAATGTGCAGCTACAACATAACAAATAAATAGAAATATGAAGTCTTCACGGGCAAGCACACGTATTTTTCTAGCAGTTGGGTGAATTTGAACATTCTTCATATGGGAAGATTTTTTTAGTTGCAAACCAACTTGAGGCGAAGTTTGTTGCTGAGGGCAGAGGAGAGATACTTTTCAGTTTGATGATCAATGGTGAAGCAACTTCCAAATGGCATCTTTGGATCAGCGTTAGGGCTTTTTTTGGATCCTTCTCTTCTTCTTTTCTTCCCTTCTTCTCTCATTGTAAGGGGTTAGCAAGTTAGAGAATTTTGGTCGAGTCTAGGTGAAGTTGCAAAGCAAAATATAAAATCTGGCAATGACAGAAGAAATGCAAATTAGGTTCTAGGTCATTTTGTTGTAGGTTTCAAATTCATGGAGATTTAATGTTTTATAGTTCAGTACTAGCATTTGAGTTAGAATGATAAATTTGAGCTTACGTCTCTCCTGTGCGCAAGAGTATTTGAATTTTGAATAAAGTGATCAAGGGTTATTTTGTTGATCTTGTGGTGTGTGAAATTCTTGTTTTAGCTTTAAGTCAAGGAATTAATTAAAATGCTTAAATTAGATTGCAGGTGGATATGTTTTGTACAAGGATTTGACAAGTAGTATTGAGTCAGGGTTATAAATTGGTGATATTGTAAAGCAATATTATCAGAGATCTTATATGCTATCTGTTGAATCTATTGTAAACCTTTAGGTATTTTATGGATTCGACTCCTCCAATGGAAGTAATGCACTAATTTAACTTGCATTTGTTCTTTGTGAATCAATATTTGTTTGTGTTCACTTGGAGCTTCCTACAAATTTAAAATTAAAGAACATCTTTTAATCTGAAGTATTGTTGTAATTATCTCACGCTCCAAATGGTTGATATTATTGATGAACAACCAATTCTATTTAGTATTATCCCATTCAGTTGAGCTATCATGTGAGATTATATGTTATTGTTAATGTTGTTTATGATAATGGTGCAGAGGTTGTAAACACATTAAGGGATCACCCTCCCAGGTCTTGCACAACCCAAAGTGTAGGAGGTTTTTAAAATCCTCCTCATTTGGTCTAGGTCCTTCGAGCTGCCCTTGATTGGAATTGGCAATTCTATAGGTAGATTAGGAGATCAACCTGGTTACAGTAAAAACAACCAACAAAATGGTGACTCCGTTGGGGACATTATTGAAGATTATTCTACCTTATAGATTCATGAGCTTGTTATGATAGGTTCAATCTCCTTGTCAAGTGAGTCAATTCTCATAAACATTTCCATAGAATATGTTGTAATTCATCTTTCAATGTAAGTTCTGTCTAGATTTGTCCATATTTCATGATTATTTCATAATACCTCACAAATTGTGAGTGGCGGCTCCGAGGACTATGCACTAGTGTGCACTATTTGAGAAGAATTGGGAAATAACCAAAGGATTTGTAGTAGAGATGAAGCATATTCGAGCTCTTGTGATGAAGTACCCTGACAAGTTTGAGGAAGGAATCCATATGATGTCATATTGTTGGATAAGGAGGTGTTGCAATGCTTGTTCTGGTTCTTAAACAAATTTGACCTGTGAAGAAATTCCAGTTGATCAAATTTTTGTCCTCTACAAAGAGGTGGGGACTCTACCAAGAACCTGATGAAGAGGTGAATATGGTTCCAAATCTACAAATATTTCCAATCAGAAGAACAATTTGCAGTGGCTGCAACAATTCCAAGTATTTTCACTCTTGGTTTTCAAGAAATTGTGTATGGAAACCATATTTGAACATTTTGGGAAAACTTTGGTTCCCTATTAAATGAATTTGCATTAAGAAAGGGAACAATAGTAGTAGTTATTTTCGTACTTCTAAAATGTAATGTGCAATATGATTTGAGAATTATGTTTTATGAGAATTATGCCTCTAAGAAAGCTTAAGGCATAAATATTCAGTCAATGTTTTAGAATCATGGTTGAATTTGTAAATGATGTAATTGATAACCATATATGAAGTTGATAATGATTGAATTTGTATACAAGAGGGTTTCCCTATGAATTGGAAAGTAAAAGTATGCAGGGAAAACAAATTTTCCCAAGACCTCAAAGGGATTTTACTATTGAAAGGTATATGCCATTGGTTTTCAGTGTTATTGGAGGTTTCCAGACCCTGATTCCTAAAAATGTTAGGAAGTATTTGCCCAAATTCATAGGGCAAAGTTCAAAATCAGCCTCTAAGCACATGCAAACATTCATGGATGTGATGGGGGATTATGAGGTAAATCATGAGGACGTTGTTATGAAATTTTTTGTTCAATCCTTGAAGGATGATGCCAGGGATTGATTCTCATATTTACCATCATGTTCTATAGCTTCATGGTGTCAGTTTATGAAAAAAATTGTTGGGCAATTTGGTGAAAGGGTAAATCCAAGTGAGGTGAGGAATTTTTTTACGGAGATCCATATAAGTGAAATGAATTGGTCCCTATTTACAATCTTCGATTTGCAAAGACTATCAAGGAAATCTCAGAAAGTATGTGACCAAATGATGATGAATGCTTGGTTGTGTATCTTGGTGCATTTGACAGTAAGATGGGATTCCTATTAAGGGATAAAGAGCTTGCAACATTACTTTAGGCATATCAAACTGCCATGGACATTGAGAACAATTTAAAATACTCTATGATGAAAGGGTATTTGGTTACAAGTGTTGATTATCCACATAAAACTCATGTAAATATAATTCAAGGATTAGATAATGGAAATAATTGTTAAGATGACAATGCTTTTGCTATTGTGATTTCTCCATCATCATAGTATGGAGATCAAAATGAGCTTCAAGTTGAATGTCAACAAAATTTGAGCACTATTGATCAAAAGTCTTTTGTACAAGAATTGTATGAAATGAAGAGACAAGAGGGAGAATCACCATATAAGTTGTTTTTGATATTTTTGGATGATTTTATAAAAGTTCCCAAAGATTTCAGACCTGAGGATTCTGTGTGCATTGATTTATTTTTTCAGATTTATGAATCTGGGCTGAGTTCTTTGCTAGAGGAATTAAAGCCCCATAGATTTGATCAAGAACCTGATTGGATAAGGACTGTAGAATCAACCAAGTGTAGTTATGCACATAATGCGTATTCTCAAAATGTAAACAACAATTGTCCTCTTGAAATAAGTCATACAACAATGAAAACAAATGAAAAGAATATGTTAGAAAATGAAGTTCCATCTTGTATGGATGAGGATGAACATTGTAATCAGCTTACAATCAGCAGATGTGTAAATTTTTGCAGTAGTGAGGAAGATGATGACATATGGGATGATAATAGAGTAGATATGCAAGAATGTTTCTCTTGTGATATCTCAGATAATAGAGATGAAAATGAGATACAAAGTGATAATTCATGTCATGTTGTGACTAGTAATTACAAGCCTTGTACTGCTTATATTTCATTAGAAAACAGTGACTATGACTCTGAAAGTGCAGTCTCAAACATTCATTATGAGGATTTTGAACATGGTTTGTGTAGTGATGATTTCTCTTGTGATGAAAATCATGATGAGGTTGATAGTTCTGATTGCTTCTCTGAAGATTATGATCACTTTTCTGAGGATGATATAGAAGCATATTCCTCACTTGAAGAATGCAATGATATAGATGTTCATGAAGTCACTTGTCCACAAGTGAAGGAACAGAGAACATGTCATGAATATACCGAATGTAATTTGGGTTCACAATCAATAAAGCATGTTCATTGTGAGAGTGATGCAGATATTTGAAGACAAAATGTGTGTGAACAATATGTTGACTCAAAACATAATGCTGAGTATGATGAAGATACTGATAAGTGTGCTTATGCCCCTGCTCTTCATGATTGTTTGTAGGAAGCAAATATAGAAAGGTTTATAATACATGATGCGCATGATGATGAAATGATGGATTCATTTTGGAATAATCAGGTGGCACATTGTGACATGTATATGGATCTTGAATTAACATCATTACCCATTGATGATATTGGAAAGCTTGCTAGTTCATATGAAAATAAAGTTGTAGATGGTGTTAATGCTGCAGAAGTTGTTAATCCATGTGTAGAGAAGCCAAGGAATGAAACAAATGGTGAATCTCATGTTAGTGATTATGAAGTTGAGAATAAATCCTTCTTATTTGACGTTCCTTATTTTCCTAATATGAACATGGACATGTTGCCACTGCATGTGAAGAGCATTGATATGAAAGAAAATGAAGATTCTAGTTCTATTGCTGAGGAGGAGTTTTCAGTTAGCAATGAGTTTTTCACTTTTGGATCAACACACAAATCAACTGGTATTGTACATGAATTTACTAGTGCCCATGGTTGTCTTCTTGATGTCCCTATTGATGTTGATTTACTTGAGCCCTCACTTGAGGTATTTGGTTTTGAGAGGAATGGTTTGCTTGATTTGCTTGAGCCACCTTGCACTCTCATCCCCGTGTCCACTTTGAGTGTTCTTTATTTGCGGATGCCCTCATGTGGGTTTCCACTACTACAATGCCATTATTTTGGGGGCACTCACTAATCCAACATCCACACATTTTCTTCCCGTAAACGACACAACCACCTCAAACCTATGCAAAATCCGTGATGGTGTATAAAGGGTGTGAACTGAGCATAAAAGGGAGTTACAATATGGCGATTAGCTGTTTTGAGGAATGTGATTGCTCGGAGCATGAGAATGAAGAAATGGTTTAGATTATTTGATCATTTCACGTGATGGATAACAGATTTTAAAATCTAAAGTCCAACGGGGAATTGATACATTTTAATGATTTGGCTCCCATTCAACTATCCTTTTTTTTAGAAATATGGGGTCGATCATGAGAGCTACTTCAAATTAAAGTTTTCAATAGTAATATCACTCTCATTGTCATAAAGGGCTTAAATCTCTATAATTCAAAGTAACATTATGAGTCTAATTGGTGTAATTGCGTTAATGTCGTGAAGGTCAATGAATCATGAGCTTGTCAAAAGGAATGAATTGTGAAGTTCTAATGATATAAGGGCCTAAAATTAAGGAGCGTGATGCTATAATAAAAGATGATCGTCAAAGACCATACATGGAACCATGCTAGGGGAGGGGCAGATTTAGTTTCAACTATGCCCAAAAGATGATGGAAACTACCAAAGGGGATATGTTTATTTGTGTGTTTGGGTCAAGGAAAGGCTACCTAATCACCAAGACCCACTTGAGAATCTTTATCGAGCCAAGAAAATAACCAAGGGAATGCTTTCGAGTAGGATGACAAAGGGAGCTATTTTATTTTCCATAAAATGGTGATGATCACCATTATGTGAAGGGCTACCCTCTCGGATTGAAGAGATTTTTTTTGCTTCTCGATAAAACAAATCTATAATTGAATTCATTTGATTGGATGAAAGAAAGGCTGGAAATACATCAACAAAGGGTAGATTTCAACAGTTTCCAGCTACAATGTGAAGGTGGCTAGAAGACAAAACAACTACAGGATGAAATAGACTACAAGACAAAATAGAGAAAAAGACAAAAGTCTAGTTTTATATTGTAATATATTGGGGGTAGGTGAAACCCTAAGCTGAAATGAATCTAGGCCATTCATTGCAAATGAATCCCGACCATTCATTTTGCTTTTGGAAAACTATAAATAGGGGCTTGCCCATCATTTGTAAGTGGTGGTGAATTATTGTAAGAGGCATTTTGTAGCAATAGAAGGAAGAATTGCATTGAAGTTGGGTGTTTTCTTTGAGCTTTCTCACTATGCATGCATGATTCAACCTCAATGTTTATTTTGGTTAGTTAGTTTCATGAATGGATTTTATGGTGGTTGCTTGTTATATTATTTGATGCACTTCCAACTTATGATTTTTATGGTTTATTGATGATAGATCACTTTGTAAAGCTAGTCTAAGCTATTTTATATGCCGCACTTAAGTTCAATTGTATGTTCATGCTTAAAAGGTGAATATACAGTCTAAAAATTTGCAAAGACCCCTTGAAGATTGAACTAGTTTTGTGGAGCTGTAGGTTTCTCTTGGTCAAGCAAAACTTAGTTTTATGGGAGTTTTACTGTAGCATCCTCCATTGTTACTATTCATCCATAGCTTAGGACTTAGAATAGCTCTCTCAACCCTTTCACCTTTTTCTATTTCTTTTAAGTTCATGTTGGTTTAGGATCCCAAGCACCATAATGATGTTAAATTTGGTAATTGAAGTGAGTCTTAGCTTGTTGTTTTGAGTGTGTAACCATTGTTCATTCATTTCTAAAACTTTGAAACTCCATTTGCAGACGCAAAAATTCCATGCTTTGTGAACCGTAAAGGCCCCTTATGATTATCAAAAAACCACATCAACCAATTGAGCTATTCCATGCATTGTCATGACCTAACACCCAAGAGACCTTAGGGTGATTTTTTGAAACTTAGTTGTAGATTCTCACCTTTCAAGAGAGACAAAACACTTGTGTGTTGTCTGTGTTGAGAAGTGAAAACACACCCATCAGCAAAATTGGCGCTAGAAGGAGGGAAATCTAAAAGCTACAAAGCTGGAAATTGAATGTACCTTCAAGTAAAATATGAGATAGATAGATATCATCATAAGAAGAAATTTTTAAAATAAAAAAAAATTGAAGACAAGAAACATATGAGTTGAGATGGAGCAGTAATTCCAAGTCAATATCACTTAGCTGCAAGAAGATTTGAGTAGGAGGTTTAAGGAGCCATTACAACACTTTACATTGTTGGACAAATGCAAAAATTTTAACACTTGTAGACACAATGAAATGGAATGTTTGACATTCTTGGGTAGAATTGAGATGGCATTGCAGGGAGAAATATTATTTTGGTGCGTGCACCAACCATTGGCTCTTGTTGATCTAGAAGAAGAACTTGTTGATGTTGCAACCAAAGCATTTGAAGAGCTGATCCAAGGACATCTGAGTAATGAGGATGGGCTAAGATTAGAAGAAGTGTTGATGTTTGGATGGTGTAGGATGCATAGCACACCTCATTTGAAACTGATTTTTTCTTTATGTGCAAATATCGTCAATCAGGTCAGGAGTTGTTCGGACTAGATTGGGTAGATTGAGCAACCAACCAACAACAAGGAGAAATCATCCATTGATGCAAAAGAACAATTAGAAATTGAAAGGTTGTACATAGAAGATGAATCAAAATAATTTGCAACAGTGCATGTTGGGATAGCCAATGCAAATGATAAAGACCATAAAGAAGAGGTAGATGAAACCCTTGCAATAACATAAAATAATGATGAAAGTTTAAGTGAAATGGGATTAGAAGACCTTTTCTCCATGAATGAAGGTGATCAAGCACCTAAAAAAGAAGATCTATAGGAGTGGAATCAACCACGAGCAGAGGAAGTCCATCATCAAACTTCTTCCCCAAGCGTTAATGAAGATATGATATTGGAGAGATACAATGAACTCATCCTAAGGCTTATGAGGGACTGGTCAGAGTTGTGATACCAGATAGATTTGGAGGTGTTATTGCTACCGAATTGGTTTAGGCTTCATGATTTTTCACATTCAAAGTTCACATGTGAGTTGTCTCAAGAGGCCATCAGGAAAGTTAAAGAACAAAGGGAGCAGCCGGATATAAGACCTCCTACTGTTACTTCAAGGAGTGAGCCAGGAGTCGAAGAACTTGAGTGAAGGGATAGTTTTGCTGAGGATAAGTCATGAGAGGATTTTGGGGCAACAACAAAGGAGGAACAATACAACCCCACTAATGATATGACAAACCCAAGTGTTGAACCATTGGTTGGCTATCAAGAGTCCTACCCCTTTGTAGATAACTTATACATGGTTGATGATAAACTTTATGAGGAATTTTCTGAGGAAAATCATATACCAGATTTCGATCCCCTTGAAGTGGTACTGTCAATTGATGACTTCTTTTTGTTGGGAGCTATACTATGGAGGTATAATGACATGGAGCAAGGGTATTTTTCAAAGTTTGGTAGTGATGATGACATATCAATCGAACCTTTGGATGGTGAGGAATTCAAGCTCCCAAATTGGGAAGAAGATACCATTTCCATCTACAACAATAGTGAATAAGAGGAAATGAGTGAACATCCTGATGAGCCATACAAACTACAAAGAGAAGAAGACCAAAGCAAGGATGTCCTGATGGCTACCCACAAAGGTGACATGCCCTATCAACCACAGGATGCAATGGGGAGTCTTCCCACCCTATCTATTGTTGATCCTCCTACACATCCCGAGGATTGTAACATAACAAATTCGTCCATGTCATGTTTTTATGACATGAACCATAAACAAATTGAGATCAACATGAACAAAATTAGAGAGGACAACATGTTTCCTTTTGAGAATGAAAACTTGGTGGACACAATGAATACAAATGATCAATATGATACCATGTATCTCCTTGAGGTACAACCGAGGGATTTTTCATATCCCATTGGGAGCTTGAAAGACGGGTTGGCTAAATCATCTTCCCAGCCTTATGAAAAATTGGGATTAGGTAGAATGTTCCTTGAATTCAAAAATTTTGATTCCTTATAGTGTCTACTACTTGATCAATTTGATTATGGTCTTCAAGTCTACAATGGGAGGGGGATGTTGCACCATCCATTGCGTCTTCTCAAGGCTACCCATGCAATGCCAAATAATGCCATGTGTGATCTGAACCATCGAATACCACCACCTTCATGAGACGACATCCAAGTTCTATCTTTCCTTGCTCCTATGAATACTCATAACCACATTTATTATTTTGATTATGGGAATGAGGGAAGACAAACTTGTTTGTGAATTGACCATGGGCTTCACGAATCGCCCCAACAGTTGGTTAGGTGCATGAAAATGGGTAGCAATTTTGTGAACACCTTTCAAAAACACTTTTAAGAAGCAATAACATGGGCACGTTATAACACGCTCATGTTATTTCTTGTTAAAAGCAAAAAAAAAAGTGAAAACCTATCATTGTTATTTCGACTATTTTTTTCTTGTAGCCACGGCCAAAACCCCCATACTTTTGCACTCGCGATCTAGGAGGAGAAATTCAAAAAAAAAATTCACCAACAATTTCTATTTCTTCGCAACGATGGCGCCACGATGAGGAGGAGGTGTGAGAGGTAAGGATATTGTATTATTTGTTTTAAATTAGTTAGTTTTAGGTTGAATTTGTTAGTTTTAGGTTGAATTTGCTATATATTTGTTTGAATTTTTAGGAGATGCAAACCAACCTGAAAACCCTCAAGATCCTCAACAGGAAGACCAACCAAGTCCTCAAGATCAAAATAAACCACAACAATAACCTCCTCCACCAATCACACAACTCCCTCCTAGCACTCAACAAAATTTAATGAGTGAAATTGAGAACAACAAAAAAAAAATTGAGGATTTGATCAGTAGGTTGAGTGATCCAAATGGTTCAACCATAGAAAGAATGACCCTAGCTTTATTCATTGAAAGATATGTTAAACAATGTAGATTCAATTAGCAAACAAATAATTAGATGTCAAGATAGGAGGCAGGCAGCTAGGGATTATTATGCAAATAAACTATCATACAAATATGTAAAGGATTTAAAAATTACAAAAGGTGATTTGTGCTTATTATTCACCGACCCACACACAAATCAAAATATTACCCTCAATGCAAAGAGGTTTCCTATCTATTGGTGCCACCACCAACATATTAGGGACCAGTTTTATGATAGGTGGTACATGGTCTTCGATTACCCACCATGCAACAATTGTGAGGTCCTGTAATATTTTCTTAGGAAACTATACAGTGAGTTCATATTAAACAAAATCCCAAATTATTTTGATATGAGGGATTTCTAGGGGATAGGTGGGGGGTTAGCTTAGGATAGACCCATGCACAACCGGATCCTATACGGCAAGGTAGACGAGCTATCGCTATACCACCTCATGAGCACATTGTTATGCCTTCCATTGCGAAGGAAAGTGTTAACGTAGAGACATTGCAGGTGATCAAAACTTTGACCCAGAGTGTCATCCATCATACTAGCCCTATTATATAACACCATCCAGGGGAGTCTTCGAGTGGTGGACGTCAAACACATGTGTGTCAATCTTGTGGGGCTATTTATTCATATGACCCCACCGACACTTAGGAGACTGGTACACAGGATCCATCTGCAACTATGGAGATGGAGAGGGTAGTTGACATTTTACATGAGGCATATGGCATTGATAGTCAGGTAAAAGTTAGTGCATGCTCATTGAATTTAATTTATTAAATTTTGATTTTGAGATACAAGATTAACTAAAAATGTTTTATGATTTTAATAAAATTGTAGGGTCATAGTGTTAAGACTAGATACACTGCCCCCCCACCAACTTATTTCTATAGTACACCTATCGCTGGGGTATGTAACTACTAAACAATTATAAATTTATTGCATGTTAATAACATTGTTTTACAAATGGTAATTTAATATGCGATTTTGGATGTTGAACAGACTAATATTGGAGGTTTTGATGGAACACTTCCCAATGGCAGTGGATTTAATCAAACATACACAGAGGTAATATAATAAAGAGTTTAACTAATGAATCACTTACTTAATAGATTTGTGTAGTTTATATGCACATCGTTGATTACGTTGAATAATTTTTTGTTTTATTTTCAGATGATGCAAGCTGAAACACCTACGAATGTGATGAGGGCAATGGATATTGGTGTGTCATCTGCTATACAATCCTCGATGGATCTGACAGGAGAGGTATGAGGAAAATTAGTAAATTTAAATTTACATTTGTTGTTATAGATGTTAGTTAGTGAAAAATAAAACCATTATTGATTCATGTAGTTTAATTTCTATTTGTATGGTTTATATAGGGCTTGAGCACGCCTGACCATGGGCGTGATAATATTTCCCCCATGGAGAGAGATCATTAGATGGTGGTAAGTGATTATTTTGTCAAATATATCATTTTTTATAATGTAATTTCTATATATTCATGTCTTTACTTCTTATTGTAACAATTAAAACTTCACCATGAACTAAACCCTAGGAGGAGCACTCCTCGAGCGCAATAAAAATGAGTGATAAACCTATTGCCATCCGATCGAAAAGGAAAGGAAATAATTTATTTCCAGGGCATGGAGATCAATGACTTTTGATTCCAGAGCCCTTTGTTGTATGCCTACATGGAAGTTTTGTACATATCTTTATTGGACATATTTGACATTGTATGCCTATATGGGATTCTCGTAAGCCTATATGGCTATTTTGTACATATATTTCATACTTATACCGATATATATTGATGTATTCCTACATGGTTATTTGGTTAATACAAATATATTTTATCGATGCCTGTCCATATTTGCATTCTAAATTGATGGTTCAATAGATACGAGTTGCGTGTATTCAAGTGTATACTTTACAACTTACGTGTATACTTTGTGACTTACATGCGTTCAAATGTATACTTTGTGGCTTACATGTTTTCATGCGTATACCTTGTATTCATGCATATAATTTGTATTAATTTGTGTATAATATGTATTCATGTGTATACTTTTTGAGGCTTACGTGTTTTTGAGTACTTGTGCTTCCCTTATTGACATGTACATGCTTGAATTATTCACGTGTATAATTATTAATTGGTTAGCCCTAGCATTGATCATTGTTGTCCTTCATGATTTGTCTTAAATATTAACTGATTGATGCTAAACATTTTTATCTAAAAGAAAAAAACACGTTTACAATTGGCATTCCATGAAATGATTCATAAAAATATTCCAATATGTTCTTGATGCATCACTATCGAAACATTTATGTCAAATTTTTGCAATATTATTTCTTGTATACGAAATGGACTCGGGAGAAAGCAAGTTATAATTTATAATACATATAAGAAATGGACTCAATGTTGTCCTCGACCCCCAAATAGGTCTATTTAACAAAGCAACACACTCTCAATCACTCTTTGAATTGCAAAGCACCATTGGTGATGTAGAGTGGCTCAACCAAGTTGTGATTTGACACAACTTCTCTCAAATATACCCACTAAGACTCCAACATTCACTCTACTCAACGATAAGAACTCTCCTATTCCTTTATGGTTTTGCACCAAACCATTGCCAAAAGAAAGCCAACTCAACCCTCTTTCAATCCATGTCAACCTTGGGACCGTACAGGAAAGTTGGAGGTCGTACCAAGTACGGGATCAAAAATTTTGTATAAAAAATCTAAAAAAATAAAGAACAGTGTGAATAATTATTATTAGATCTTCTCCAAAAGTTCATCAACAACCTCCATTCGAGCCTCTCAAGGCTTTACATAGTGTTTTACACCCTTCTCCAACTGATCCACACCCTCAACTAACTAAAAACCAACTTTCAAAACAAGTAACTGTTGCATTTCAAATTTGTTGCTTTAAGCAACTTACAAATTTGCAACTTCAGATTCCTCCAACCTAATGAGTACATCTAATGACCTCTAAACCCACACAAATGGCATAAAAATAACCTTATTACATTGAAAAAACTCCATTCTTTCACAATCATATACAAATTCACAAATCTGCCTTCAAAGGCTACAAAGACAACTTCTAGTGCAAGATTGAAATTTTCACATTTTTTGTCACTAGCCCAAAAGTCACCCTAAAACATACCTAATGGTCTTAATTAACCTTATTCAAGACAAAGCATGCCCAAAATACTCACAACAACCTATTGACCAACCTATTCACCATCAAATAATCACTAAAACCACTGAACTAGACCTTCTTCATCAAATGGAGAAACAAGGTGCTCTGCACCAATGATCATACACTTTTTTGTGTGGAATACTCAAAATTCTCAACCATCATTTGTATGTTTCTCTTTTCCAGTGTTTTGCATGCCATCATAAGGGATCAAGCCAGTTGAACGCAAGTCAAATCAATTCCACGTGTTTAGGTGTGAAAGAGGACCATGCCTAGCGTAAAACTACCTATTGGGATGTGTTGGAGCAATTAGTTTGGTCACACAAATTGGAAAATGAAAGCTGCACCACTTTGCAACTTTGCACAACTTGAATTTGACACTTTTTTCATCAAGTGAAAATCCATCGCCATGGGAAAATCACTCTGAGATAGCCAAAAATAAGAAAGGTTTTTGTAGAGGGGCCCAACGCAATCCTGTAGGATTAGATGAGAAGTTTCTAAGCATCATGGTATTCGAGTAATATCATGTTGAAGTTTGCAGCCATTATACACTTTGGACCCTTAAGGGATCGATCCAGTGGAACGTAGCTCGGAGCGATTCCACGTGTTTTGGTGTGAAAGAGAACCATGCCTAGTGTAAAAATACCTATTCAGACGTGTTGGAAGAATCTGCTTGGTCATATGAGTTGCAGAGCGAAAGTTGCACCACTTTGCAACTTTGCACAACTTGAATTTGACACTTTTTCCATTAAGTGAAAATCCGCCACCATGGGAAAACCACTAACAGATAGCCAAAAATGAGAGAGGTTTTTGTAGATGGGCCCAATGCAATCTTGTAGGATCAGATGAAAAGTTTCTAAGTGTCACGGTATCCGATTAATAGCATGCTAAAGTTTTCAGCCATTTTGCACTTTGGACCCTTAAGGGATCGATCTGGTGGAACATAGTTCAGAGTGATTCCGTGTGTTACGGTGTGAAAGAGGACCATTCCTAGCATAAAAATACCTATTCAGATGTGTTGGAAAAATTTTCTTGGTCACACGAGTTGCAAAACAAAATTTGCACTACTTTGCAACTTTGCATTGCTTGCATTTGGCATTTTTTTCATCAAGTGAAAATTCACTGCCACGGGAAAACCACTTCGAGATAGCCAAAACCGAGAGAGGTTTTTGTAGAGGGGCCCAATGCAATCCTATAGGATTGGATGAGAATTTTCTAAGAGTCACGGTATCTGAGTAATAACATGCTGAAGTTTGCAACCATTTTGCACTTTGGACCTTTAAGGGATTGATCCGGTGGAACGTAGCTCAGAGCGATTCTGCGTGTTTTGGTGCGAAAGATGAACATTCCTAGAATAAAAATACTTATTCAGATGTGTTGGAACAGTCTACTTGGTCACACGAGTTGCTAAACAAAATTTGCTCCACTTTACAACTTTGCACCACTTGCATTTGACCCTTTTTCCATCAAGTGGAAATCCACCGCCACAAAAAAACCACTCTAAGATAGCCAAAATCGAGAGAGGTTTTTGTAGAGGGTCCCAATAAAATCCTATAGGATCAAACGAAAAGTTTATAAGTATCACGGTATCCGAGTAATAGCATGCTAAAGTTTGCAACTATTTTGCACTTTTGACCATTAAGGGATTGATCTGGTGGAACATAGCTCAGAGCGATTCTGCATGTTTCGGTGTGAAACAAGACCATTCCTAGCATAAAAATACCTATTCAAATGTGTTGGAGTAGTTAGTTTGGTCACATGAGTTGTAGAGCGAAAGTTGCACCACTTTGCAACTTTGCACAACTTGAATTTGACACTTTTTCCATCAAGTGAAAATCCGCCGCCACAGGAAAACCACTCCAAAATAGCTGAAACCGAGAGAGGTTTTTGTAGAGGGACCCAACGCAATCCTATAGGATCAAAAAATAAATTTATAAGGATCATGGTATCCGAGTAATAGCACGATGAAGTTTGCAGCCATTTTGCACTTTGCACCCTTAAGGGATTGATCCGGTGGAACGTAGCTTGAAGCAATTCTGCGTGTTTCAGTGCAAAATAGGACCATGCCTAGCATAAAAATACCTATTTAGACATGTTGGAACAGTCTGTTTGGTCACACGAGTTGCAGAACGAAAGTTGCACCACTTTGTAACTTTGCACAACTTGAATTTGACACTTTTTCCATCAAGTGAAAATCTGCCGCCATGGGAAAAAAACTCCGAGATAGACGAAACCGAGAGAGGTTTCTGTAGAGGGGCCCAACGCAATCCTATAAGATAAGATGAGAAATTTATAAGCATTATGGTATCCGAGTAATAGCATGATGAAGTTTGCATCCATTTTGCACTTTGGACCCTTAAGGGATCAATCTGGTGGAACATAGCTTAGAGCGATTCTGCGTGTTTCGGTGTGAAAGAGGACCATGCATAGCATAAAAATACCTATTTAGATGTGTTGGAATATCTTGCTTGGTCACACAAGTTGCAGAATGAAAGTTGCACCACTTTGCAACTTTGCACAATTTGAATTTGACACTTTTTCCATCAAGTGAAAATCCGATGCCATGGAAAAACTACTCCGAGATAGCCAAAACTGAGAGAGGTTTTTGTAGAGGGGCCCAATTCAATCTTGTAGGATTATACAAGAAATTTCTAAGCATCATGGTATCTGAGTAATAGCATGATGAAGTTTTCAGCCATTTTGCACTTTGGACCCTTAAGGGATCAATCTGATAGAACATAGCTCAGAGCAATTCCGTGTGTTTAAGTGCGAAAAAGAACCATGTCTAACATAAAAATACCTATTCAGATGTGTTGGAATAGTCTGTTTGGTCACACAAGTTGCAGAACGAAAGTTGCACCTCTTTGCAACTTTGCACAACTTGAATTTGACACTTTTTCCATCAATTGAAAATTTGCCACCACGAGAAAACCACTATGAGATAGCCAAAACCAAGAGAGATTTTTCTAGAGGGGCCTAACGCAATATTGTATGATCAGATGAGAATTTTATAAGCATCACGGTATCCGAGTAATAACATGATGAATTTGCAGTCATTTTGCACTTTGGACCCTTAAGGGATCGATCTGGTGGAACGTAGCTCGGAGCGATTCCGCGTGTTTCAGTGTGAAAGAGGACCATGCCTAGCATAAAAGTACCTATTCAGACATGTTGGAATAGTCTGCTTGGTCACACATGTTCCAGAATGAAAGTTACACCACTTTGCAACTTTGCACTACTTGAATTTGACACTTTTTCCATCAAGTGAAAATCCACCACCACGGGAAAACCACTCTGAGATAGCCAATATCGAGAGAGGTTTTTCTAGAGGGGCCCAATGAAATCTTGTAGGATCAGATGATAAATTTCTAAGTGAAATGGAATAAGTTTTATGGGGTTTTTGTTGCCGCCCCTATAGATTTTAATGGAAAAGGGCATGAAAAATGAGGTTTCACCCTAAGGTTTGATAAAATATTGCATGTAGAGGTTGGGTGATTTTATTTTGAGTTTGTGCAGGTGATTTTAAGAATTTCTGAGGTGGTGGTATGTTCTGGTATGGTGTGGAACCATTCCTTTCAATAAACCTTCCTTATACTAGAATAAAATAAGGGTTTTGGTTTGGCATGGTGGAGTGAGTTTGTCTTGAGACAAGTTGCGGATCTGAGGGTATGGATGCATGATAATTGCTGCCCCAAAAATTTAAGGGGGTTATTGAATGTTTAAAGGTATGTTCCTTTGTAAATTAGGCCTAGTTAGCCTAATGAGGACAATGAAGAATGCCATTTTTGATGCACATGTTCCAAGATAGTCACTGTTGATTTTGAAGTATGTGTTGTAACTCAATAATAGCTATCTAGATCAGTCATTTGTTTTTGAAGTCATTTGAGAATATTTCCCCAAAAAACCACTTGGAGCTACTCTTTTCACTTAAAAATTCATCATAAAACCCTTTAGCAGCAACTCCACCTTTGTTTCTTGAATTCCCCAGCACAAACAAACACACACACACCTAAAACATCATAATTCAACCTTACATACTTTATATCACTTCTCTAATCACCTAGTGAACTCTTTGAGACTTTGAATACATTACATATCACCTTTACATGACCTTTTTCACATTGTTTACATTTCAAAATTCAAATTTTGCAAATTTGCCTATTGAAGGCATTTACAGAACAAGGTGCTACTACACCAAACATGAACTCCAAAATTACAATATTTGAGTAAATCTCATTATGTTTGTAAATCTCATTAAAATGTCTTAGGTAATTCGTTCTCATAGATCTTTTACAATTACACTCATAAATTCAAGATTCTCTTTAAATGTCTACATCATAGGTGCTCATTATGAGGTTAACTTCAATTGAATAACTTGAGATTCCCTCGCTAAGCTTTACACGCTCTTTTATAATGGCTTGAAATAAAAATTGAGATTTTTTAAGATCATCAAAATAAGGATGTTGCAATGCTTTTTTGGTTGAGATTCTCTTTTATGGCTCATAAATCAACATTTTTTGCAACGAGAGATCAATCGATTTTAGTAGTTTACTTACAAATACGTAAAGTAAAAGAGAAAAAGAAAGAGCATGCAAAATGGAAATGAAATAAAAATAGATGGAAGACACTTATAGATAGGCATCTAGGTCTCACAAATTAGTCACTCTTGGTCATACATCTTCACTGGGAATTCCAACATACCTATTGCACACAACACTTGTCATGAATAGAGTATTTTGAAATTTTAGATGCTCTTATAATGTCTAAATCATAGTTGCTAATGATAAGGTTAAATTAAAATGAATAACTTGAAATTCCATCACCAAGCTTTGCACACACTTTTATAATGGCTTAAAATCATGATTGAGATTCGTCAAGATCATCAAAATAAGGATGTTGCATTGCTTTTCTGGCTAACATTCTCTTGGATGGCTCATATATCTGCATTTTTTGCAAGGGGACACCAATCTCTATTTAGTATGTTACTTAAAAATACACAAAGTAAAATAATATGATAGCATTGGTATCAAAAAAATTAATGTGCATACAAGTATAAATTAATAAGAACCAATGTGCATATACTTACAAATTAATCCAATGAACCATCCGGGTTTGCTCTACTCTTTATTGTGTCAAGTATTCCCTCATGGTCAGACTCACGGACCTTCCACAAGGTCTTGTTCAAAGGTCTACCCCCATATTTGGTCAAATAAACATTGGATGCCACGACAAGGTTCGAGTAATGAAGAATCTTATGATGCATGTCAAAGTCCTGAAATAGCCAATGTTTAACACTCGAATGTGGGTATCTTCTAAGCCATGTTCTAGTAACCACAACTGAGCCTGTAGGGTATTCGATGTTTTCTCCATCTATAATTGGGGCCTCCAATTTCTTTTTGGCCTCAACACGACACAAGTAATAGTATATTCCCTCTTCATTGTCTTCATCGGCAATAATTGCATAAACATGCCCTACATTGATATGTGCAAAAAATATCTTGAAATTTGTCAACATTATGAATACAGTACAAAGTAAGATAATAATATGGAGTCTCAACAACTAAGCAAGTAGATATATCACCTAGTTGAACTAGATTTGATACATGGTCAAAGTTGATCGATGATTCCATCTGTGTCAGTTCCAATGTTGTTGGAGGGTGATAGTGTTAGAGTAAAGGTTTTAACTTAATTATGTTGATTAAGTTACTTTTATTTCCTTCTTAAGATTTCATGTTAGTTTGCATAATGTGACATTTAATAATTATATTAATTATTAAATGTTTTCCTATTAGGGTTTTATTAGGGTTTGCATGATCTCCTTTTTATAAGGATTGATCCCTTTGTATTTCATATCAATTCATTCTCTCATTCTCTCTGATATATACATTTTCAGTTTTTAGACAACCCTTGCTTGTTTGTCTCCATCTCTTCTTTTGTGACAGGTTATTTGCATGCAGGTGATCTTTAGAGTTTGTGAAGTTGTATTTTCTCAACTCCTACATGGTATCAGAGCTCCACACCTGCTGCTTCCTGTTCTTGTTTTGAAGATTCTTGGAGCTTCAAGGGTTTGGGGTTTGTTTTCTTGATCTAGGGCACACCTGAAATTTTGGAGCATTTTCTGCTCAAACGGACATCGTCATTGCGTTCGCAGCAGTCTAAAACCCCTAAATTGACTGTTCATTCATCCATTTTGGACAAAGTCAAAATTTGAAGCAAATTTTTTTTTACAATACGGCCGTACGGCCGTCCTACCTGGTAAATTTTATTTTCGATTTTTTTTTCCACCTATCTATTTTTCAGAAATTTTCATTACAAAATTTTTTGATCTTTCAAAATATATATATATAAAAGCCTTTTTACGACTTGCTTAGGCCGGCTGCGGGTACCCCTGCGCAGGCAGGGATGGTACCCAAGGGTATCGCCGCTTGTCCTTACGGCAGGCGGTGGCCCCTTGGGCGCCGCCCCCACCCTGTAGCGGTGGGTACTACATGGGTACTGCCCTGCCACATTGGCAGGTAGCGGCCCATGTGGGACCCGCCCGTTTTTTAAATTTCTTTTTTTTACAAATAAAAAAAATTTGTATTTTTTTAGTGTTTTTAAAAAAAATAAAAATCCACATCCTTTTTTTTATTGTTTTCTTTATATAAAAAACAATTTTTTTAAAAAAATAGTCCAATCGCACATTTACGGTGATGGCCGTTTGGCCGTCAAATTTAACCCAGTCATTTTGCTGCGACGACCGTATGACCGTCAAATTTAACCCAGCACTGGTTTTTTCCCTCTTTGGAGCTAATTTATTCCGGAGGCCGTAACTTGGGCATACGATATCATTTTTTTGCAAACAAGATATCGTCGGAAAGCTTGTTTTCTCATCTTTCTAGTGGTGTGGGTCTTATCACATATTTTTTCCATTGGTGCATTCTATAGCCAGTTGAAGACAAAGGGGCCTTTTTTAGTCTCAAGCTCATATCTTTTGATCAGTTTCTCCGTTTTTCGCAATCTCAATGGCGTTGGAACTGTATTTCAGAGCTCTTCAGTTTCATCCAAGCAATTTTTTCAGATTTCACTCCAGGTCGATTTTATTCAGTTATTTGTGTTTTCACACTCTGGTGGATTACCTGGACATATTTTCTCTTGGAAACTTTTTGTTCACAAGGGATGCTTTGTTCTTGGCTATTCTTCATGTATTTCCAGCATCTTATCCTTTGAGGACATTTTGAGCATCATTTGTAAGCTATATTTTATGTAAACGCACTGAGATAAAGTGCCACACTATTGTACATGCATATTTTGGGGATTGCACCATATTTTGTACTCACACTGTTATTATAAAGTGCCATGAGGGGTTGTTTAGTTTGCCTTTATTTTGCCATCACATCTTTGTCTGGTGAGTATCCCTCCATGACGACAGTGAATCCATACCATTGGGGGTTGTGTAGTTTTCCTTTGTTTGCCATCACACCTTTGTCCGGCGAGTGTCCCTCCACGACGACAATGGATCCATATGATTCTAGCCTCATGCATGTGTGTTTTGTTTTGTACACCACTTTTTCAGTTGCAGGTGCTATCTTGTGCACTTTCAGATGTTGTTTCTTCTTCCTCATGCACTATAGGTGTTTCACATCATTTCAGTGGATCTGTAAGGCTCTCCTAGTTCAGCATTATGGGGGGGTTATTATATTGTTCATGCTAATTCTTCCTTGGTTTTGCCTTGGAAGGGATCTTCCATGTTCAGCGGAGTTTCTTCAGCACCATGGTAGTCATCTTTCAACAGTTGTTTGCAACTTCTTCTACTTCAGTGATGTTCTTCTTCTTGGCTTTTTGCATATCTTTTTGGAGTAGAGCTTTTTCCCATGAGGTTTTCTCTATTTCTCCTCTTTATAGAGATTTGGTTGTATTTGGGTACCTGATCTGGCCTAGTTGTCGGGACCCATGTTTGCCTTCTTGCATTGTAGTTACCTTTGCTTTCTTGCATTTGTTTGTAGTTGCACTGTTGCTCATCTTAAGGGGGGGTGTTAGAGTAAAGGTTTTAACTTAATTATGTTGATTAAGTTACTTTTATTCCCTTCTTAATATTTCACGTTAGTTTGCATAATGTGACATTTAATAATTATATTAATTATTAAATGTTTTCCTATTAGGGCTTCTATTAGGATTTTTCCTATTAGGGTTTTATTAGGGTTTGCATGATCTCCTTTTTATAAGGATTGATCCCATTGTATTTCATATCAATTCATTCTCTCATTCTCTCTGATATATACATTTTCAGTTTTCAGAGAAACCTTGCTTGTTTGTCTCCATCTCTTCTTTTGTGATAGGTTATTTACATGCGGTGATCTTCAGGGTTTGTGAAGTTGTATTTTCTCAACTCCTACAGATAGTGTGAGGTGGAATAAGATAACTTGTCAACCATTTGTCAACCCACTCCCCTGAATCACAATCATTCCAGGCTTGCATTGTACATGAAGAACAAAAGCATGCCATATTTCGTGTATCGATAATCCATGAACCTGTATTTGAGCTAAGGAAAGAGTGTACCTCACTTGATCCTATTACTGTACAATAGTCTTCATATGGTGCAATGTTACTATCATCCATCAACCAAAAAAATCTACGAATTGAAGACATACCTTCATTACGTGGACCCATCAAAGCATTACACCACTCGACGATTGATTTTGCATCCATCAACTTTGCATTGTCTTTATACTTTAACTCTTCTCATGCTAATGCTCTTTTCACACATGTTCCTGCACCATCATGCTCCCCCTTTCCATGTCCAACCTCACAAAAGTTCCACATACATTGAACACTTGTAATGACATGCATCCTACACAACGAGTAGAACATGCACGAGTTCTTGAACTATGCTGCACAATTATCAGACCATATTATATGTCGGTCGTATTCTATGCCCCTCTGAGCCAAACCATTGTAGAACATCTAGAAGCAACCTTGCATGAACTTTGTAGAATATGTGCGATCATAACTAATGCAAAAGTGGTACTCCCTCAATACCTTCCTTTGGTCATCTGTACTATCAGATGCATGAATGAATGCTATGTGCACAAATATCGAAACCTGTGTGGAGTTGTAATACTATGACTGCACCTCATGTTGTGGTTGTAGAGTGTAGTTCTCCGCAAAGCCAACCACTGATACTATACTTCCAACTAGAAAGGTGTCCTTGCATAGCTTGAATTATGTGTCCAACCATTAGGCTCTATGGGTATGCATTACATACTCAGATAGTATATTGTCATGAAACATAGACATAAACTGGTACACTGAAATCTTCTTAATAGCCAAATCACACCTTTTTTCTTGAGACCCATATTTTGTAGCATATGCCACTATTTTATACTTCTCAAACTCTACTAGTTTTTGTCCCACCTCATCCATGCTTTCCATATGTTGGCATATTGACATACGTTGGAATCCACTGCAATGCTCGCATGAACCATCCAAGCATGTTGTCCTGTAGAATATCTGGCCATCCTCTATTTCACATAATTTTTTTGATAAGAACTCTCTTGAATATTTTGGTGGGGCTTCTATGCCACAATCCTGCAAAACATTGTTAGTATGCAAATCTACACATATAGAAGGATAAACATCATAATGGTTAGAAAATTCAATATGTAGTCTACAACAACAATTATTGCATGTGTGATTTATCTTGACATAAAAAGGTTTAAGCATTTCAAAAAATCTTTGAGAAATACTAATTTGAGGATAATCATTTTCAAATTTTTGAAAAAATTGGGTTTGAGTCATATCCAAAAAATGCTTTGGATGTGGCTCACGATTTCGACTGCTGATTCTCCTTCTTACCACATCCCTTTGATTCAGAGATGGCCTTGTGTTATTCTTCCAATGCTCTTCAATTTGTGTTCTCAAGGCTTCAACAACATCTTTATCTTTTTGTGACAGTCTTCCAGAGAATTCCCATAATTCATGTGAATCATTTCCCTCAATTCTTTGTCGCCTTTGAATGGCTCTTGATAAAAAAATTCTACTAATTCCCGTGTGTTCACTCATCTTTTTAATGAGATGATCTCTCTTTTTTTGACAGCTTACCAAAGTCGATGTAATGACACGTTGGGTGACATTAATATCCTTTGAGCATGAGGTCTTACCCACACTCTCATAAGCATCCATTAGATTCTTCACAATAGTGTCTTCACTCGATGCATTCAATGTTCTCAACCCTAGAGTCTTCATGATGTTTCTATAATTTACACCCTGCATCATTTCAAAAAAGTTGACATCTTGCAGTCTCATTTAGCCTTTCAAAGAATCATTCCCAAATCTTATTAACATATCTTCTACAAGTGTGTGTTGAAATCTTACCTTCCATGTGCTGCAAAATCTCATCATCAATATTAATCAAATACTTTGGATTTCTACACAAAATTCTAGGTGGTCTTCTCCTAGGTACATACATCTCAACATTAGGAATTTCATCAATATTTAATTAAGGTGGGATAGATTGCGTACCTTTGATCGAGGGTGGAGAAGAAGACATACCTTGAGGTTCACATGGGGATGATGGAATACCTTTTTCATCAAATCCGAGTGATGATGTACTCTCAACTTGAGATGTGTCGGATAGTGTCCAACAATATTCACTTGAGGTAGATGGTGTCCCTCCATATTCACTTGCAGTAGATGGTGTTCGTCCATATTCACTTCTGCTAGATGGTGTCCCTCCATATTCGATTGTGCTTAATGGTGTCCCTTCATATTCACTTGTTGTAGAGAGTGTGTCTCCAAATACGGTATTTGAATCTGTTTTACAACGGTGCTTTCACATTCGTTCCTTTTGTGTTGCCAATTCCTGTTTTTTTTTTACGGTTAACGTTCCTCTTCAATTGGCTTGTTTTCGTCAATCGTTTCTAATTTCTTCTTTTCACGATATGCCACCACTTGAACTCTCTCCTTTTATTTGAAGGTTTCATTCTCTTCGTCTGTTAGTTTCCTCTTTGTCTTTTTCATCGGCATGACAGATAATTTTATCTGTACCATGGTAATGAGACGAATATTAGTTCCTAAAAAATGTATCCATTCAAGTTAATTGAAAAATGTGTCATTCAAGGCTTCATTTAAATAATACTTACAATCATCTTGTACAAAATTTAACTTAGCATAGAAAAATGTGACATGATTTTTTTCAATCCAAAATGCCTTAAAGAAAAGTGGTAACGTGGCATGCCATGATTGCAAGATAGGCTCAAAATGGAAGCATGGATATTTGCAAAATATTGCATTTTTTTGGAAAAGTTGTGAAGAGATAAGTTAGTTAAGAAGTTACCAAAATAGTTAGATACGTTGGGGGAGTTGAGTTTGAAGGGAAATAAGATAAATATCATGTAAGTTACAATCATAATGAGTGTAATGGCATTGTGAGTGTTTGATAAGTTTGTGGTGGAGGAGCACCTTGACAATCTATGCTTCCATTTAGAAATTTGATTCAATTTTGGGTATCTCCATGTTGTAAGAGGGTCCTTAAAGAAATTTTCCATTTATGGGAATCATTAGGAGTTTTAATGTTAAATCCTATGTGTATTTTTTAAAGTTGTCACTATTTGCAAAAGTTGCACAAATACAAAATTCTGAAAATTTACAAAAACTGTGAAATAGGGAAGGTGAAAAGTCATATGGGCTTATTTTCGCTTGGAGGCACTTGGAAGTTTATAATACATGTATTTAATTCATTTATAATGCCTCATGTATGTTTAGAAAGTTGTGGGTAATTGAATATCTGATTTTGAATGAATAAACACACTATTTTTCTGTATTTTCTTTAGAATTTCACTATTCAGGCTCTTGTACGGATTTTTACAGGCAGGAATGCTTGGTTGGATGTTTGTAAGTGTTTTCACACTCAATAATCTCCCACATACAATTTTTTTCATGCATTATTCTTAACATTTGAGTCAGATATTACAATTTTTCTCTAAAACTATCAAACCCTCTGTTAGGGTAAACAATGAACTTGAGAAATTGTGTTTCTCCCATTCTACTCAGTTAAAGTTCTCAATTTTGGTGTAAAAACTCCTTGTGGCATGTAATTTATTATTTCAAAGGTTACCAATCATATGGTGAGGACTAAGGTGTGAAGAAACAAATTTTTCTTGACTGTAAAACTGTGTTCAGACTAGTAAAATAGAGAATTGTGAAGCTTAGAGCTTAGGGTTTATGGAAATGTGTTTGGAAATGAACTTCTAATGGAATTATAAGCTTGGGAAGGTAAAATTAAAGGTATTTTATTTATTTCTTATGATTTTTTGGCGTTGGGGGTAGAAAAACCAATAACCCCTGTTTGCACTAAGGCTTAGTTAGGCTTATTCTCAGACTGAAACAACTAGTTTACAAGAATTCTCTCTGAAGGACTTAATATCCATCTTGTAATATGTTTTTTATGAGGGAAATGGGTGTCCAAAATGAGTATCACATCCGGAAGTGTGTTCATGGTTTGGGAGATACATGTGACAGTTTGCAGATGCTTGACTACTAGTAATGTGGACAATCAACAAAGGAACTGAGTTTATGTGTAAGGGTAGACTTCTAAAAGGTTTCATTTTTGTTGTAATAACTCAAAAAAATATTTCTTAAGAAAATAATGGTTTGGTTGTGCCTTAAGAATTATAGTTTGTGTTTGTAAACAATGGTGCCATTATGGAAGATTTAAGACAACTTGTGAATGACATAATCATTGGTTGATGTTTTGAGGAACCTAGTTGATTGTAATTAGTTATTTTCAATATTTTCAAGGTGTTTTGAAGGTCCAAACTATAACCACCTATTAACTACCAACCTATAACCACTTGTTAACTACCAAGACCTTCATTTGTCTTAAAAATTGCTAACATTGACAACTTTTGCTAAATAAGCAACATTATGCAAATTTGTTGTCCAAGAAACCTAAGACCACTCAACCACCTTTATTTCATCCCTAATAAAAATTCTAGACTCTTTTCTTGCACTTCCATTTACAATTTGAATAATTTTCCTTCAAAGATTATATGGCAAAATTGATAAGTTTTTGAAGCAAGAGTGTATACTTGCACATTTGATCACCGAACTCACAAAATCCCTAAATACATGAAATATTGGTCTATTTAGACCTTATTTTCAATAAAATCTATGAAAAAGCATATAAAAACTCTTGAACTCACCCAAAGACCATAATACATATTGTCACCAAAGTAGATTTCGAAACATGGTTGTAGGTGCCCCTGCATCACGGGTTTCAAATACTGCAAAGGGAAGCATGCTCAAAGGATGAATTTTTGTGAGATATTTGGAATGTGTATTTGGTTTATTTCAATCAATAACATGCTGATTATAGTGTCTTGGATGTTTGGATAAAGGTTGGTAGTTTCCTTCCAATTTTTTTTGTTATTTTGCCATGTAAGTTGCAACATTGAGTTCTTGAATGAGTGAATCATGAACGAATCGAATGGTTCTGAGTTTCTAATCAGATTTATGCTATGTTACAATCAATTTTATGTTGGTTAATCTATTTTTTGAGTTTGACAAAGATTTGAAACCAAGTTATAATGTTTTGTGGAAATATGAAATCAAGTGAAATTGAAGGATTTTGATGAAAAGATGATTGAGTTTTGTTTGTTGATCTTCTTCAATTTAAGTTAGGGTCAAAAGTACCCTTGATGATTTTTGGATCCTGGTAGATGCTCTGCATCAAGTTTAAAATGGTAATTGGCAAGTGTATATAATTGTGTAATTTAAAATGTGCATTGACAACGTAAGGTTATAATGACAAACAAAAATGAAAGCAAGCCACAATAGGATGAAAGAAAATGCGTAAAGACTTCACATACCTAAAAAACCAGACTTTCAAATGGAGGAGTTCAACCCAATTATGTAGGCTTATCTTCTTCTTTCTTCAAACTCCACAACAATTTGACTTGTTCAAAAGCTTGTTCCCCTCCAAACTTCAATTGTATATTAGTTTTCAATGGAATTCAAACTTCAATTGATATTATATGTCTTTCAACATGGAAAATATTCTATTTCATGCAAAGGTGGTAGAAAGATCATGGAAAAGGTGATGGAATGTGAAAAAAATTCTTGGACACTTCACAACATCATCAAAAAGCTACTCTTTGTCAGAGCACACACAAAACCAAGAGAATATGCAGATTGTGGGCCTTGACATCATAGGTATATTCAGTTGTTTTACCATTTTTAGTGGAATAAAAAATGCGCTCGCATTATAACGCGAGCACATTATTTCTTCCTAAAATGGTAACATCTCTACTTCTTCAAAACGTGCATGCGTTATATGAAATATGGTTTTCTTAATATATTTCTTTTCTCCCTCTTTGTCTATACTCTCTATCCTAATTATATATCTCTCTCCTGCAACCTTATAGTCGAGGAGATAGAGGTGAGTGTGTGTGTGTGTGTGTGAGAGAGAGAGAGAGAGAGAGAGAGAGAGAGAGAGAGAGAGAGAGGGAGGGAGAGGGAGAGGTTAGGAAAGAGATATGGGAGAGATGAGACAGATAGGAGGAGAGAGGGGAGAGGGGAGAAAGAGAGAGGGAGAGAAAGAGGGAGAGAGAGGAGGAGGGAGAAGATCAGGAGGGAGAGAGAGGGAGAGTGGAGAGAGCAGGGAGAGAGGAGGGATAGGGATTTTAGAAAGAGATAGTGGGAGATGAGATAGATAGGAGGGGAGAGAGGGAGAGGAGAAAGAGAGTAAGAGAGAAAGAGAGAGAGTGGGAGAGAAAGAGGAGAGAGAGGAGGAGGGAAAGTGAGGAGGGAGAGGGAGAGAGGAAATGGGAGAGAAAGAGAGGTAGGGAGGGAGG
>CM021101.1:467022153-467084339 GCA_007115665.2 Sequoiadendron giganteum | reverse complement strand
GAGGGAGAGGGGGAGAAAGAGATATGGGAGAAGGGGAGAGTGGGAGAAAGAGAGATTGGGAGAGTTGAAGAAATATAGAGTGGGAGGGAGAGAGGGGGATAGTGGGAGAAAGAGAGAGTGGGAGAGAAAGAGGGAGAGAGGGAGGGAGAGGGAGTGGGGAGAAAGAGGAGAGAGGGAGGGAGAGGGGAGAAAGAGATAGTGGGAGAGATGGAGATAGAGAGGGAGAGAGAGAGGGGAGAGTGGGAGAAAGAGAGGGTGGGAGAGTGGGAGAAGGGGGAGTGGGAGAGAGTGGGAGAGTGGGAGAAGGGGAGAGTGGGAGGGAGAGGGGGGGAGAGTGGTAGAAAGAGAGAGTGGGAGAGAAAGAGGGACAGAGAGGGACAAAGAGACAGAGAGGGAGAGGGAGAGATGGAGATATAGAGGGAGGGAGAGACAAACTAAGAGAGAGATAGAGGGTAGAGGGTTAAGAGTTAAGGGTTTAAAGGTTAAAGGTTTAAATGGTTAAGAGATAGAGGGTAGATGGAGATAGTGGGAGAGATGGATACCCCTATACCCTCTTAATACCTCAAACCTCAACCCTTAAAACCAAATCCCTCAACCCCTATACCCTCTTAATCTCTCAACCCTCAACCCTCAATCCTCAACCCTTAAACCCTAATCCCTCAAACCCTATATCATCTTAATCCCTCAACCCTCAACCCTTAAACCCTAATCCCTCAACTCCTATACCCTCTTAATCCCTCAACCCTCAACCCTCAACCCTTAAACCCTAATCCCTCAACCCCTATACCCTCTTAATCCCTCAACCCTCAACCTTCAATATTTAAACCCTAATCCCTCAAACCATATACCCTCTTAATTCCTCAACCCTCAACCCTTATACCTCAACCCTCAACCCTTCAACCCTAATCCATCAACCCCTATACCCTCTTAATCCCTCAACCCTCAACCCTCAAACTTTAAACCCTAATCCCTCAACCCCTATACCATATTAATCCCTCAACCCTCAACCCTAAAACCTTAAACCCTAATCCCTCAACCCCTATACCCTATACTCTATAACCTCTTAATCCATCAACCCTAAACCCTAAACCCTTAAACCCTAACCTGTAAACCTTCTACCCTCTACCGTCAATCCTCTACCCTCTACCCTCTACGTCAACCCTAATCCCCCTACCATTAAACCCACTTAGTAAACTCTACCCTAATCCATCAACCCTCTTGGCCCTTAAACCCTCAACCCTTAAACCCTTAAACACTCAACCCTAAACCCTTGAACCTCAACCCATAAACCTTAAACCCTAAACTCTTAAACCCTCTACCCTCTACCCTGAACCCAATAATCTCTACCCTAAACCCTTATCCATCAACCCTTACACTATTAAATTCAAGAAAACTCTCTACCCTGATCCCTAAACTCTCAACCTTTAATCTCTCAATCCCTATAACCTCTACCTTATATATTGGACCCTCAACCATAATCCCTCAACCCTCAACCCTCAACCCTTAAACCCTAAACCCTCTACCCTCTACCCTATACATTAAACCCTCAATTCTTAACCCTCAACCCTCAATCCTTAAACCCTAAACCCTCTACCCCTTACATTGGACCCTGAACCTAATCCTTCAACCATATACCCTCAAACCTATACCCTAAACTCTCTACCCTCAACCAAGTAAACCCTTAACCCTAAAACCTTCAACCCTAAACCCTTAAACCTTCTACCCTATACCCTCAACCAAATACCCTCTTCCATCAAACCTTAAACCCTAATACCCTAGAAACCATCAACCCTATAGGTCCTCCACCCTAATTCCTCAACCCTAATTCCTCAACCCCTATAAATTTATCTCTATCTATACATATCACCTCTCCCTCCCTCCTACCCTCTCTCTCCCTCCCTTCCTCCTACCCTCTCTAATTGTCTCTATCTACCATCTCCCTCTTTCTACGTACCTCTCATTCAATCAATCCCTACCACCCTCTCTCGCTCCCTCTATGCATCTCTCTCTATGTCCCTCCCACTCTATCCCACTCTCTCCAACTCCCACTCTCTCCCTCTCTCTCATGTCTCTCCCTCTCAGCCCCCTCTCTCTCAGGTCTATCCCTCTGGCAACCTACCTAGGTGACACTCTCTATCTCTCTCCCCTCTCTCTATCTATCCCTCCCACCCTACCTATATAAGTCCCTCTCACTCCACCCCCCTCTTTCTCTACCTCTATCATGTCACTCTCTCCCATACCCTATCCCTCTCTCAGGTCTCTCACTCACACTCCCTCTCTCTCCCACTCCCTCTCTTTCACACTCCCTCTCACTACCTATCTCTCAAGTCTCTCCATTTGGCACCCTACCTACATAACTCTCTTTCTCTCTCCATCTGTCTCTGCACCCCCCTCTCTCTCTCTCCCCCCCGCTCTCTCTCCCTCCCTCTATCCTTCCCACCCTACCTAGCTAAGTCCCTCTCACTCAAACCCCTTCTCTCCCACTCCCTCTCTCTTAAACTCTCACTTCCACCCTCTCTCCATCTCTCCAAACTCTCTCTCTCTCTCTAAATTCTCCCTCCCTCTAAAGACATACGTAAATACATACATACAAGCATAATACATATAATCCTACATCCATACATGTGTAGATACAATCTTACATACAATATATATGCATTGATACATACAAGCATATGTTCATACATAGAATCATTCATACATGACATACAAGAGTACATGTACATAAAAACATACAAATATATCAGCATACATTCAATATATTGAAATTTAACATAAAAGAGCAAATAATGCAAGCGCGTTGTAACATGCTTGCGTTATGTCTTAGTTGACATGTTTCCCACAGAAGCAAAAAAAATGTCCAAACTAAAATATAATGCGAGTGCGTTATATCTTGCTTTGGGAATTCCTGAGCCTTAGGCTTGGTATTTGCCTTGGAATACCAACCCAAAGGCTTGGAAGACATTCCCAACGACTAGAGACGTGTTTTTAAAAAATCTACCATATTTCACATAATCGAGTTTGTGCTCACCGTCAAGATTGTACGTGGTTCAATATCAAAAAAATCGAACACATGGGTAATGTTGGGTTCTCTCTTAGCTATCCAACGATGTAATTTTTTTCATTTTTTGAAAATGTTAAGCTTTTCATCCATAATTTATTTTATTTGTATGTATTTTTTTTGCCAAAAAGAAGTGTTTGGTATTTTTTTTCGTTATAAATTAACCGTTCATCGAGTTTTCAAATAAATTACATTTTTAGAAACTAGACTACATTCTACAAATTTAAAAAAATAAATAAATAAAAATTCAATTAGTTTCCAAAATTTGTAGGGGTAGCACGACCAAAATTCTATTTTTCAAGAAATGTCCACTTCAAAAATTAGTAAAAAAACAAATATTCATTAAAAATTATCAGAAAAATCATGCATCAACTGCATACTGTTAGCTAACTTTTGACTATTATGATTTAAAAAAAAAATTCACCGTACAAGGGTTGTATAAGAGTTGCTATGTTATGTTTTTCTAACAAAAACAACACCAATTTTTTTACGTCCCTCTTTTGAACCCCTTAATCTCAACTATTTCAAAAATAAATCAGTAGTTTAGAAAGTAGACCCAGAGCACTTCGATCCTTGTTTTTGTTCCATCTCAAAATTTTGAGCGTAACTATCCTCAATTTCACGTCCAAAGTTAGTATTTCCTTATTTTAGAAAAAAACTGTCCACTTAAGTCCCCTTTTTGGGAACCATCTTGGTGCACTTACCCTGTTGGTTTTTCTTAATGTTGTGGCTGAATTTGAATGTTTCAATATAAAGTTCTATTTTTCTAAATATAAAAATGAATTCACATCGCTTAGGACTGTAACGATTACCTTACTACTTGTGCATGTATTACAAGGTCTTATGAGTATGAATGTCAGTTTGCCTTGTCTGAATGTAGTTCATTGTGAATCTCTTTGTACATAGTTTGGTCTGGTGTGTATAGGTTTCTTTGTATATACTTGCTTTCTTTCTTTCGTTTTCTTAGGTGGTTTGTTGTAGATTAGCTTGCTTTAGAGTAGTTTCCTTTCTGCTTGTTCTCGCTTTCCTACTCTGGTTAGTTTAGGTGTTTTCCTTAGGTTAGTTCGTTTTTGATTTGGGTTTGCTTTCTCTTTACTTCTTTGCTCGGGGTCCGTCTACTTCTTGTTGGGTATGTTTGCAAGCACAACAACTATTTCATTACCTGAGGTTGTTCTAAGTATTTCTTTGAGAAACTTTAATCAAGTTTTCAGAGTGGACGTTGAAGGTTTACCATTAGTGTCAAGTGACTTGGATGTTTGACTCAAAGTGGATAAATCGTTGGTCCTGTCTAATTCTAATGTATTCTGAAATCTTATATCTCTCACACGCTTTAAGAATTTGAGGGTCGCTGTAGGCTCCTTTGTGAAATCCAGTTAAGTGAAAAATTTAAAATTCCGCTTTAGCGCCACTATGATTCTCAGTCCTGAGTGCAAGCTTTCATTGCTTGCAGGCTGAAATGCAAAGAAGATAAAAGAAAAGATCAAAAGAAAATAAAGAAAATAATAAAAATCCAAGAAAATAAATTCAACTTTCAGGTAGATCTCGATAACTCTATTGGGGTTATGGATGCTCGACCGGTAGTAGAGTAATGTTCGAGAGAATCATAGCGACAACCTTGTCAGGGCTATGGACATTTGAGTGGAAGTGAGACAATGTCCAGGATGCTTTTGGAGTTAGAATCATTAATGTACCTTAACTTGACAGATCTTAGGTTCTTGTAGTGACTTAAGGACAAAAATGAATGCATTTGCACATACTTAGATTTTTTAGTGTGCGGAGGGATTGATTCACTGATGGTTTTGATCCTTTGGTCAAGTATTCAGTTTTTTTGTCCTGGCATGAAGGTTGGAACCAAATATTTTGGGTTCGTGATTCCATTTTTTCATTGAAATGCTCTGGAGCATTTCTCCAACTGAATCACCATTTATTGTGCATGTTTTGCACACACGTCCTGCTGAAGGTAGGGAATCCCATTTTTCTCTTCACTCTTGCCTTGATCTTATTGGTTAGCATTTTCCTTGGTAGTTGGACCCTTATTCTAAGCTTGGGATGATTACACACATTAAAAATTGTAAAATTCAATTGTACCCAAGCCATTGGTCAAGCTCTTTGAAGTTTCAAAATTTTGCGGAGAAATCTTTTCATGTTTTCGCTCTGCAAAATCTCACCTCTACATGGTCATTACACCAACGAGAAAACCTTAACATCCTTCTACTTTGCGAGTTCTACCCTCACTATCACCTAGCAGCCGTTGTTTAAGCGGTGGGGCCCTTGTGTCATTCTGCCTTGTGGGTTTTGCATGTGATGTTTCCTCAAAACAAAGTTCCAAGTTCGCCAACAAAACTGTAGGTCATATAGCCTCTACGGGTTCGCCCATGCAGACGTTCGTCAACAGGAATTCGTTACTCCTCCGTCGTTTCTCAACGGAGAAACCTCGCTGCTTCCCCACTATGCAGACTTGAAGCCCACAAATATTGTCAAAATGAAAAGTGCACAAAGAAATTTTTTAAAGCAGGTCTCTTCGGCGGGTCCGCTGATGCAAGCCGCCATCGTCAGAATGTCATCCTTGCAAAGTCGTTCCTTAGCGATGAAAACCCAATGGAAACCTGGCACATGGCCCCCACATCACTTGACTCCACAGTCCACGAATCACAACTTGAGAGAACTTAAAAGAACTTAGCCAAGCAGAACGACCATGCGGATTCCATAATGTGGATCTTTGCTTGCGAGATGTTGTTTGACCGATGATGTTCTCTAAGGAAAAACATTAACGACAGTCCCACTGGCTACCTTCGCATCCACTTGATCCATGATGAAGGCATATAAATTGAAATTATTAGTATGAATCCTATGAACGACATTCCAAATTTGAAGGAAAAATAGCTTTAACGATTTTGAAGGTGATAGTTAAGAACAACGTGGGACGAGACTTGACATCAATCGAGGTAAATATGGCTTCAAAAGTACCTTGAAAAGAGATTAATTTTTTTTATCACATTTCAATTTATTCATGACGGTACACAAATCTTTGTAATGTGGAGCTTTCACTCATACCACCACGGACTTGCCTCATCCCTGCACTTAACGTCGTTCTCGCGTCTTCCTTTTGTGGGCCTTCAGTGTGCGAATATTATCCTCCTTAGTGTCAGAGTTTTTTATGCGGGTTTTCATTCCTTCATCATCGTTTTCTATGGTTCTCCTACCTACGTCTCCCACAAGCACCATCTCCACACTTATCTCCCGCAGATGGCGTTGACGCTCAATATTCCTGTCCTAGTGAGATTTCCATGAATTCCAAATTTCATGTAATATGTAAATGGTCATTATACTTAAAGGACCCAGACATGGAGGGTAGATGCAAAATCTTGGATCAACAACATCATTCACCATCATTCTATTAGGGTAGAAACTTAAGATCTAAAACTTCATGAGATTATTGTCAACACCTAATAATTGAGCACAAGAGTGGGGAGTGGGCGAATTTTTGGGCTATTTGAGATTTAAATATCATTTGAAGTGGCAATTAATGAATGGTGGTAGTTTGTTGCGCTGCGCTGGGAATATTGGTTCTCATGATTTACAGAATCCTCAATATACCAATGATTAGAAAACACAATACACTTTCATACTAATGAAGTTGAGTACTGCGGGTGTTGTCATGCAGATGACCGTGGGTCTAGTGTTGTTCTTTCTCAGCGTATCCACAGTGTCGTTTCGCCTTCACTTTCCGCATTCCATTTGTGGGCATTTCACTGGCGGATGTCGCGGGCTCTCTGGTCATTGTTACGACATTCATGTGCCAACTTTCTGCAGTAAGTGCTCCACACTCCTTTTTGTCGACCCAGCTACATGACGCTCCTCTACATAGCCACTCTCGACCTTCAAGGGGAAGATTGAACATGTTCCTAAAGGGGATCGATCTGCACTCATGATAAATATTGTTGGGAATATGCTAGGACCTCTCCATTACCATGAAAATAATGATTGCAAATTATGGTAACTCACCACAACAGGAGGGAGTTGGCGGCTACTATGAAACAACAAGCATAGAAGTGGAGTATTCGGCTTTCAAAAGACACTCGAGGGGAAATGATCATTATCGATATACTACTGATGTGGGAAGTTTTGTTGGGAAGGTCATCAAGTGGGTTTTTGCTCATGCTGGGCCATCCCCTTTCCGTCATTGACCAACTCATCTTCCATGGATTTAGGTAGCGCAGATATCGCCCTCTCTTGTGTCGGTGGAGACTATGATGTGAATTTCCGCTCATAGTTGGCCATTATCCTTAGGGTATCAACCACCACGGCTTCCACGTGTGTTTCTTCCGCAAGCGACGTTATACTGCCAGCCCTCCACATTCCATTTTCTACGGCCATGTAAGCATGCATACCCGATGATGGGTATATCAAAGGATGAGGGGACAAAGATCAAGCCATGACCAGAACATGCCATAGTTTGAGGGACCAGTGCTTGTAAGTTGATTATCGGTAGCATCCATCAAAATATGGCTCCCCGAAGTATGGTGCATCACTTGTAAAAAAACTTGTATAGTAGCTATGATCTGTGGCATGCTGCTTTGTGGATGTCCACTGCATTCAATACGAGCTTCAATGAAGGTGTGGTAAGGTGGTTGGTAACAAGTGAAATACTATATATGGCATTCATAGAAGTGGGGATTCTTAGTTATGAGGCTTGTTCCCATACCGTGTGGTAGAATTTTATCGTGGCAGAACTTTCTTCGTCGGATGTCGTCAGTGTCTATGCTGATTTCCCGAACATCCTTCCCACATTTGTGAAAATCCGTGAAGACTCTATGAGCGGTGATGGATTTAAATACGTTGCTTCAAGTATGTTGAGGCATGAACAAGATTCACGATAGCGCCATCAACTATCAGAGATTTTAAAGGGGAATATTTGGTTGTGGACTTATTATGGACTAGCAGTGAAATGTTGCTTATACTTTCGGGGTATGTGAGAATATGAATTTGACTTGAGCAGAGCAATGCTTCATACCCAATCCACGTGTACCAAACACTCATTCGCAGGCCGAGTTGGTCATGTTGGATGTTAATTTCCTCATTAAGGCAGGTGCGACTGCTAAACAAGGATTGCGATTATCTTACTAGTTGAGCAATAGGTTCGTCTATCCACTATGGGAAAGCTAAGTACTTCTACATCCCAAGTTGCGAGGTTACTTTTTACTATATAGGGTAAAAGTGAACATGATGTGAATTTTTGAGATGAATTAATGATGCATGTATCTTGTTATCAATATGAATTTAAAATCACTTGATGTTGTTTCATTTAATGTTGTCACAATTGATGTTATTCATGATGAAATAATGCATATTAAGTTATAGAATCATTAATATTTTAATTTATGAAATGTTTTATGTATACTGTTATGTTGTGAGCATTTGACTTTCGTGGACGTATGTCAGTGGATGCAGGTATAGGTATCATTCCTCTAGGTGGAGGGGAAATATCACTTGGGAGAGGGACTTGGTTCGTTAACCGGTAATGTGAACTATCTGAGCATACACACACTTCACCTTAGAGTAAGTAACTAAGTCACTTGAGTTAGATAAGTCATCCATAGTCGTAGATTGGCAATAGGAGTCATGTCGTCTTTTGTACCTTTTTTAGGAGATGTTTGTCTGTTAACTGTCTCATGATATGTAGTTCATTTCAATGGATTGTATTTGAATGAAAGTAATTATGCGGGGGGATATATATACACATATATTATATACATGCATCCATATGTATATACATATCGATACAAGTGTGTGATTGGAAAATAGATATGTTCGCACAATTGCATTGATATGGTATACATACACAATTGTGTATATCAAAATATAAATGGACATATGTATACATATGTATATGTATGTATATATATAAACACCACCTATTACATATTAGATATTAATAAATTATATTATTATTGCATGTTGATTTACATTTACACGTATATGTATATATGTATAAATACATATATAAGCATATCGAAAATAACAAACTGGTTTATGATATATTTTGCAGGAATTATATATGCATATATATACGTGTACGTGCACATGTAAATATATATATATATATATATATATATATATATATATACATATTAATATTATATAATAAATATGTATATATTAAAATAAAAAATAATAAACATATATATATATATATATTATTTAAGGTAATAAAAAATATATATACATTTATATAATTATTTATTACTTCACTATGTATATAAATAAATATAATATTAGTAAATTTATATATATTATTTACTAATGGGGATCATTGTTTATTCAATTCTCATCATATATTTGGAAATCGAATGTTGCCAAGTATAATGGAAATAAACTTCACCTATTTTCATCATGGAATAAATTCAAAAATAAGTAAAGGCTTCTCTAATGTTTAAAAGGAAATATTCGATGCATAAATTTGGACTTAATAAAGTCAGTTTTGAAAATATTAAAGAGTCTTCTCGTAAAATAAAAATGGCGGATGAAACTGAATTGTGCAACTGTGTAAGAGCGCTTCAATAGGGAGAACACATCAACAGGGGCAACGCAACTCATAAGTATGTTGCTGTTGGAAACTAAAACAAGAATTTTTCCCAGCAAGGTGAATTGCCTCCTTGTTGGCGTCAAATTTAAGGAATTACCTGTAAGTAGAAAATTCTATTGAACAATTGAAAAATTCTGGTTTTGCTGTCAATAATGCAAATCAAATCATTATCAAAATTGCTGAGTGAGGGCTTGGAAACCCACCAAGTTCCTTTGAACAAGTCTGGCTGAGTGAGTTGTCAGTTTACATGCATTCTCATAAGGAAATGTGTTATTTTTCATAAGTCTATATAAAGGCTTTCAACTGCGATCAATTCAAGACCAATTCACACCTTCATTCTGTTCTTGAGCAATATCTTTATCATCCTATGCGCCATTATTATGAGATGAATCATTTTACTATGAGTAGCCATATTTTGAGAAGTAATTTGTTGTGAGTAACCATTATTCTGAGATGAATCATTTTTACTGTGAGTAGCCACTGAGAAGTAATTTGCTGTGAGTAACCATTATTTTGAGAAGAATCATTTTACTGTGAGTAGCCATATTCTGAGAAGTAATCTGCTGTGAGTAACCATTATTTTGAAAAGAATCATCATTTTACTATGTGAGAGCTAATTCTAGAAAGAGTGTTCTACTATGGGAAAGAACAAAGAAACTCTGCAATCTGAGTAGTGCAGGAAAGGACCATCATCATCATCTATGGAAGCTTAAATTACAGGCATGATTATCCTATTCTCATATCTTCTTGATTTTTAAAGAAATCATGCTAAACCTTTGAAGTATTATTCTGTTTTATAACTTCAAACCTGTGAAGACATGTTAGGAAAATATAATATGATGCTATTGTATAAAGCATGCATCTTGAATGTCTAAAAGATACATTAAGTAAATAAGGTATAAGTAGTGCATGTTTGTATTAGGAAGCAGTATTCCTTTCTAAAATATTCAATGCATCTAGTTACTGGTTGTTTTACTTGTATGATCTCTATATAAATCGATAGTATTCATTACCTTAGATATTACTACTAAGACTGTTATGAGAGCATGATTCAAGTACATTATAGCTCAACTAAGTTATTAGATTAACTCAGCAAGCTAGTTACACTCCTAAGAAATGTTCATTCCCATGTAGGAGAAAGTATTGGTAGTACTTGCGATGCAGATTCATCTCAGTAGGTTAAATTGATGTAAGATGTCTTGGTACGGATTACCACGAAAGGACAAAAGACTTACGCACAATGTAAGATAGCCCTAAGTCAAATCGACCTTGATTAGTGTATGTGGTAGTTGACCCTCAATAGAGATACTGATTAAACACTTTGGCCTAAGTAGTGTAGATGAACAATGTTCTCTTGATTGAGTTATGAATACACTGTCATGTCCACCGTGATCCCGTATTGCATACTAGATCGAGATTTTACCAGATGTACAGGCTCTAGCTATGTAGGACACACCACTATACTCAGTCGGTTTACAGTATCGGTTACCCAACCAATCTCTTTGTTGAAGGGAGGGCCATCTATCGAATGGTAGATGTGTAAGAGACTGCATTATAAATCTGTGGTTGACGAAAAAATGTCCGAGTGATGTTTCTCCTCCTTACCAGGCTATTGAGGCATTGAGATTTGAAAGACGAATTCTTGGACCTTCTTACCACTATTAGTTTAAAATCTCATTGGAACTAAGTTAGATAAGGTACATTTTACCGTTACTTGTATTTGTGAAGTTATTGTAATGAAATGGAATCTTTATTGTAATTCTATTATGAAATATTGTTCATATTTTATCAATAAAGAAAAAAAAACTTATTTTACAATGACTTGTAACACATTTATTTACTCTTTTGATGTAAATTGGAAAAAAAATATTTTTACGTTACAGTACTCTTGAAATAAATAATTGTTCATGTCTACGGTTATCATGGTGTAAGATTGAATCAACGTTCAAGCGGATGGCAGAAGAATCACACCCGCGGGTTTATTGGTGATTGTTTGAAGACTTTGTGAATATTTCCAAATCATTAATACTCAGTGCCATCAATGGTCACACCCGCAGGAGGTGAAGTTTCACTTTGTGGGTGCCGCGATCTTGGAGGTCGTTTCTCTCAGCGGTTTTACTATGGCTCTTTGTGCTTTCTTCTTCGTGTTGTTTCTTGCGAACTTTCCATATGCAGAGGCCGTAACCGCCTTTTCCATAACCAAATGACACTCTTACACGATGCTCCTGCCTCTTTTCTCTATGTGGCGTTGGAGCACAACCTACCCGCATATTTCTCCTGCAAATGAGGCACGTTCTCATAAATTGACTCTTGAAGAATATAGTGGCATATTCTTGTCCACACGAGCAAAATTGTGATATCCCATTAAGAGAAATTGGTGATCATTAAAGCCTGCAAACTATTTTATTTGTGCATCGATTGAAGGAGTTTCAATTTTTGCTTACGAACATCAAGTATCATTGCGTCTTCCTCTTTTATCCCCACATCACACAAGATGATTGATCTATGAGGTCCCTATCGCGAACATGAAGATTCAAAACTATTGATTCATCATTCTAAATGGGAATTCGATAAGAGTAAGGTGAGCTTGTATTCAACGATGAAGTAATTCGGAGAAGCTATTCCAACATGCAGTACCTCCCCACAATTTTTGATTCAATTAGCCTTGGGAATTTCACCATGTTACAGGCTATCTTGATAAAGTGTTTGAAAGGGGAGGAAACCTGATCTACCTTGGTCGGTAGAAAACTTCTACGAATTATAAAAGGATCTTCTGATAATGTGTGATAGAGATAGCTTATCAAAGCAACTCGTATGGAGCGTTTACGGTTACAAACCCACATGTTTGTTCTTGCAAAAATGATTGAGCCAATTACTAATACCTGCAAAAATTCCTTTCTAAACCAAACATGTCCTGGCCCATCGAATGGGTTTGTTCCATCTTCACACGGGAGGTGAAAGACTTTATCAGAATGCAGCCATCGGGGGGAAGCCTTGATTGTAGGTGCCACGTGTCTCGAAGAAATTCTTACAATGTCCTCACCCCGACCACCTCACACTCTCATCCCTGTGTCCACTTTGAGGGTTCTTTATTCTCGGATGCCCTCGTGCGGGTTTTCGCTACTACAATGTCATTATTTTGGGGGAACTCACTAATCTGGCATCTGCACATTTTCTTCCCGCAAACGGCCCAACCACCTCAAACCTCTGCAAAATCCGTGATGGTGTATAAAGGGCGTGAATTGAGCATAAAAGGGAGTTCCAATATGATAATTAGCTGTTTCAAGGAACGTGATTGCTCGAAGCATGAGAATGGAGAAATGGTTTAGATTATTTGATCATTTCATGTGATGGATAACGAATTTCAAAATCTAAAGTCCAAAGGGGAATTGATACATTTTAATGATTTGGATTTCTCATTCAATTATCCTTTTTTTTTTAAGAAATATGGGGTCGATCATGAGATCTATTTCAAATTAAAGTTTTCAATAGTAATATCACTCTCATTGTCATAAAGGGTTTAAATCTCTATAATTCAAAGTAGCATTATGAGTCTAATTGGTGTAATTGTTTTAATGTCGTGCAATTCAATGAATCATGGGCTTGTCAAAAGGAATGAATTATGAAGTTCTAATGATATAAGGGCCTGAAATTAAGGAGCATGCTGCTGTGATAAAAGATGATCGTCAGAGACCATATATAGAACCATGCTAGAGGAGGGGCATATTCGGTTTCAACTATGCCCAAAAGATGATGGCAACTACCAAAGGGGATCTATTTATCTGTGTGTTTGCGTCAGGGAAAGACTACCTAATCGCCAAGACCCATTTGAGAATCTATACCAAGCCATGCAAATGACCAGGGGAATGATTTCGAGCAGGACAATAGAGGGAGTTATTTTATTTTCCATCAAATGATGATGATTGCCATTATGTAAAGGGTTACCCTCTGGGATTGAAGAGAATGTTTATGCTTCTCGATAAAAAAAATCTACAACTAAACTCATTTGATTGGATGAAACAAAGGCTAGAAATACATCAACAAAGGGTAGATTTCAACAATTTCCAGCTACAATGTAAAGGTATCTAGAAGAAAAAACAACTACAAGACGAAATAGACTACAAGACAAAATAGAGAAAAAGACAAAAATCTATTTTTATATTGTAATATATTGGGGGTAGGTAAAACCCTAAGTTTTAATGAATCTAGGCCATTCATTGCAAATGAATCCTGGCCATTCATTTTTATTTTGGAAAACTATAAATAGGGGCTTGCTCCTCATTTGTAAGTGGCGGTGAATTGTTGTAAGAGACATTTTGTAGCAATAGAAGGAGGCATTGCATTGAAGTTGGGTGTTTTCTTTGAGCTGCTCATTTTGCATGCATGATTCAACCTCTATGTTTATTTTTGTTAGTTAGTTTTATGAATGGCTTTAATGGTGGTTTCTTGTTATAGTAGCTGATGCACTTCCAACTCATGTTTTTTGTGGTTTATTGATGATAGATCACTTTGCAAAGCTATTCTAAGCTATTTTATATGCTGCACTTAAGTTCAATTGTATGTTCATGCTTAAAAGGTGAATATATAGTCTAAATTTTTTCAAAAACCCCTTAAAGATTGTATTGGTTTTGTGGAGCTATAGGTTTCTCTTGGTCAAGCAAAACTTAGTTTTATGGGAGTTTGTCTACTACAAAATCCTCCATTGTTACTGTTCATTCATAGCTTAGGACTTCGAATAGCTCTCTCAACCCTTTCACCTTTTGCTATTTCTTTTAAGTTCATGTTGATTTAGGATCCCAAGCACCATAAAAATGTCAAATTTGGTGATTGAAGTGAGTTTTAGCTTCTTGTTTTGAGTGTGCAACCATTATTCATTCATTTCCAAAACTTTGAAACTCCATTTTTAGACCCAAAACTTACATGTTTTATGAACCATAAAGGCCTCTTGTGATTACCAACAAATCATATCAACCAATTGAGCCATTCCATGCATTGTCATGACCTGACACCCGATATACCTTGGGGTGATTTTTTAAAACTTAGTTGTAGATTTTCACCTTTCAAGACAGACAACACACTAGATTGTCTGTGTTGAGAAGTGCAAAAAAACCCATCAACATGTTTTTAGATCCCCCATGAAGGACAAGATTTTTGAAATAAATTTGGAACTACAAGCTTATCCATAAAATCAACTTGTTTTGGTAGACGGTGGCCCACAAAAAAATTATCATGCAAGAAAATCTAGAAAAGAGTGGTTTTCTAATTTCTAATAAATTCATTCTATGCTAAAAGGAGGAAGAATTTGTGCCCTATTTATTTTTCCATTGTGATTTTGCTAGAGTAATTGTGGAAAGTCCATGCAAAAATTTGAAATTTGTTGGGTTATGAATGAGAACATGACCTTTATGGATGGTTGATACTCCCCTTTCTATCATCTTATTATTAAAGAAATCTAGATTTAGAGTCCTCCTCACCTCGTGTGGTACTTGTGGAAAGAGTGAAATAACCAAAATTTTAAGAATGCTATGAAGAATTTTGAGGAGGTTTTCTTTACCTTTTCTAAAGTCCTTAAAAATGTCTCCAATTATAAATTAAAAGTTTTAAAAGTTCTCCCTAAATACATGGAGATCACAATAGCTAAGAATTGGGGTTGCACAATAGATTTAATTAAGGTGGATAAAACAAAAAGGATAGCTCGCTAAAATATTCTTTGGAAGCCCCCTCCTAATGGTTGGAGTAAACTAAATTTTGATGGGGCTGCAAAAGGAAATCCTAGTCCAACTAGTAGTGGGGGAGTTCTAATATCCCACAAGGGCAAGTTCATTGCTACTTATACAAGAGGATTAGAGGTGAAATATAATAACGAGGCTAAGGCTTTAGCTATATTTTAGGGAATTAAATTGTCTCTATTTGTAGGTATCTGAAAGTTTCAAGTTGAAGGTAATTCCAAGCTAATAATTGATGCCACCTTAGACAAAGCGAGATCTGGATGGAATATTTTTGATATTGTTTTTGATATTCAAGTTCTCACCAATGGCCTTGATGAGTTTGAAGTTCTTGATCACATATATAGAGAGGGAAACCAAGTGGATGATGTTATGGCCAATCTTGGTATTAATACAAGTTCATGGTATTGCTGGAGAAATTCTAGGAACCTTCATGTTTCCCTTCCTCCTCTCCTTTGCAAGGACTTAATGAATTATAACAATGTTCCTAATGTGTTTAGGAAATAAGATTCCTACTCTTATGAATTCTTTGAATCCTTAGATTTTATGCTAGAGAGGGGTGTAAAATTGCACTTTATCCCACCAACAAGGTGGAGTGCTAGTGTGGATTTTGATGAGATTATTGATATGTTTAGACTTTATGTTTGATGAGTTGTATTTTGAAGTACATTTATTTAGTAGCATGGTGTGGAAATAATTATATTTTAAGATCCAATATCCATTAGAGTATATGTAGGCTAGGTTGGAATATGGAAGTGACATTCAATGGGATTGCTCATATGTTGATTAGGAGCTAAAGAAACATGGGATCTTTATTACGAAATATGATAATATGGATGTAATGTATAATTTCCTCACTTAGGATTAGGGAAATATATTCCATTAGGATATGTGTTATTTTCTATTAGTTTCTTTATATAATATTTTTTATTAAGTTTTCTTGATGTTTGGTTGTTCCTTGGTCACTTAACTGTTGTTTTTGGCTAGTTTCATGCCTTTTTTGTTCTACCTTTGGGGCTTCTTTTGTATAGGGTTCAGGGTGCTTGTTTCCTTCTTGGTTAATAAAAAAATGATTAATGAGAAATATCAATTTAATAAAAATATTATTGAGACAAAGAAAAAGAGAACCCTAGGTCTAATGCGTAAACCTAGGAATCAAATTTTGTGTGTGTGGGGGGTGTCTTTTTCTATTGTTTCATTAAGATGGAGATCAACAAGGTGATTAGATTGAATTTCAACCATGAAGGTGAGCCAATCAAACTTGGATCTACATCTTTTAGAGTCTTGGAATGAATTGGAATTTATTTTCTTTGATTAACCTAATAAGACTATGTTCCCTAATATGAAAAATGCAAGATTATGACAATCGACAGACTAAAATAGAGATTTGTAGGTAGCTCTGGGAAGGGCGAGGTGATGTGTACATGTCCTGAAAGTTTGGTGTTCGCCTAAATATGAGGATAGAGTTTCCCAAGGGTGTCTGAGTCCTTGTAGGGGTGTCCTACTCTTCTTTTGCATCCCTCTAATGGCAAATCTAAGATCCTTGTTTCCACTTGCAAACTTGTTGGATCATTGTCGGATAATTCTATAGGTGAGTTTCCATGAGTGACAAGGTGTAGGGTTTTGAATGCAACAATTAAAAATTGATCTCCAAAATCTGAAATATGCACATTCAAAGAGAGAAGCAATGTTGTGTCATTTAAGGCTTGCCTTAGTCAAACCCTGTGTTAGTGTTTCCACTTCCACAATGTTAATGTCAATGATAAATGGATAAATGATAGGAAGGAATGATGAAATAACAAATTTCTACAACTCACCACCCTTTAATAAATTTCTTGAAGGATTGAAGTCATGCACATCACTTCAAGGTCTTAGATCTTTGCTTGCTTGATTAATTGAATTGCTTGGAGACCTACAAGGGTTAGCCTTCACAAACAATGATAACATAAAAACACAGAAAATCACATAGAATTTGACATGATGCTTGGATCTTGAATTGTTGTAATAAATCTCTAAAATGTTGCTCTTGACTTGCTTGATAGTTCTCTTGATCATAAGTTTTCCAATAATTTTTTAGATATTCAAATGATGCAATAACTAGGTATTTATAGGTATATATATTCAATTTCTCACAAATTATATTCTAATATCCGACATTTGTAAGTTGAGTTTCAAATGTTAAAATTATTGCACCAACATATTCAAATTTGGATCTTGACAAGATAGGGGGACTCAGATGCCCAAGGGCATCCCAGTCCTGGACCAATTTTTCAAGAATAGGGTGTCGGGGGTAAAGCATTAAATAAATGAATTTTTTCTAGGCTTGCAATTTCTTGGAAAACGGTAAAAATAGGCTATAGAATGCATAATTTAGGAAATTAGGGAGTTAATTAGGCTCAATAATTTAGGGGGATAAAAACATAGTGTGAAATCCTCAAGGGTGAAAATTTACGATGCTACAATTATTTAATTAATATAGGAGCTAGAAACAAGGATAATTGATCAAATGTAAGTGATCAATTTTAGAAGAAATAATGAGAATTACAAAAATGTCTATTTAAGTGTATACAAAACCATACCATCATGTAATCAACTACTAGGGGTTGAGAGTCATATAGAATTTAAACACCATCTAAATTTATTTGTGCTCACAAGCTTAGATAATGAACCTGCAAAATTCATCAAAGTATTTACCTTAACAAGCTTCACCCTACCATCTTCAACCATATATTTCACATAATAACATTGTACATCAATATACTTGGTTTTGGCATGAAATGTCAAGTTATTCGCTACATAAATAACACTTTGAATGTCATAATTAACTATCACTACACTCTATCTTAAGCCAATTTTTGAATGCAATCTCTTAAGCCAAATAGATTCATTATAGACATGAGTAGCCGCCATATACTTAACCTCAATAGTGGATAAAGCAATCACAAATTTTTTATTCATCCAACTAATTGCACCACCAAATATGTTAGGAAAAGGGTGTTGTGCACCTTGAAGAAGAAATAATCATTTTAATTATGTAAAATAAATATTTATTTGTGGTGCATCTTTAGGAGATGTGTTTTGCCACTTTAAATATTTATTTGGGTCCACTTGTAAAGTTGTATATGAAATTGGTTAGATATTTTACGTGTGGGTTGCACATGGAAACTATTTAATTTTAGGAAAAAATGGCACCAAAAAGTAAATGTTGGGGTCAATGGTTTTGCGTACTCATGGTTTTGAGGTATGTTATTTTAACTTACCACTTGATTATTTTATGTGAGATTGAATCCATAAAATCAAGCACATATTTAGTGGTTGGGGTTGGCTAGTTGGCTTGTTGGCTTGTTGGTTGGTTGAGTATGTTGTCATTTGTATTGAACTATCTTGTAAAGTGCATATGTGAAGCTGGCATGGGATGTGTGGTTACATGCTTAGAAATATGGAGGATTCATTGGAGGAACTTGATGTTTTTGAAGTATTCATGGAGATTTTGTTACTGTGCTATAGTGTTTCAATGTTAAATAATATATTGAGTGTGGATGCTTTTGGAGGCTAGGTTTTCCCTCTTGAGGGTTTTTCCAAGGCATATCTTAGTAATCTTGTGGTATATGTTTGATAATTTCAATATGGTTATTTTATAAAATTATGTGCATGTTTTTATCTCATGGAGTCATGAACGAAATGGTTTGATCAACTTGGTAATTTCTTAAGAAAATAAAGTACACATAACCATTGGTGGGTCTTTTTTTATCAACATCACCTATCCAATTTGAATCCACATAAATATAAATATCAAGAGAATGATATTATTTTATCAAATTACCATGATAACACAAGGAATAATCTAAGGTACCCTAAAAATATTTTAAAACTCTTTTAATTGCATCTCAATGAACTCTTCCAAGATTAGACATATCTCTAGAAAGAACTCTCACTACTTGGACAATGTTTGGTCTAGTACAAACCATAAAATACAACAAACTTTTGAATGCACTTTGGTAAGGAACTTTGCTCATGTATTTCATCTTTGATAGGGATATATGACACTATGAAATAGATAACTTTTTCCAACAATGAAAGGAGAACACAATGGTTTACAGTATTACATGCTAAACCTCTAGAAAACTAAATTAACATACTTACTATGGTGAATACATAGCTTTTATATTCTCTTTCTCTTTTAATTTCCATCCCAAGATTGTCTTAAGTTGCACCAAAATTTTAATTCTTAATTTAGCTGCAAGTTGAGACTTTAGTTCTAAAATCAATCCTTTCCATTAACTAATAATTAACATATCATCAACACATAATACAACAAATAGGAAATGATCACCATAAAATTTATAATAAACATAGTGATATGATTTAAAATATTCAAAACCCAAACTTAACACATAATTATCAAAAATTTGGTACAACACCACATCCTAAGACACTATTTGAGGCCATACAAGGATTTCTTTAATTTACAAACCAATTTACTTTTACCTTTCACCATGTAGTGCTCTAGCTATGTGATATAAATATCCTCCTCCAAATCACCATCAAGGAATGCTATTTTCACATCCATGTGCTCAACCTCTAGATAAAAATCTATAATAATAGAGAGAAAGAATCTAATGGATGCAATTTTTAAAATAGGAGAAGATATTTCACTATAATTAAAACCCTCAACATAAGAGTAACCTTTCTCAAAAAATTATGTTTTATAGTTATCAATACCTCCATTTGAAGCAATCTTTTTCTTGAACACCCATTTGCAACCAACAATATTTTTTTCCTTTATAGAATAGTAGTATATCTCATTATCATTATTTTCTAATGCTTTCATTTCTTCATTCATGGATATTTTCTAGGACTCTGCATCATTTATATATAATTTTTCTTCTATAAATCTTGGTTCATCCATGTTATTAATCAAAGAAAACATACATCTCTAATCATCAAATAATACCCATACCATTCTAGAGGTTTTCCATACCTTGTAGACCTTTGAACATGCTAAGGTGGAGGTTCTTCCTCCTTTCTTCCTCTTCTAAAGATCCAAAACTTGATGAGGTCTCCTCAACTTCTTATCTATCTTGGGGCCTTGATTAAACTTTCTCAAGCATAGAAGGAAGTTAAATCACATCTTCTTTTTACTTTGTTTTGGCTTAAATATAATAGAAGAAGGCTTAGTTTCTTTTAAAATTACACTTCTACTATATATTACATTTTGTATAATAGGATCATAAAGCTTGTATCTTTTCATACCATAATTATAACTAATGAAGATACATTTCAAAACCATGTTCTCCAACTTTATTCACTTCTTCTTTAACGCATGTGCATATGCCTCACAACAAAAAACTCTTAGATATCTCAATAAAGGTGTTGGGACTCAATCATGCAATGCCCTTTTTACTTGAGTCCCATGAAGTTCCATGTGTTATCTTGGACTTTTCAACTGATTTGTTAATAATCAATCTAAGATATCCAATTTGGGTGGTCCCTTTCCAAATTTTTTAGCATAGTTGGGTAGAGCATGAAAAATTAGGCTCAATTTCTTTTGGAAGTTTTGCAAAATTCTCTAAGAAAAAAATTATGGCTTTGCGAGTCTTTTATTTCGAACCGACATGAGTGCAATTCAAATTCCTTTTCTTGTAAAGTGCAATCCAGTTCAATTTTCTTGCAAAGTGCAATCCGGTTTTGTTTTCCTGTAAGTGCCAATTAACTAATCGATCCCTGTAAAAGTGGAAAAATATAGGGAAAATGGCTAAGTATAGTTTTTGTGGGAATTTTACTTCCTACTAAACCTCCCCTTTCATGAGAAAATATTTGGTTCAATTGATTCTCACAAAATTTTCTCTTCAATTTTACGAGAACCCAACATCCAACTTAACTTCCTTTCCTTAAGTGTCTAGTTTAGTTTTACTTTCCCACAAATTCTAATTCTTTTAGTTTTGTGGGAACAAGAGGTCCTATTGAACTTCCTTTATTTTACAAGAACTCAATGTCCAATTAAACCTCCTCTTTTCATCTGATTCAGTTGCTTTTCTCATAATCTAGTTGGTGAGAAATCCCTAACTAGAGACCTCATTTAATCTATTTTAACTTTTTTACAAATACATCGGTCCCATGTAAACATCCCATTTTGGAATAAAACCAGTTTGCTTGTATTTCCCTACAAACCCTTAATTTAAGCCAATTTAATACTATGTGGAAGTCCACTCCCCATCTAAGCTTATCTATTAACTTTATGTTTCATTTAGTTCAAATGGATTTCCCACAAGGTCTAGTTTGTTTGCTCCTTCCCGCACTAGTCCATTGCTGACATCATCTTACATTGTTGATGCCTTGGTAATATCATCATTGGGAATTTTCATCTAGATTAGATATTTTGAAGCATTGTGAAGTTAGCAGGTTCAGTTGCATTTTCTTGTAATGCTCAATGGAAGTTGATATTTCACAAAGGACTTGATGGAAATCAATTTCTTGAAGTATTTACTTGGTGGCCAAATTTTTGATGCATTCACATCGAGGACAAGTTCCTACATTACTCTAATGAAGGTATACTTTCTGGAAGGTAAACAAGGTGAAGGTTTGCAGGTAGTTCCAAGTGAAGTAGAAATTTACATGCATTCTTTAGAAGTGTAGTTTAGATGTCGGTTGAGTTCCCATGAGGCCTAATGATGGCCAACTTCCTGAAATGACCAGATGGAATTCATTTTCTCATAAATGGTCCAAATGGACTCCAAAAGCCCACAAAGCTCCATTTCAATATGCAAAAGGCTCCAAATACATATAAGCATCCAAATATTTTGTGGTTTTTCTTTGGGATTGTATCTCACTTGCTCATCTATTGAATTAAGATGTCATTACTACATCTTTCAACAACCATGGGTCTACTTGTAAATTTCTTGAATGTGTTTAGGCACCAAAAATTCAAGTGCATGAATTTGATTTTAGTTACTACTGTAGACATCCAAATTTGATCACTTCCATATGATCAAAATTGTCTACTTTATTCATCTATTTCATTAATAGTGATTAAATAATTTATTTAATCATTATTTCATTTTCTGCCTAAGGTTCCTAAAGTATCTAATTAAATAAATTAAATACTTTACCTTACCCCCTTGTCTTCTCTTCTCTAAATTAAATAAACATGACAAATTATTTAATTTAATCATTTAACCCATTTGGATTAAAATCAATTTTTAATTCCTTTTTTCTCTCTCCTTGTCACATTCTCCATAACCCTCTCCTAATTCGGATTAAATTAATTAATCTATGATTAGGATGTGCACCACTTAATCAATATTAAGTGTCACATCCTCCATAATCTCCCACTTGCCTCTAATCTCTCATTAATTACCTTAATCATGTGTTTGCACAACCTTAATCAGAATCATTAGCCACATTTGGCTTACCTTTTTTGGTCAACCTTCCCACTTACCATTTTTGGTATGGACTCCCTTCCCCATGTGAATTTTTAATTCACATTTATTCAACCAAGGTTCCCCTCTTCCCCATGTGAATTTTTAATTCACTTTTATCTTTCCAAGGTCTTCCCCATCCCCCATGCAAGATTCTAGAAGCCTTGACTTGTCACTTCACATGTGCCAAGGGCTTCTAGAACCTTGGACTTGTCACATCACCCACATGTGACAAATCTCCAGCTTTTTGGAGACACTCTCTTATCCACTAGATTCTTCCAATCATTGTGAATTTTAAATTCACTTTTATTCCTCCAAGGAATCTTCTCATCCCCCAAGATCCACCTCATCTCCACATCACTCCACCCTAGGACATCTCACCCTCCACATGTCAAGATGTGAGGGCTTGTGAGTCCTCAACTCACCATAGTGCTTCATCTTGATCTTTGTTGGATTAATCCCAACCATTGAATTCTCTAGAGAATTCAATTTGGCCTATAAATACCCCTTCAATTCCTTCATTTTAAAGGATCAAGTCTTTTGCAAATAAACTCTTGCAAAATTGCCATTCAATCTCTCATCTATTTTAGCATCCATATTGCATCAATTCATCTTGCATCCACTTCATTTTCATTGCCATCCAAGGAGCACACAAGACTTCAACATCAAGGGCCAACCAAGGAAGCAACAACATGAAGGTATAACAGCAATTTACTTGTTCATCTTGCTTTCATATTGTTCATTTTCTTAGGCTAATCATTGAGGTGCCCTATTATCTTGTTGTTTCTTTTTATTGCATTATTAGTTTTATCTAACATCTCACATATTAGGAAGCAACACTTTATTAGGATCACAACTACCACTATTGTAGAAAGGTCACATAACTACCAAAATTTAATGTTGATCTCTTTCTTCAACTTGCAATATTTGTTGGAGCATGATTCTTCCTCCATCCTAGATTCAACTCTACTATAGTGTGACATCTTAGGGTTTTGGCACTCAAAGATATATGCATATTTTAGAGCCTCATGTTCAAGGAGGTTGGTCATTGTGTGGTCTCAAAATTCCAAGACACATTGCAAGGCATTCATTAACACCATAATCTAGTTTATTGAGATATTGCAAGCTTACAGAATTGAAGAAGACTATTATTGTAATGAGATTTTGTGTTTTCGAATTTCTCTAGGGCACTATGCATGTATTTAGGAGGGTTTCTTATATGTATATAGGGATTTTCATTTTCCACTTTCTAGAACGAATGTAATGATGAGTTGAATGAATGTGACAACATTTTAAAAACATTGTAAGGCTTGTAATGATCTTTCCCATTTTATGTATGAATACATTCAATTGTGTCTGGATCACTAAGTATGCTTTATAGTAAGGTTTCATATTCATTGGTGTATATAAATGTATATCTACATGTTATTATTTTCTTGTTTGTTCTCTTATTAGTGTTGTGGCTGTTTCCTAATAGATAAGCATCAATTTGGGATCATACTCCAATATCATGTCATTTAAATCAAAACATTTTAATCTATAGTTTAGTTTCGGTGGTCATTCTTGTGCACACATGACTATTGATATAACTAGAGAATCATTCTCAAGTGAATATTTAGTAGATACATTTTATGTGGGTCATGATTGCATAATATTATTATTTATTTAGGGGTCATGTATAACCAATTTTTCTTGGTCTAGTCATAGTATTTGGGATCAAGACATCAAGTTGGGTTTGGTTGTAATTGTTTATTGATTGCATATTTTATGTGAGTTTAATACATGTTGAGCTATACCCCTAGGAATACCCTCCCAAGTCTAAGTTGAGCTAGAAGTTTAGGAGATCTAATCCACTCTCTTATAGATGGACATTAACCCTCCATAGTTTGTTGATGACGATTTCACTTGCATAACGACAACCTTGGCCTTATGAGTGAGTTTGGGTTCTAGGAAGCGAGGCAATTTTTTTGAGACCTAATAGAATGACGTTGTTGCTAGGGATAAATCAACTATTTATAGGTCTTAATGATTTGGAAACATTTTAAATAGCTTAGCAATAGAATTTTGTAGTTGTGCATTTTATTTAGTTGAGTTTGATAGCCCGTCAACTCATGCATAACAAGTGGTACCATTGTTGGGGATAAATTAGTTGTTGCTAAGTCTTAGGAAATTGGGAATATTTTAAATACCTCAATTATAAAAAAAAATGGTTATACATTTTATTTGGGTGAGTTTGATATCTTGTCAACTCATGCCTAACATAATGGCCCCATTGTTGAGAATAAATTATCCGTTGTTGGGTCTTAGGAAAACATATATTTTTTAAATACCTTAGCAACATAATTTTATAGATATGCATTTTTTTTGGGTGATTTTTATAGCTTGTCAACTCATGCCTAATAGAATGGGGTCATTGCCAAGGAGAAGCGAAGGGTGGTTTGTTGTTGTTGTTAGTGGTAATTTTTTTTGTATATTTTCAACTTACGCCATTGGAGGTGTGAAAGAGGTTGATGGGTTGAGAAGAATTTGAAGACTCTAGTGGTGGATGCAACCCAAAATCAAAATTGTTCCTTTGAGGTTTGTGTACTTTGAGGGTTTTCTCACTATTGTGAGGTGGAAAATTTGTTGTCGAAGAAATTTTTTGTGTTGTTCTTGTTCACATTTCATGAACATATATCAAGTGATTGTAGCTAAGTATTTGGCACCCCAATTTATTCCAATTCAAAGCATGATTTATTTCTTAGTAAAGAAAAAAAAAATTCTCCTCTCTTTCTACCTTGCATAAGTTGTGACTAGCAACAAATTGTTGGAATAGATGTGTACACCCCAAGGATATATCATCAAATTTAGTTTATAGTACAAACCCTAGGGAGTATGAGAGGATTCATGTCTAGGAATATTTTGAGGATTAATCACCCTATTGTTCATATAGCCCAACACAAGGAAATGGTTCACATTCAAGCATACAAACATGCATACTTGGAAAGAGATTGAGGATGGATATACTTTTAGAGCTTGAAATAGAATATAAAGAAAATTAAAGGCTCTAAAATCACAAAGACACCTTGTTGTTAGAAGAAAATAGGTTTCTCCATCTCCTATTTTCATGATCAGTTCCATTTATATATAGATGGACCTTTCATACAGGTCAATTATGAAAGGAAAATAATAAGATCTTCAATCTATAGATTGATGCCTAGGTTTGATGGGTATGATCAGTGAGAAGGGGATTCACATCTTGGAGTATTTTTCAGATTTCATGGAGAAGTATTAGTTTGATGATGAATACATGTGGATGAGATTATTTTTTAGGTCACTAGGTGGAAAGGCAAAGAGTTGGTATCAAAATTTTCCTAAGAATTCTTTTGCTTTGTGGAATCAACTTGTGATTGCATTTGAAGAGAAAGATGATTTGTATTTGGACCCTCTTGCTATTGTTGAAGAATTAGAAAATATCATATGGGAAGAGGGAGAGTTGAGTATGGAGTTTAATCATGGGTTTATTTTTCTCTTTCTAGGATCCCAAAGAATTTCAAAACTAACTTACCTACCTATATTGACACGTTTCTTAGGGTCTATTATGTTTCTCTAAGTTCTTGGTTAATACAAGAAGAATTTAATTTGGTTGAAATAAAACATGAATATATGTGCCTTGATTTTATTGGTGGTATGAGAAGGGATATGACTACAAAATCATTATCCTCAAGAATAAAGGTTATTGGTGGTGAGCAAGCTATTGAAGACAATGAATGTATGAAGATGGAATCAAGTAGAAGCACATTATCAAGTGATGATTGTGCTTGTAGGTAGATAGAAGTGTTGGAAATAGGTGTTTTAATTAATGTCAACTCAAGATGTGGTCATTGATGTCAAGTGCATGTGTTGAATTTTGTATAATACTCTAGAGTTAGTTGATGTGTAGAGATATCTGTTGATACAACCAACAATAAAATATATGGATGAATAATGATCAACTTGGTGTATAAGAATGATGTGGAGGTAGGTACACATGTTCTAGTATATTTACAACATGTTTACATTGATACCTTTCCAATTTGGTGTACCACATAATGATATAAGTTACAAAATATTTGCTAAGGAATTCACAGTGTATACTCTAAGATAGAGTCATGGTACTTTGGTTTGCATCTCTCCATAGAGCAAGTTTTTGTCTTACGGTTTAGAAGATAATATGGTCGAGATGTGAAGGTATTATATCCAAGAATTCAAATCATTACACCTTCTATAGAGAAAGTAATAAGTGACAAAGTTTTGATCTATGCTTTGGTAGAGTGAAATGTTGAAGGCATGTTGGAATGCTTTGCATTCCTCTAAAAGTGAAGTTTTGGCCTTATAGTTTTGTGGACATGTTTAGTGATGATCAATGCATACTATATTATTGTATCATGTGTTTTGGTGGTCCACAAGTGTAGTTTTTAAAGGATAGTGTATTATAGTTGGTTTTGAATGCTTAATTATTCCACATAACATATGCTTCTCTTCTTGCACCAACACTTAATGATAAGATACTTTAAAATATGGTTGAAGAGGTATTTTGCATAGACTACATTGTTCACACCTTGGTTTGCATTTTTCTTTAGGTTTATCCCTCGGTGGTGTAAAGTTGAATAGTTGGCAGTTTTTGGTGGTGTTGTCATTGTTTGGGCCGATAATCTTGTTTCCTTCATTTGCAGTTGATCCTAATTAATTAATTTTTCTTTGAAGGATGTTTTGTGATATTTTTTTATCTTGTTATGCCATGTGTTGATTCACAACTCATCTTCTCTTCATAATGCATATGCTTGAGCCAACCCGTGTTGTATCATATGTTTCATCTAAAGGTCATCTTGGAGCTGACCTAATTGAGGTTTTGAGTTGTTATAGAGGGTATTTATAGAAGAAAAAAATCATTTGTGAATGTACCCAAGTACAGTGTTGGAATTGAGCAATATGTTGAGTATGAAGTGTGTGAAGTCAGTATGATGGAGTGATTGTGTGAAAAAAGGACTACAACATCAACATATGTTGGATGCTTCTTTATAGTAGTTCATGTTCATGTTTTTCATTATAATTTTCATGTATCCTCCTCTGAGATAGTGATTCTCAAAAAGTCCTTGTATCTTGTCCTAAGGTTGTGCGCCTTAGTCTACAAGTTCTTAGGTAGTGAGCCTTAAACAACATTGTAATTTTTGTAAGCAATGAACTTCATATATTGTGAGTTAACTCTCATCATGGTTTTTCCCTCATTGGGTTTTTCACATAAAAGTATTGGTGTCCTTGAGTGGTGCATGTTTTTTTTTATGTTATTCCTTCAGTTAATATAATTTGATGTTTAATTTGCAAAGTGGAATTGTTTAAGTTTTAGTGTATGTTGATTCACCCCTTGTCTCAACATTTTAGTGTGTTCAACAATTTGTATCATATCCAAGTGCCTTTGAGAAGCCTAATAACTAAGGTAGATCCTACACTTGAACACATTGGGTTTGTAGCAAAGATCAATGATATGTTTATTCCAGAATCGGATCTAGAATCAATGGAACCTGAAGGTTGGGAGATCAATCTAGAATATTGTGAAGTAGATTTTGAAGGAGAACTCTAGTCTGCTCTTGAAGATCTAGATGAAGCAAGAACACTAAACATTAAATATGAGTGCATGCTTGAAAAATTGAAGGCACAAGCTTAAGAATCAAAAGTAGAAATTGGTAAACTAAAAACTCAAATGGAAGGAGGCAAAGGATGTAAGACTAAACTCAAGGATGGCGAAGATGTAAGAATAAATGTTCAAAGCTTGAGGAAGAGATTGTCACTCTAAGAAAAGAACTTGAAAAAGAAAAAGAGCAGAATGACAAAGGTCTAAAATTGAGAGGAGGTTCTGAAATTCTTGATGAGTTGATTAACTCTCAAAATCCATCAAGAGAGAAATCTGATCTTCATTTTGAAAAAGGGAAAAGTCCTATGACCAATGCATGTGTAAACCTATATGATAACTTCCAAGCAAAAGGAAAGTTTGAAACAAGGGATGAGAAATCCTGCACTAAAAAACCCAAGGAGGCATCCTCTGAAGATACAAATACATATCAAGATGATCCTTTGAAGATACAAAGACATATCAAGATGACATGAAAGAAGGTGGATTCATTCATGTCTAGAACAAGAAGAAATTTCGAAAGCTTGCTCCTAACAAACTACTCCCACTAGGTTCAATGGTAATTGCTATGATTGTAATAAGATTGGTCATAAGGTTATTGATTGTAGATCTAGACAAAGAAGAAATGATAATATTGGTAGAAGATCCTTTGTGCCCCATAGATACATGTTGTTTCATTCCATGGATATTACTATGCATGCAACAATTTTGGTCACAAGGCTGTAGAATGCAGAACTAAAGTTAGGAGGAATATCTTTGTTCCAAAGCACAACATAACGTGTTATAAATGCAATAAGGTTGGGCATATATAATTATTTGTGTAGAAGTGGTTTTTTGAAGCCACCTTTTCAAAACTGAAAAAGGATGAAACCATAAATCAACAAAAGAAGGATAAAAAAAAGGTTTGGAAGGAAAAATAAATTCAATAAAATGAGAAGACAAATAATACTATGCTTGTGCATTTTGCACAAGATCCTAAGATAAACTGAGATAGAGCATTATCTTAGGAGGGGTTTTCATTTGGAAATGCTTTTGCCCCCTAAAAAGGACCAGTTGCTAAAGATTTCAATATAGAAGATGAGTTGGTTTTGTAGACACCAAAAAATAGCCCACGTCTGTGAGCAATATTTTATTACTAATTCATCTTCCTCCTTGCATAATTATTCTCTAATGTCATTTTCTTCTATTAATTAAACAATTCTTAATTATTTAATTAATTCATTTTATCCCCTTTCCTCATTTGATTAATTTAAATAAATATCAATTTTATTTAAATTATGTGACTAGTTTACCCTTTTCTATCCATAATTAAATAAATTATTATTTATTTAATTATTTATTCCCATTTTCCTCTATAATTAAATAATTATTTTTATTATTTAATTATTCATTAGGATTTTTTCTCCAATAATTAAATAAATTATATTTATTTGTCATTTTCTTATCTCCATAATTAGATAATTATTTAATTATTTGTCATTTTCCTTCATCTCTCTATTAAATGATTATTTTTAATTATTCATTTTCCCCCTTTAAATTAAATAATTGTCATTATTTAATTCAAATTTCTTCTTAGCTAAGCCCTAAATCGCAACCACTTTCTTGATTTTTGGTCCATTCATCCCTATCCTTATCTCTTGTTGTCTCAATTAACCTTGTCCATTGATGATGATCCCTAATATCTTAATCTTAGCACCCCATTTTAATTGGGATTTTTATAAAAGTAATCCCTCTTCTTCATTTGTTCCCTAACCACAATCTCCAATATTTTGCTTCTCATATCATTTGTCTTGACGAACTACAATCTTTGAAGTTTTGCTATCAAGAGATCAAGCTATCAAGTCAACATCAAGATCATTAAGTATATTGCATACTAAAAATCTATGAACAGGAAAAGAAAAATGGAGATGATTCAATTATGGCATAGAGATTGAGGTTGTATTGCTTAATTTATTTGGATTTATATGTTCATTTGTGCTTCATTGTTGGATCTAGGGTCTTATTACTTGAATTAGGTAGTTTTGTGGTTGCTAATATTGATTTATGCATGCTCCCTAATATTTTAACCCTATCCACATTTGGTAAACCTGATGTGAATCATAATCGAACATCCTTATTACATTTTTATTTTTAAGAGGTTTTTCTAACCTTATCTTGTTGTTTTGTTCAAAAAAATTGAGACTAACCTTATGCCAATTAGGTTGAAGACAAAACCCTACGATTTTCCAAATATTTGATCATATCTCACAAATGGCTACCAATATTTTCACAATTTGTTTTGTAGGTCGAGGATGATATCAGGAGCTTTAGTCAAAAAATAAGATTTTTTGGATTTGTTTTGAGCGATTTATTATAAAAAAAAATGTTTTTTCATGAAAATTAATTTTGGGAGAAAATTAGAAAATCTTTTAGATTTTCTTATATTTCTGGAAAGCCCTCAAAATTCTAATGGGGGTCCATTCTTTGTGTTTCTAATTTTGATGAAAAATAATTAGTGAAAAATTAGATCTTTGAAAATTAGGGTTTTAGAAATATTTGATCATATCTCACAAATGGTTGTGAATTTATTAAAAAAAAAATTCTATTTTGAGATGGTATCAGGAGCTTTCAGTTAAAAAATCAGATTTTTTGGATCTATTTTGAGCGATTTATAAATTTTTTTATGATTTTTCATGAAAATTAATTTTGGGAGAAAATCAACAATTTTTTTCAAATTTTCTTATATTTTTAGAAATCTCACAAAATTCTAATGGCTTCTTTATTTTTTGAATTTTGATGAAAAATAATTAATGAAAAAATAGATCTTTAAAAATTAGGGGTTTTCAGTAAATCTTCTCTCTAGGGATAAAATCAATAATTTTTTCTATTTTTATTTTACATTTTTAGAAATATCACATAATTTTAGTAAGGGTGTCTTCTTTGCATTTTAATTTTTAGTCAAAATCATTTCAAAAAAATCAAATCTTATTGATTAGGTCAAAATACAAAAAGGACCGGGGTCAGTTACCCTCGGATCTGTCACAACAGTTGGATCACTTGGTGGAGCTTGATAGGGCTATGTAGTGCCCTTGTTTTGTACTTCTTCTTTTTTTAATAAAAAATTTACCCCTCCTTTATAAAAAATAAAAAATAAAAATATATATAAAAAAAGGTGTTAAATTTTGTAGCTACTAATTTGTGGTTTTTGTAGGGGTATCTAGTTGAGTGTTTGTACTTTCTTAGATTAGCTCACATTTTGATTTGGTGCATTAAAAAGAACCCTTGTTTGAAGTGTATTGTGCACTTGCACGTTTTATGTTGTAGAACCCTAAGGTGTTGGTGAAAGTATCCTCTCCCCTCGCCTTCATGGATTTTAGGTGTAAGATAAATTACTAAACATCTTTTTTTTTAGAAGAAGAAGGGTATGCCTTTGGAGAAGTGCTCACTCCAAGGGGTACAACCGAAATCATTTTTTCCCTTGGTTCGCTATATAAAAGATTAAGGTAAAATCCAAGGTCTAACTGGTGAGTACCTCGTCGATAGTGCCAATCTAAAAGGGGAAGCTACCCACATTCATGTGAGGTATTTTGAGTACCCAAGTAGGGCTGGTTAAAGCCTTAAGTGGCTTGTTGGTGCTAGCAAGGTGTTAAGTCCCCGAGCAGTGACCAAAAACCTTATTGTAGAGGTCCACCCTATTGATTGAGTTGTTGGTGTCATTCTTAGTGCAAGGGATGCAAATTGTACCTTGAAGTTACTCACCATATGGCTCCATTGAGATAAGAAAACAAATCCTCAGTTTAGCATAAGCTACGCGTAGTTTTTCGGGGAGAGGGTGATTGGGTCATCCTTCCTGTCCTAGAGTCCCCTACCTATCCTCTTTCAAAAAGACAGGAGTGTACACACCCATTTAGGTGTTCCTATATTTGAGTTGAAGGAGATTCCAAGTTGTGGGCCCGAGATTGCTGCCATTGGTATTGACCTTAGGATTAGGAAGTGTTTGAGGTGTTTTCAAATTGTGATAAGACCAGTGGAAATCGGGTTGAATTTGGCCTATGAACATACACTATTTGCATAAAAATTTGGACAATCACACAACAACCATTGTGTCTTCTTGTTTGCAATGTTTTCTTGCCACAACAATCATCAAAGAAAAAGACATAAAAAACATCAAATTCCAACTTCTAGTTTCCTTAAAGATTGCTATTTTACATTCAAAACAAAGACTTGTTAGGTTTAGTTAGTCCATCCATAGCATCTCATTATTCATCCTAGGTTACCTTGCATAGTCCTAGTTTGCATCCATTGCATTTTAGCTTCATTTTACCATCATCCTTGAGTCTTAAGATTGGGAGACTTGTCATTCCATTAGGCAGATCATTAGTCTCATCTTTATGTGTCTGGACATTATCATTACCTTTTATCCATCCTATCTTAGGTTGGGCCTATAACTCATGTATCTAGTATAGGTTCACCTTTTGTCAAATCATCATCATTATCATCATCTTGTTCTATCTATTTGAGGTCTTGAAATTTAGAGTTGTCACTTTGGTTCATCATAGTTTTCTTAGCATCCTCCTCTAGGGTGCAAGGTTTCATATCCATCCCAAGCATAGTCATATTCATAGTACCATTATCAATTTACATTCTAAGCATAGTCATAGCTTCATTGTAACTTTTTAATATCACAAACTTGGTCATACTTTGTATTGTCATCCTTATAATCCAAAAAACATAATATAGTGTCATTACCATCTTTCATTCTCATCTTTAGTTTACATATTCATCTTAGTTGCATACATACCAAAAGTCTCAACATCTAAAGGCTACAAGTCTTATATGGTCTTGACTAGATTGCAAAGGAAATGAAGAAACATGGATTCCTCATATGATCCATTTTTCAATCCAACTAGCAGCATGAATTTTGGGTCAACATAAAACACATCTCAAAACATGCAATATGAAACACCAAAACCACTTTCCAATCTTACATTGAATGAGGTTAATTGATGCCTAGCACTTGAAGAAATTGAAGCAGCCTCCCAAAATGATAGGATGGTTCAAATTGTAAAGGAGATAATTAACATAGATCCTAATAAGTACTTCTTTGCACTTTCACAAAGAGGTGCCAAGGTCCCTTTGATTTTAACACTTCCACAATTGTAGAGGGAACATCACAAACACAAGGTCTTAGTCAAAACACATTATCACAAGGTCAACCATCCTCACAACAAATTTCCATAAGTTTTCCTCAAGGGGGAATGACACACAATGCAATAATTACACACACCCCCTCCTCCAAATGTTGGGACCAAAAGAACATTTGCAACATCACAAGGACCAACCACCATGTTTGGTGCTACCATGGGTATGACTTTTAAAAATTCTTTTGGCATGAGCATTGCACCATCAACCAACACAAACCAAAACCCACCAAATAAGACAAGAAGGATTAATATTGCCTCACTAAAAATGCAAACCCAAAACACCAACCAAGATCCGTCACCTCAATTCCAAAACACCAACCAAGGTTTGTCACCTCAATTCCAAAACACCAACCAAGGTCCATTACCACAATTCTAAAACACCAACCAAGGTCCACTACCACAATTTCAAAACACCAAACAAGTTCCATCACCCCAATTCCAAAGAACTAACCAAGGTCCATCACATAAAAATGTCACCCCAAATACCAATTTCATACCACAACCTCAATACACCAATTTCATCAAACAACATCAAACTTACGCCAATACCAATACCACATTCCAACAAGGCAATCAAAATAATTTGCAATACAACACCAATCAACACTGAAAATATACATCCAACCAAAATCAATCATACAACATGCTCCATTCCAACACCAATCATCACATGCAAGGTCAACCAAACATACAAGGTCCACCATCCATGGAAATTGTGATGCAAAAAATGGAAGCAATACAACAACAAATGGCTAACATGCAATTGGGCATAATAAATAAAACATAATCAATGGAGGAATTATGTTTGTATCCCTTTGATAAAAGTATATACATGCCACCTTTCCCACCACACTTCAATTTTCCAAGTTTCAACAAATATCAAGGGAAAGGAGATCCGATAAAACACATAAGATAATTTAACACAACATGTATGGACATAAATTTTGAGCCTATGTACTTGATGAGATTATTCCCACATAGCCTTTTGGGGTAGGCTCTAGAATGATTCACACACCTTCCTCTTGGGATTCAAACATGGAATGAATTAGCCGACAAGTTTATCTCACACTTTTCCTACAATATTGAAAGTGACACGACTAGTGAAACTATGCACGAATAAACAAAAAGGAGAGTCACATCATTTTATCAAAGATGGAAAAGTATGTCTAGAAAATTCCCTTGTCACATACCAAAAAATAGTTGGTCCCCATCTTTGTGGAAAACCTCCATATGGAACTAATGCATCAACTTCAAATCAATTGTTGCAACACTTTTGAGGATGCCATTGAAAAGGGGATTTCTATTGAGAAAGCTCTTGTTGCAAAAGGACTAGTCAAAATTTTCAAGGAAAACAAAAACACATCCAATAACAAAGGAAAATTTTGGTCTAGAAACAAAAATGTCACCAATGATGGGGTTTTCGATGCTAAAGTGGTTAAACAAGTTCACCCCACCATTCATCTTAAAGGTCCTTTCATGTAAACCAATCCTACATCAACTCATGATCAAATGATAAATGTGGTCCAAAATAACCAACAATGTAGAGGACCCCCACACACTAAATAAACATACACACCCTTAGGGTAACCTATTGAGTCGGTCATAAAGCAACTTTTACAATCTAAGGACATTCAACTTCTGGATATTAAGGCATACAAACCAATGTTGGTCAAACCAAATTGGTGGAATGACAATGAATTTTGTGAGTACCATCATAACAAAGGCCATACAATGTCATCATGTTGGACACTTAAGAATCTTATCCAAGACCTCATTGAAAAAGGTGACATAATAGTGGACAATACATAGGGAAAGATAAATCTTGATCATACTATATTCAAGACTTCCCTATAAGACCATGAAAAAGGAAAAGCCTTCAGTTCAGGGAATAATACCAACAACAATTCCAATTATACCAATGTTGCATATGACTATACTGTCAATCACATTCAAACCTTTGATAATCATGTCACTACCATTACCATTAACAAAAAGAGTTCAGAATGTATTGTTACCACACACATAGCCAAAGTGACCTTGAGAGGGGCCACTTCCGACCTGCCACCAAAAAGCCAATATAACCTATTGGATCATCTAGGGAAAAATCTTGTGTAGATATCCTTTCTTGAGAAACTTTACATATCACCCAAGCATAGAGCTATTCTAGAAAAAGCCTTGCAAGAAAAAATTATCCCAATGACCTAAATTTCAATCAATTCCAGTCCATGGTAGGATACTTAGCTACAACCCACCACACCACATTTTCTAAGTAAGATCTTTCTGCACATAATCCAAACCATAATGACCCACTACACCTTGAGGTATACATTAATAAAGACAAAATCAGATGAGTCTTGGTCGATGGTGGAGAAAGTCTGAATATATGTATTTTAAAATTGGTCACAACATTGGGGTTCTCTAAAGCTTGTATAGAAAAATCTAAGAAAATCATTATCAAGGCTTATGACAATGTTGAGCGTTCATCTAGGGGTGTAATCACACTTATGGTAAGATTTGGGCCTGCTGTAAATTTTTTTTTTCCAAGTCTTGGATCTGGACTTACCATATAACCTTCTCCTTGGTCACCCATGGATTCATTCCATGTGAGCCATGCCTTCCACATACCAACAATGCCTTAAGTTTCCTCATAATGGCATCAAAATTACTATACCAAACCTGATCCTAACCCTTTCTAATATTGCAGTAACCTAAAAGGGACCAATGAACATCAAGTGCCTATCAATTGAGAAGCTTCATCCTCCACCTCATCACATTACATTGATCCATCTTCACTAGTCAAATCATCCACTCCATCCATTCCCCTCCTGAATGGTAAAATCCAGATTCAGGACTTAGGACTTGGAGAGTATCGTATTGACAACTCATTTTGTGTTGCAAACCTATCTACATCACCTAAGCTTGCAAGTGAAGATGTTGATGTTGCTACTTGAAGTACAAACCCCTAAGGACAATGTTAAGTCAGTTCTAGATCTTTATGAGAGTATGCAAATAGATGACCATTCTAAGATAGAATACTTTTTCAATCTTGAATACCTTTAGTCCTTACCTTTTCCATTCCATCCCAATCCTTTCATGTCCATGATAATCCCATGTTTGATCATGAAATCTATGATAATCCACTTTTTTATCATGATCCTATTGAGGACATCCAAGATCATCCCTCTCCATCTCATGATCCTTTTCCTTCCACTCCATATTTTGAGCCATCACCCTTCCATTTCAAACATCTTGAGTTAGGGTATGCATCTCCTACTACTACCTCTGCTGAGCCTTCTTGCCAACTTGTTAAGGATGTGCAATAATCCTTTGATGTTAACAATATCAAAAAGGATAGTCACAAAGAATCTATTGACTGTATTGCCAACCTTCCTTATGAACAACATATTCCTACCATCTCATCTAACTCATCCATATCATCCACTTCACTTGAATCATCCATTTCATCCACGTTCATCTACCCCATAGACATGGATCCAAAAGTATAAACCTCAAGAAAATAACAAGGATATAGCTCAAGAAGCAAAAGTGAAAGTGCTTTCTTAAAGTGGAGATCCAAAATCAAAAGAAAGCACACAAAGAAAGAAAGATCAAGAAAATACCTTTAGTCAAAATTGAACACTATTGGACAAGTCAAAGATGAAAATAAAAGTCAAGAATGAAAGTGAGAAAAAGTGGATCTCCAATTATGCCTCTTTGTCCAAAATAGCTAGGGGAATTTATCAAAGCAAAATATCAAAAGGTGAGCTTGTGGATCCAAAGTCTCCATCTTCATCATCTTCACCCAATCCACCCATATACATACACCCATCATATCACTCCATCTCCGTTTGCAATGTTTCTTGATGGACCTTTGATGACGACCCCTTCACGTACTATAAATCATTGGTTTCCCAAACTCCTTTTTGTGTGAAGCCTAACGACCCATCTAGTGTGCATGTTAGGAATCATAACTTAGCTCCCTTTGTCCACAACAATAACCCTTTGTATCCATCATTCATACTCTTTTTTCAAATAATATCCCTTTATCTAGCATGGTCATCCAAATATACACATAATTGGTTGGGTTCTTATATCATAACAATAGCATATGCATACAATTCTTATTAGCTTTCTACTCCTAAAGGTGAACCATTACTAGAGCCTATCAACAATATGTACCTTCACAAGTACTATACATAGCTTTTAGAGAATCCCATCCAAAAGTCAAAAATATAAAAAAAAAATAAAATTGTTGCCCTGATGAAAACGTGGCAAACAGGCATTTGGTGACACCAAAAATAAATAAAATTAAAAAAATAAATAGTACAGAGAAATAATTCATCCAATAGTGAAAACCACTTTAGTGGCACTTTGGGAAAGTACCATGTTGAAAACCTGGAAAATATGCACCATGTGTAGTTAGTCTTTGCTCCATCATCTACCTACCTAGCTTTTCACTTTCATCCATCCTTCGGGCATATCATTCACCCATAATAAAGCTTAGTCATCTTTCTCATGGCCTAAGAATAATTGAAATTTTGCATCTTTTTTCCTTTCATCCCCATCCATAATAAGCTTTCATATCCATTCTTGCATCCATAATAATTCGGTCCAATATTTGCCTAGGGGAAATTCCTAAACTATGGTCTCACATCGAATATTAGACATGGTCATCATAAAAAAATGCCAAAATCCAAAAAAATCAAAAAAGTTTCAAAACTCCAAAAATAGAGTTAGAGTCTGTGTCAGTCCAAGCGATCAAACTACGATGTCTCTATGCATGTCACTAGGCAAGGACATCATCAATGAGCCCTTAAGACATTAGGTTAGTATTTTAGGGTTTGTCGAGTTGATTCAGTCATTATCCATCGGTCATAATAAACTACTTATGGTCAAAGTAAAATCGAACTACGTTGTCTCTATGCTTTAAGTAGGCAAGGCCATCATTAATGAGCCCTTGAGGCACTAGGTTAATCCCTTAGGGTTTGTCATAATATGGTATTCACCCGTCATCATCCAAGTCTCACAATAAATTGTCCCTTACTAAGGTTGAAATTTTGAGCAGACACAAACAACGATCAAATGAGAAGAGCTGAGCTTATCAAAAATCTTGAAAAAACAAGCAAACTATCCGACTAGCCTTCAGTCCAAATAGATCAATTGCCTAAACAATCAACTTGTCAAAATGGTCAAATAATCTTGGTCAAACAATAAAATTGTCTTATATAGGATGTCACATTGTTGAAACCAAATCTAATCCATCATTGGACATATACGACACACTTCATTCCTGAAACTAGACTTTGTCAAACATATCCTCATCAAACTATCTTATACAGGTCATTGCATCCTCAAAATGAGGCTCAATTTTTCATTGGCCTTATACGAGGTGTACCATTCTTGAGACCAGACACCATCACTATAAAAAATTTGATCATACAAACAATCATTGGTAAATGATCTAAATGGTTGTTGACTTTGTTGGTCCAGTTTGTTTTATCTTTTATCGATTTATTTTTACCTTTTTCTCTTTGATTTTTATTTGCGATTTGTCTTGGAAATATGACAGGGGCAACTTGGTTCCTTGTATGTGTTCAAATTTCCATTTGGCATAATCAAGATATCCTATGTAGGATTAAGCTCAATCTAATGCTTTCTCATGTCAGGATCAACATGATTTATGGTCACTTCCTCACATGTTCTATCAAGGTTCTATGGTTCCTATTCTATGCCATGGCACTCCTTATCTGTTGTGTCTATTTTTCACAACGGATAACACACCACACCTTGGTCTATGCCATACCTTGGCATTTGTTGTGCATTTCCATAATAAGTTCTATAAGGACATTTATCCAATCAAATAAGAGCTTGATCAATTAATAGCCTGATCTCAAGATAGCAAGTCCCAATTTATCCATTTCTTTCATCCATTACTTTCCTCATCCACTTTCTTTTTTCTCTAACATTTCATCTGCTTATTAGTAAATTTGCCAATTTTATTTTTATTTTTTGAAAATTTGTCAATTTTCCTGAGGGGGCATCATCCTATCCTACATCCACTGAGGCACACTAGGGAATCTCCTAGGCTGATTTTATTTTTTATTTTTCTTTAACACAACATGATAAACTGCATTATGTCAAAGAGGGGAAAAATGTAGACACTGAAAAATTTATTGCATCTATGAGCAACATTTTATCACTAATTCATCTTCCTCCTTGCCTTATTTAATTATTTAATTATTCTTAATATCATTTTCTTCTATTAATTAAATAATTCTTAATTATTTAATCAATTTATTTTATCCCCTTTCCTCCTTCGATTAATTTAAATAAATATCAATTTTATTTAAATTTTGTCACTAATTTACCTTTTTCTATCCATAATTAAATAAATTATTATTTATTTAATTATTTATTCCCATTTTTTTCTATAATTAAATAATTATTTTAATTATTTAATTATTCATTAGCCTTTTTTCTCCAATAATTAAATAAATTATATTTATTTAACTATTTGTCATTTTCCTCCATCTCTCTATTAAATAGTTATTTTTAATTATTTAATATTTTCTCACTCCACCTTTCTTCTATAATTAAATAATTATTTTTAATTATTTAATTATTCATTTTCCCTCCTTTAATTAAATAATTGTCATTATTTAGTTTGAATTTCTTCTTAGCTAAGCCCTAAATCTCAACCACTTTCTTGAGTTTTGATCCATTCATCCCTATCCTTATCTCTTGTTGTCTCAATTAACCTTGTCCATTGGTCATGATCCCTCATCTCTTAATCTTAGCCCTTCATTTGAATTGGGATTTCTATAAAAGCAAGCCCTCTTCTTCATTTGTCCCCTACCCACAATCTTCAATATTTTGATTCTCATATCATTTGTCTTGAAGAACCACAATCTTTGAGGTTTTTCTATCAAGAGGTCAATCTATCAAGTCAAAATCAGTCTCATTAAGTATATTGCATACTACAAATCTATGAATATGCAAAGAAAAATGGAGAAGAGAAATGGAGGTGATTCAATTATGAAATAGAGATTGAGGTTGTATTTCTTCATTTATTTAGATTTCTATGTTCATTTGTGCTTCATTGTTGGATCTAGGGTATTATTACTTGAGTTAGGTAGTTTTGTGGTTGCTACTATTGATTTATTCATGCTTCCTAAGATTTTAACCCTATCCAAAGGTTCAATTCCTTTGGTGTGCAAAACTGCCGAGCAAGAATTAATCTTTTGATAAAGGTTCTAGAGCAAGTAAATGGTTTGTGGAGGTGTTTCGAGCTTCATTTCATGCCTGTGTTAACATAGAGAATTTCGGTAGAAGGTTTACCTAACAAAGTACAAATGCATTTATGACAAAAAATTTAGGGCAAGTAAAATATTTCTTGTATGTTATTTGGATCATTTGTTCACATTTGCAATCAAGAGCTTTTGTGTCTAGAGTGAAGAAGTGCATTTTGGTTTTCAAGTTATCTCTATGAAACCCTAGCAATAGTGTGTGAATATTTTTGAATAAATTTCAATGGTAACCCCTCAAGTGATTGATGTGGTTGAAAAACCTAGGCCTAAATACAAGAAGTTTCCATTCAAAGCAATGGAGGTAGAAAAAGATGGTACATTTTCAAAAGTTCCAATAGATGTTGTGTATTGTGAAGATATAAGGATTTACATCCATGCCTAGTTGAAAGAGATTAACCATACCTCTTCCTTTGAAGTGGTACAACATGAGTTGCTAAATTAGAATGGAGTATACAAGTTGAAGTATGCAAATATTATTGCGAAAGGGTTGGACATATGGAAAGACTTTCCATACTTATATGAATGCAGGGAATGGGTAAGAATTATCTCGATCCATATTCATGATAATTTCATTTGGCTAGACAAACCCTATATGATCACAAAGGATGAAATTAGGGTTACTAGTCTTTGTGCCTCTAGACCAGTCTTGGTGCTAAAATCCATAAAGAATAAAATGGTTATGAAGCACACTAGTGCAAAATTTGATAAGAGAACCTTAACAATACAAGATACCATTGATTCTGATGTCTGATATGCTGCAATGGGGATTGTATATAAGGTTTAGTTCACAAAAAAGAATGGTTTTCCACCACCATTGCAATTCACACCACACATCAAATAGTGAAGGAAAATGCTAATTTTGACCTATGTGAGTTGTTAAGAGAACAACCAATGGAGAACTTGAAGAGGACAAAAGAAACCAATTATAACTTTAGGTTTGGTTCCTATATTATATGCCTTACTTTATTATTTTTGAATGAGTTACCTAGTTTTAAGGGAAATATTTGGGATAAGTTCACTCTAGCAGTAGCACTGATCAAACAACATATGAATTTTTTTTAGAATAAGCAAGCATATACTACTTTCTATTGGGGAATTTTCAAAAATTTACAAATAGAGATGCATAGCAGATATAGGATACCATCTAGTTTGGTTTGGAAGTATGAGAATGAGGTAAATTTTATGGTGAACAAGGATCATTATTTCATGGAAATGGTGGAGCCCAAAACCACATGGATTCTGAAATTGCCTTATGAGGTTGAACATGAATTTGTACAAGGTTATATTAATATTTTATTGTCAAAACCTAAGGATCCCAAAACAAAAATATTTGGTACATATAGAGAAATTATGGATGAAATTTACCAGAAGCAAAGAGAAGAATCCTATGAAAAGAAAGTGGAAAGGGTGCTCCATGATATTCAAAGATAAAAGATAAAGATGAGCTTCACAAGATATTGGGTACTTCTTCAAAGACTACATCTGATATCCTTGTGGAGGTTTCCAAATCCAAATCTATTCCTTTGGAAGTTAGTCAAGGACTGAGGAGATCAAGTAGATCTTCTTGTGTTGTTGCATCTACTTTGCAACTCTTTGGGTACACATAAACATTTGGTAGTAAAAGGAACGCTACATTTGTAACTCCTCCAGAGAAAAAGACTACTAAAATAGTGCACGCCAGACACAAGCAAAAGGAAAAGAGAAAGAATCCTGACGAGGAAGAACTAGAAGAGGGAGGAGAAATTGAAATTGAAGGCATATCCTTGTAGGAAGAAAAAGGAAAAGAAAAGGTAAAGAAAATAAAGAAGGCTCCTTCAAAAACACTTGAACATGAGCCTGTACATCTTGAGGCTACTATCAATGCAATTACACATCATGATGCACTAAAAGAGATTGTTGATCTTTATGATGAGATTCCTCTTGTTGATAAGGCCACAATTGAAAAGGCTATAGTTATGTATATGACTAGATTCAATATGGATCTAAATGAGATTATGATCAAATTCTGAAAAGTCTTGCAAACACACTCAAAAATAAGAGGAATGAAGTTGTGGTAGAAGAAAATGAGGCAACAAGAATTATATACAGTTGGTTTATCTCTTTCTCATGAAGAAAGGGTTAAATTATCTCAATATCAGACAAAAGTGTTTAGAACCAAACAAAGGATAAATACTAGAAATATAAAGAAGAGATAGAAAGGATGGAGAAAGAGACAAAAGAAAAGACAACCAAAATTCTTGAATAAATGAAGAAGGTTGAGGTGATTGTTGAGAAACAAATTCCTCCAAATAATATCTTGTAGGATATACCCATTGCGTCAACTCAAGACATAGATCTATCAATTTTTGAGGGTGATGTGATAGATGGTGATGAGAAAGAGAAAAATGATATGCAGAATGAGGAGATTTCTCCTTCGAAGAATACTGGTGCAGGAGATCAAGGTGAAGTGAGTGTCCCTACTTTGGGGAACACTAATTCTGGTAAAGAACACAATATTTCTCCTCCAAAGAACCTAGGAAATGATGGTCAGAAGAAATAGGATAGTCTTGAGAAATTTCAAGATGCAAAGGAGAAGACAGTTGAGAAGCAAGATGCTTCTAGGGATTTAGGTCAAGATTCTACATATTCATATTCTTTCAAGGACCTATTAGGGCTATAGATGCAGTTCCAACCTATGGTGGCACCTTAACTTCTACAAATTCCTACTCATGAAGGACAAGTTGATATGTCACAAATTTATCCCCTTCATAAGTTATAGCTTGGAGATATTTTGCATGCTTTCACAAGGAAGGAGATTCTACAAGAACATGTGAAGAATAGTGGATTAATTGATGATGCAATAAAGGTCATTCAAGAGGTTTTACTTGAGGTAAACATTGATTCTTCCTTTCCTCTGTAAAAAAAATTAAATTTTTTAATGGAATCTTTCAAAGATCATTCCTCTCACATGGAGAAAAAGGTAGAACAAGAGGCCTTAAGGAAGATAAATGACAAAAGAATGGTTGATGCATCCGATCGGTGTGCCATTGCACACAAAAAATTGTAAGAAAATATGAAGATGTTTAAGGAATGTATAGATGAAGTTATTGCCTTATATTAGTTTTGTTTGAAATGGCCAAATTCCAGCAAGAACATCAAGGATCAGATTGACTCCATTAAGACATAGATTACTTAATTGGTTGAGATATATGATTTGTCAAAGGATAAGGATGGATCAATAAGAGATCAAATAGAAAATATTCATTTTCAGTTGGCATTACTTCAAGACTAGAGAGAGCAGATAAATAAATAGTTTGGTCAGCTAAGGGAAGCTATCAACTTGAGACATGCTTCATTATCTGGGTTGTTAGCTGAAGCATAAAAGGTTGAACAAAAAGATGAAGGCTCCAAGGAATGTGGATGAGGCTGCGGATATGTGCATGCATTTTAAATGTTAAAATCATATTCTCACCTCAGCAAAAAGCAGATTGGGTTGCAACTCTGGAGAAACTTAAGGTAATTTACAAAAATATTCTACCTTCTAAGGAAGTTAGATGGTGTATAAAAGAAATTTTGTCTTTGTATAGTTTTGCAGAAGATTGCAGTATCTTTTTGGGTGTTTTTTTTCAAGTATTTTGTACATATCATTAGTTTTGGGGTATCTTCATCTCACTAGGAGAGTTCTGTAAGAAATTATATAGTAAAGGGGAGTTCATTGGGTTGTTATAAGTAGAATATTTTATGCCCATTACCCTTGATGTCAAAGGGGTAGAGAAGTCTTGTAGATACATGTGTGTTGCCATAAATGGAAAAGGGAGAGATTGAACATTGGTAATAGGTGTTTTCATTGGTGTCAACTCAATATGTGTTTTCATTGATGTCAAGTGTGTGTTGAAGTTTGTATAATAGTCCAAAGTTAGTTGATGTGTAGAGATATCTGTTGATATAGTCAACAATGAAGTATATGGATGAATAGTGATCAAATTAGTGTCTAAGAATGATGTGGAGGTAGGTACACATGTCTTGATATGTTTACAACATGTTTACATTGATACTTTCCAATTTGGTGTACCACATAATGAGATAATTTGTAAAATATTTTCTACGGCATTCATAGTGTATACTCTAAAATAGAGTCATAGTACTTTGGTTTGTTCTCTGGCAAAGTAAAATGTTGATGAAGTTATGTTGGAATGCTTTGCATTCCTTCGAAAGTGAAGTTTTGGCCTTGCAATTTCATGAACATGTTTAGTGATGATCAATGCATACTATATTACTGTATCATGTGTTTTAGTGTTCTGCAATTGCAATTTTCAAAGGATAATGTAGTACAGTTGGTTTCAAATGTTTAATTATTCCACAAAAAAATATTTTTCTCTTCTTGTACCAACACTTAATGATCAAATACTTTAGAAGATGGTTGAAGAGGTGTTGTGCATATAATAAATTTTTCACATCTTGATCTACATGTTTCTTTTGGTTTCTCCCCAGTGGTGTAAAGTTGAACACTTGGCAGTTTTTGGTGGTGTTGTGATTGTTTGGGCCGATAGTCTTATTTCCTTCATTTGTGGTTGATCTTGATTAATTAATTTTTCTTTGGAGGATGTGTTGTGATTATTTTTGGACCTATTATGCCATGTGTTGATCCATAACTCATTTTATCTTTATAATATATATGTTTGAGTCAACATGTGTTGTATCATACATTTATCTAAAGGTCTTCTTGGAGCCAACCTAATTGAAGTTATAAAAGAATAAATTCATTTGTGAATGTACTTGAGTATGGTGAATTGGAATTGAAAAGTATGCTAAATATGAAGTGTGTGAAGTTAGTATGATGGAGTGATTGTGCAAAAAAGGGACTACAACATCAACATATGTTGGATGATTCTTTATAGTAGATCATATTTTTCATTATAATTTTCATGTATCTTGCTCTAAGATAGTAAGTCTCAGTAGGTCCTTATATCTTTCCCTAAGGTTGTGGACCTTAGTTTTCAAGTCCTTAGGTAGTGAGACTTAAAAAACATTGTAATTTTTGTAAGAAGTGAGCTTCATATCTTGCGAGTTAACTCTCACTATAGTTTTTCCCTCATTAGGTTTTCCACGTAAAAATATTGGTGTCCTTGTGTGGTGCATGCTTTCATTTCTATTCTTCCTTTAGTTAATATAATTTGATGTTTATTTTGTAAAATGGAATTGTTTAAGTTTTAGTGTATGCTGATTCATCCCCCTCTCAACATTTTGGTGTGTTCAACAAGAATAATGTGTTTTTGCACTACATGAAAATAATACGAATGAAGATGATAGTGTGTGAAAATTGGATCAATCATCTATGAGTGATTGTAATGAATATATTAATGATGACCTCTAGCTTGAGAATCGAGAATATGACCTTGTTGTTTCTGGCAACATTATGGAAAAAGATGAGGATCTATGTGCAAGAGATTCATTAGATTGATCTTCTACCCTCCTATGTTCCTTTTTTTAATTTTGAAGTTATTGGTGATTGTTTGCATGAGGATTGTATAGGCATATTTGTACATGAAGAGACAAGTACAAAGATAAGTGTTTGTGTAGCCGATGATATTCAAAATGAAGAGTTTATAGTTGATGAATGCGATTAGTGATTATATGGATGCATATGAGAACCTCTTCCTTTAGTGTGCAACTTTTTATTTTCCTCACACACAATGTACTTCAAAAGGGTCATATGAAAGTATTGATACTAAGTTTAATGTGGAGGGAAAGGTGTGTCATAGGTTTGATTTATGAAAAGCATGTGTCACAATAGGTTGCTAAGAGATGATTGAAATGAAGAGAAAATTTGAAGAATTTAGTTCTTCACCTAAAGTGTTTCATGATCCCAATAATTGTGTTGATGATGTTTGCATCAACATAAGTGATTCCAAGGTATGTTAGTTGCTTGTTGTACCAAAATATTAAAAAATTGATATGAGGCTTTCCTTTATGATGAAGATGTAGCTTCTTATGGTGTGGATGATAGTGTGCTTGAGTTTGAGTGCTTCACTTGGGCCCAAAATACATCTTGTGATGGTGTTGAGCAGTAACAAGTTCTCTAGGTTGATGATCAATCAAATGCTTAGGTTTCTCTTATGCTAGAGCTTAAAAAAATTTAGTTTGATTTGGTAAAAGATGAGTTTCCTTTTGGATATAAGCTTAATGAAGAGGCATATTTTTATTTTCCACGTGAATTTAAGGTGTTCTCTTTTTTCCTCAATCCAATCAAGGAGATCAACAAGTATGAAAACTTCATGGTTTTTTTTAATGCCAATCTAAGTTTTCAAGTCATGTCACTAGCTGCCATAAAAATGAAGGATGCAGTATTGAGTAGTTTGGTGGCCTATGTTTAATGGTAAGGTTTATGGTGGTAATCACTTTTTGGGTGGTAATCATAGGTTCATGCTTGAAAGGAGAAGGTTGTACTTGTTGTAGTTGTACGAAGGAAACAACTGTGGAATGAGGAAAATCAATTCCTTCAAAAAACTTATCTTTGACTAAGGCAAGTAATTTTATCCTTTCTCTATATGGTTTTCTTGCTTCATGTTAAAAAAATTTCATAGCCAATACCTTTTTGTTCATTTTTTTATTTCTAATTGGTTGTGATCTTTGTCATGTTACTCATGTATATAATTTTTTTGTCCATTGTATGTTAGTCTCGACCTTTGTGGTTTTGTCAAAGTTTTCTGGCCATCTCTTGGAGATCTAGATTCTTGTTGTGCCTACAAGAGGCACACATTCCCAACTAGATCCATTGCTGGGACTCAATCCTTTCATGGCATTTTTTATTGTCCCATGAAGTTCCATGTGTTATCTTGGACTTTTCAACCCATTTTTTAATAACTAATATAAGATATCCAATTTGGATGATCCATTGCCAAATTTCTCAACTTAGTTGGGTAGAGCATCAAAAATTAGGCTTAGTTTCTTTTGGAAGTTCAATAAAATTCTCTAAGAGAAAAAAGTTATGGTTTTGTAGATTTTTTTTCTTTTCAACTAGCCTAAGTGCAGTATAGATGCCTTTTCTTGCAAAGTATAATCCAATTTAATTTTCTTGCAAGTCCTATTTAAGTAATCCATCCTTTTAAAAGTGGATAAAATTATAAAAAATGGCTAAGTATAGTTTTTTGTGGGAATTTGAATTCCTAAAGAACACCCCTTTCATTTGTAAATATCCAATTTAGTTGGTTTTTCCCACAAAATCCACTTCCCTCAACTTTGTTGGAACTCGATGCCCAACTAAATTCCTCTTTCCTTAAGTGTCTAGTTCAGTTGTATTTTCTTGTAAATTCTAATTATTTTAGTTTTAAGGGAATTGGAGGTCCTACTGAACATCCTTTATTTTACAAGAACTTGATATCCAAGTGAACCTCCTCTTTTTATTTGGTTTATATGATTTTCACCACAATGTCTAATTGGGAAAAATCCTCAACTAGGGACCTCATTTAATCTATTTTAACTTTTTTCAAGTATTTAGGTCCCATCTGAACATCCCATTTTGGAAAAAAAAACCACTTCACTTGTATTTTCACACAAAACCTTAATTTAAGCTAATTTAATAGCTTGCGGAAGTCTAGACCCCATATACAATGCCTTAGTAAGGGAAAATTTCTATGGGAATTTTGTGTTCTCATTGATGTCAATAGATCTATGTTGTTGCATCAATGCCAATCTGTGGAGTTGCTTTGATTGGTTGCATTATGTCGTCATAAGTAGTCTCACTGATTTCAAACTCTAGTGTTGCTTTTATGAGCATATGTTTGTGGATGTTCAACCTATTGTGTGGTTGATATGTTGAGTTGGTGGTTTTGATGCTTGGTTTTCAAGTTCTTTTAAGAAAATTTGAATAAAAGAGTAAACATTTATGGTAAAGAGTGTTCAATGTGGTAGAGTAGTGATTAGTGTTTTTCTCCACATTTCTTCATGGTTGAAGATCTACTTCTACGGTTCAGATATGTTGATTAGAGGTGTTTAGAGGTGTTATATCTAAATTTTTATGTTCTGGATCATTTTACAAAAGATGTTATGTTCACTAGCGTGTGAACTGTGAAAGTAGTGTTTCCTAGGAGAAATGGTTTTGCTCTGCATTTCTCCATGTTGGGGTTTCTGGTCTTGTAGATCTAGGAGTGAGCTTATATTGATCATATCTATCTTTAGTCTAAGTTGTTTGATTTTTGGTGCTCCACAAGGTTGGATTCATGTGTTATAGTGTGTGGAAGGATAACTAGGTATAAAAAATAAGTATGTTCTTTAGGTGAAAGTTGTTGTGAAGGATTTGTTGGATTCCAAGGTGTTGATGGATTATTAAAGATTGTTTTTAAGTTTCATGTGTGGTCCACAAGTCATCTTTTGAGAAGGGTTCACTTAAATGCTTAATGGTGTTAACATAGGTTCAATCAACCTTGGGTGTTTACACTAATTATGGATGTGCTTCAGTGCTTGTGGAAGCATGGTGTGGCATGTATATGTGGATTTAGGTCCAAGTAAGGTGTGATGTGGTTCAAATTCATTTCTCTCCACCACAAGAATGTTTTAGTGCCAACCTAATTTGAATTTGCACGTTTGAGGTGCATAGCTGACCTTGAAAGATGTTTCTAAGGTTACAAATGGTATTAAGCAATGTGAATTGTTGCAAAAGTGTGTGTAGATGTGAGGAATTTTTGAGATGAAAATTTAATCAGATGTAGAGATCTGAAGTGACCTTAATTTCTATGACTCCAATGCAATGAGCAGAAAGGTCTACATTTGTAGAGTACTTGAAATTTTTGAGAGCAGTGAGTTAGAGGTTACTGATGGTGTAGAGTTGTAGTGGTGGATATTGTTTGTTGCTCTAAGATAGATTTCTCATTGTAACAATCTTCTTTCTTCTTCTTTTAATTTGGCAATGAGCCATTTGAAGTCAGCCCTCTAACAGTGAGTTTATTGTATTAAGTGTTGCAGTTACTTTATATTGTGAGCTAATCCTCATTGTGGTTTTTCCCTTCTTGGGTTTTCCATGTAAATATGGTGTTATCATGTGTATGGATGTGTTTGCATCAATGCTTCTCATGTTTATATTCTGCTAATGTATGATAAGGGTTTAAAGGTTTTTAAGGGTTTAAGAGACTAATGTAGATTTACATGTTTGTGAGGGTTTTGATATTTTAATGTACAATTGATTCACCCCCCTCTCAGTTGTCTTGTGAATTCAATAATTGGTATCAGAGCAAGATTACTTAGAAGAAATCTTAACCGCTTGAGGTAGATCGGATAACGCACAAGAAGGAGGCTCCTTTGCTTAATGGATTTGATTATGCATTCTAGAAGACTAGGATGGAAGGTTTCCTTGTTTCCCTAGGGTTTGGATTTTGGAAATAAATTGAAGATGGATATACAATTCCTATAAATGGGCCATCAACTGATGATTTGATCAAGGCTTATAAGAACAAAGGAAAAGAAAGGTATACTCTCTTGAGTGGTCTTTCTAATTCAAAATTTGTGAAGGTTATGAACTATAAATTTGATAAAGAAATTTGGAATCTAAGTTGGAAAGTGTTTATGAAGGAGATGATAAGGTCAAGCAAGCAAAAATGTAAAATTTGAAGACTAAGTTTGAAACCCTAAGAATGGAAGAAGATGAATATATTACAAGTTACATGAATAGAGTGGGTGAAGTTGTCAATTCCATCAGAGGCCTTGGTAGAAAACTTGAAGAAGATGAGGTGGTAAAGAAGGTATTAATAACTCTTCCTAAATATTATTGTAGACACTTAAAAATGTCCTGAATGATATACACACTTGAATCTGATATATTAACACCATTTCATCCTGAAATCTACCCTCTTTTTGCTTGCTTGATTAAATTAACCTAGTCATTTAATCAAATGCTTCATCTTCACCTATTAATCTAATTGATCTAATTAGGTTAATTCACCCCCTCTGGCACTAACATTTCAACCCATTAAATTAAATAAATCAAATTATTTAATTTAATCCCTAAGTCCTCTTATTTAATTAAACAACCCTAGGTTATTTAATTGAATATCATATTACATCCCCCTTTTCATTAAATCAATTCTTTAATGAATATCACTTTATTATCCATCTTGCACATTCAAATTTAGTTTTAAATTAACTAAATTGCTAATCTCCCTCCATCCACTTGCATAGGGAATATTCCAAAGGAATATTCTCCTATTTGGCTCCAAAATTGGAACAATTTCTTTCAAACAAACTTTGTAACAAACTTTCAAAGTTGTTACAAAGTGTGTTTGTTTGAATCATTCCCAACCCTTGATCTTTTCTTGATCCATGTGAACATTGATTCTCATCTATTGATGACAATATTTGATCCACATGCTCGCCCTTTTCTTTATTGACCATTAATTGATCAAATCGATCTGAGTTTGAGTTTTTATTTTCTTTCCAATAAATAGGTCACTATCTGGAGAGAAATGGATTCATCTTTTGATAGAAAACTTATGTTATTAAAACTCACACCCATTTGCATCCATGTTTTATGTTTAATAGCATTTTAGATTAATATTCATGCATAGTTAGCTTAAACATCCATTAATGGCTTCCATAGTAACTTAGTGTGCATTCATTTGGTACATTTTGGAATCTAGGGCTTTCATATTTGAATCTTATACACATTTAGCATAGGTTTGCATACAATTACATTAAGCATCTTATCGTTCATCATTTTAAACTAGTTTTTATCATGTTTTGTTCATCTCTCATCGGTTTCATCAGTTTTCTTCAATAAAACTAATTGAAACAAGATCACAGTATCTAACGGATTGGGAAAGGGTCGCCATTCCACATCAATATGACACCACTCATCCAATAGGATAAGATTCAAGGTCATAAATAAATGTTTGTGAAGATTTCTTGTTTTTATCATGTTAGTTTAATGGCTTCTTCATTTTGTTGATATTGAATATCTTATTGGGATTAATGATTAGGGGATTAAATAGGGTTTAAATCCATATGGATTTGGTTTATTTAGTTCACACTATGACATTGGTCACATTTTGGCACTAGGAGGGTTGTACAAATTGAATATGACAAATTTCTCTTTAGATCCCCATTTTCTTGTGTTTGCAGATTTGGTGACACTATTCATGGATTCATAGATGCATCTGGGACCTGTCGCTATACAATGACACACTTTGGTTTAATTTCAATGAAACATAATTAATTCAGTGATATGTGATTTAATTTTTTCACCGTGTATTTTAAATAGCGACACTAAAGTAATTTTTATTCACATCATGAACTTTCTTATAATAACACATTTGATATAGTGATGCAATTGATGTCACTATTTACTGTAGAGATATGCATTTTATTTTGCAATATAGCGATGCACTTCTGATATGGAAACAACACATTTGATGAAATTCAATGACGTAATTGATTTCAGCGTCACTTTTTACTGGTAAACAAAACATAGACTGAATTTTGATATGTGCTTTAAATTTTTGATTTCATCTAATTTCTAACATGTCATTGACATCCGGTTTTTATTTTTGAGGCTAATTGGTTTTGAAAATTTGGGAAAAAACTAGAAAATCATTTACCCCAACTTGTTGGGGTCATAACTTTCTACTTGGTGCTCGAAATTCGAATCCGTTTGCACCGTAGGAAAGTTCTCCAAGAGTATTGATTCAACACCTAAAAAAAAGTGCCTTTGATAGCTAATTTTTAGGGACCGACACAAGTTTCAACCCCAAATTCCACTCTGAAGGTGTTCAAAAATGCAATTTACTAGAACATAGAAAAAATTGAAAATTTTGATTTTCGGGTTTTCTTAGTTCTAGTTATTGTAAAAGTGTTTTGACACTTATGGGACAATTATAACCCATTATATGTTGCTTGATTCATGTTTTAGGATCAACTAAATTTCCATTGAGTTTAAAATTAATGTTCAAATTTGGTTAAAATTGAACCCACATATCCTCATTTTGCTATGTCAATTAAAATTGAACAATCAAACACTTCTATTTTGGTACTTAAAATGAACTCATTGTTATTTTCAAGGTTAAAATGAATATGTGTTTTCTTTTCTTGTGTGTATTTTTTGTGCGTATCCACTCCCCTTTCATTTTGTGCGATCTTGGGTGAAGAGAAACAAACAAGTATACTTTCTTTGTATTTGAAGCACATATCCTCTCCCCTAGTACCTTTTTGGAAATCTTGTGTGATGAGAAGCATTTTAAGCTTCACACTTTGTGTTACCTTTAGAGGGCCTGCCTCCCAACATGTGAGGGGGAATGACCCAAGTGGTACTTTCATTTTGGTCTACTATATAAATAATTGGTGTGATTAAATTCATTAACCAGATGGTGTGGATGCTCTATACCAACAAATGTCTCCCTTAGTATCTGTGAGATACGTAAAAACCCTTAGATCTTTCTAAGGGTTGGGAGGCCTCTTAATTGAGTGAATCACTGCATGTATAGACACCAATTTATCCCGAATATGGTCATTAAAAGCCTTTGTTTGTAGTGGAAAACTTTTCCATCCAACGAGTTCTTTGAAGTGGTGCATTGGAACTTGGATTCCAAGAAGTTACTTGTCATGTTCAATTTTGGTTAAAGTGTAGAGTGTGAGACTTCATTCTTAACATACCTCTACACTCTTACCGAGATTGCATGTAAAATCCTCTCTTCTAATAAAAAGAGCATGAGGAAATACCATCAAAAGAATGTACCACTTAAGATAGGGTTGTAATTTCTTGTGAGTTAGTTTAATACTTTTCTTTGTTCCAAAAACATTTTCAAACACACATCAATAAGTTTCTCAAAATTTCAAACCCTTTCGCTTAAGCATGGATACGCTTTGAAAAAGTCTTGAGATTGATGCTTGTCCTAAGGATTTTATCCTTAGAGACTTATAAGTAGTTTGGCTTAAATCTAAATCCATACTTTCCAAAGGTTAACACAAGGAACTATGTTCTTAGCTTCATGATTTTCACATAATGGACTTTGTGAAATGAGGGTTGCTTTAACATAGACATTTTAGTGTAAAACATTAACCAAGACTTTCTTGATGGGGTAATGAAACTATCTCACTTAAGCAAAGATTAAATCAAATGAACACCCCACATTGATGTATGTTCAAACTTTGAGTCCCCAAAACAAGCAAATTGAGGCAAGGAAACTATTGCAAAACATTGAGTCCAAAACCATTGAGTTCTATTGTCCAAATCATTGAGTTCCATTATCCAAAATCATTGTTCTATTTTCAAAATCATTGGGTAATATTTACTAAATCATTTGAGTTCTATTTTACCAAAATCATTGAGTCCTTAGGGATTGATCACTTTAGAGGTATATAATTTTTCTCACTACCTTTGTCTAGAAAAATGAAGGTTCATTTTAGGTTAAAATTTTGGGTCAAACATTTCATCCACCCTTCATCATATTTCACCTTTCACTTCACCAAAATTTATAAACTTTTGGACACATCAACACTTTTGACTTAGACAAATCATCAAACTAGTCCCCTAACTTAGCTATGTTGTGTGTGAAATGAATCCTTTTCCATGCATTTAGTTAAGTTAGTTATCACATTTGTGGACTAGTTTATCTTGAAGGTCACAAGTCTACCTTAAAGATTTACAAGTTCATTATCATCTTTATTAAACCAATCAAACCTCTTTGTCTAAAAAGTGTTATCACAAAAGTTTACAAAGATCACTCTCCAAATTATTCACCCTTTTCATCATCCACTTCCATCATTGGTCCAAAGCAACTTAGAGTGTCCCTTTTACCAAAATTTGAGTCAACTAGATAGTTTAAACATTACAAATCTCAACATAACTCTCCCATAGGTGACCCACAATTTATGGTAACAAAAAGATCACAACACAAGAGAATCATGGAACAAGCCAAAGTCACATCCACCACAAGTGATACCAATGCTCAATAATTTAATCCAAGGAGTCATTCTACCCCATCACAATATCCATTGGGACCATATGAGGTAGAAGATGTCACAAACAACCCATTTGAGCTAACTAAAGAAGAAATCCTTAAATATAAACAAGAATTCCAAGCCTTAGATAAAGTGGCTTCAATTGCCCCATCTTTCATCACACAAAACTTAGAACAAGGCTTGAATCCATCTACAATTCAATCAACTCCATCACTAGGGCCAAGTCAAACATAAACTCCTAGTCTTACAACTACTCTTGCTAAGGACTTTGGTCACACTCTTCCTCTAGAAAGAAACACACTCATGGGTACTCTAAACACCAATCCTCCTCAAAACACCAATATTTTGGTGTCCCACCTCAATCTTCCACCACCATTCCACAACACCCTCTACATCCAAAAAAACCTCTTACATTCCATGATACCATGAAGACCTCAACATTTTGAGCATAATCATATTCATCCATCACCATTAGTACCATAAGTGTGCCCAACATTACTCATGATAGTGTGAACCAAGCATCTAAAATGGACCAACAAGGACATGCCAACACCCTTCCACAAAATCAACCCTTAACGTAACAAGGGACATCTTAATCTAGCCACCCCATTGGTTCATCTGACCCATTGGTTGCATAAAGAACATCCATCCCATCCATCACCAACCCAAATCAAAGCAACACATTGGACACAAACCCCCTTAACCAAGGTAATACCTTGGTCCCACATTAATGCAACAAGGGAACCCTTCTAATCTATTGATCCAAGGATAGAACATTCAATTGATATCGCAATACCAAATGGAACCATCATCATCTTTTCCATGGGTCTCCCAAAACATGCAAAATCAAACAAAGTACCAACCTTACATTCCTCCATGCTAATCGACCATGTTACGAGAAATGCTAACCCAAAATAACCCGCAACCTCTCATCATCAACCCACAACCCACTCAAACCATAAACACCCAAAACCCATCATAGATGTCCCAATCACCAAACAATTCTACATTGCAAGCACATCTCTCTAGCTTTGCAACAAGCTTATCAACAAGCTCAAGATCAAGCTTTGAAACATAAAAAATCCTCGCAACAACAAGGTCATGCTCTATCTTTTCAACAAGCACAAGATGCCTACCAACAAGCAATACAACGACAAGCTCAATAAGAAGCCCTAGCGGTACAACAACAACAAGCCCAACAAGTAGCCTTAGCTGCACAACAACAAAAAACAATCTCAACAAGCAGCCGTAGCCGCACAACAACAACAACAAGCTCAACAACAACAACAAGCCCAATATCAACAAAAATCCCAACAACAAGCATTACTAGCACAATAGTACACCCAATAAATGCTCACACGACAACAACAGCAACAGGGTTTTTACTATAATCCTCAACAAAAAATCATCAATCCAAACATGTTAGGCACATATACACCTCCACCTCTATCACCTCCACAATATCACTCCACCCTACACACCATGCAACACCTCATCATATCAAAATCCCACTTATAATTCATCCGCTATCCCACAATACACACCTTATGCTCCTCCACCAAACTTGCAAGATGATATGGCATCACAAATCAAGGCACTAATGCAACAAATGAAAGACATTCAAATGGGAAAAACAAAAAAAACCCTTACACAAAAAAACTTGTGTCCATACCCATTCGATAGAAAAATCACAAAGTTACCTTTCCCTCTCAGTTTTAAGGTCGCTAAATTTGATAAATAAAAATGGAGAGGAAATCATGTGGATCACGCCAAATAATTCAACGTCATGTTTATGAAGGTTTCCTACAATGATTCCTACTTGATGCACCTCTTTCCACGAAGCTTGACGGGCCCAACCATCGATTGGTTTTCATAGTTACCTCCAGGCATCAAAACGTTCCAAGAAATCATTGATAGATTCATATATCACTTCTCCTTCAATATTGACATGGATGTAAGCTTAGAAGAGTTATACACATTCAAGAAAAACAAAGGAGAATCCTTCGCTGATTTCTTGCAAAGGTGGAGGCAAAGAGCTAGTAAGAGCAAGTGGCCCATTCCTGACGAACAACAAGTGGGTATTATCATAGAAAATATTGATCTAGATCTATCCTTCCACTTAAAGATGCAATGTATCACCACTTATGATGAGATTTTCCCTAGGGACCTCAACATTGAGCAAGCTCTAAACTCACAGGGAAACACACAAGTATATAGAGACAACCACCCATTGACTAGTTCTAACGACAAACCTCGTTTTTGGGCCAAAAAAAAGAATGTTACTAGTAATGGTGTTGTTGATGAAAAGATGGTATTAACTACTCCTAGACAAGAAAATAACCAAAACATGAATACATAAAAACCATCCATGCCATCGTCAAACAATCAAACAACAATCAATGTTGCAAACACTCAACATGGACAACAAAGAACAAACAGTGCTCCTAAGTGACAATTCACTCCCTTAGGGGAACCTATGGAAGATGTGTTGAAGAGGTTGATATAGTTTAATCTTATCACACTCCCATATTTCTCAAACTATCAAGAGCCACAAGTCAAATCTCATAGCTATAAAGACGATCATTTTTGTGAATTTAACTGATACAAAGGTCATAAGACACAAAATTGTTTTAGACTCAAACATCTTATAGAAGATATTATTGAACAAGAAAACATTGGTTTTAATCAAAAATTTGGAAATGAAAATCTAATAATTTACACAAACCCCATGCCTGATCATATAAAATCAAAAGATTTAGGAAATACATCAACCTTAAATAACGTGAACCATACCCATGATACCACGGTGAGATATATTTATGTCATTCCTTCATCACCACATGAGGAATTAGACACGTATCAAGAAACTATTTTAAAACAAATTCCAAACGCATAAACAATGTCTAGCAATATTTCATACCATAATGGAATCAAGTATGTATTAGATTGCAATATACCTCCCACATTTGACTTCATGATTGGGCATATAGAAGAAGTTCCAAACAAGAAAGAAATATCCCTTATTGCACCCATACCAACAAGTTGTTGTGAAGAGTCTTTTATTGATGATATATCATCCACCCAAGGATCATGTCAAGAATAAGCTCTTGAGGATAAATAAAAGTTACTCAAAATCGAGTTAGGATCAAGAACCCCTATCCCCAGAATTTCACCAAGGGCTAAGGGACATCTTCCAAACCATTTTAAACTCCAAAGATATCCCTGATATCATCCCTGAGATGTTTCTTTTTGACAGACATATATAAGTTCTTCATCCAAAAAAAGAGTCTCCCACTCTTGGTATTCCTACACAAGAGCAAGCAACGATTGAGATTCTTGATTCTTATAGTGATTGTGCATCATCAACATCTTTTGAATTAGCACCAACATATTTTGAAGTAGTATCAATAGATAATGATGTCGTAGAATTAGAGCAAACAATTCATATTCCTGAACAGAAGGAACCCATAACAATATCAAGTGTTCACAACAAGTCATATTTAGTGGCTATGGATCAAAGGATACATTATCAAGGCAAAGAATTAGGTATTGTTACACCTTCACAACACCGGGGGTAATCTTGACTACAACAAACATCAACATATGGGACACAAAGGATCCTTATTATGAAAATGCTATCAACACTACAACTAGTCATATCATGAATCATCATCCACTCATAATCTCATACTCAAATGGAGACCAAAATAAAATGAAAGATTCCTATCAAAGCAAGGAGAAGATCATCAAAGAAAATGAAGTAGTAAATAAAAAAGGAGACGCCAAGTACAAATGGATACCAAAGTAAAATAAAGAAAAACATCCCTCCAAAACTCCACTAGTCAAAGAAACTATGGGGAAAAATAAAAAAGGGAAATGTATCCATCAAAAGTGTCCTCAAATACAAAAGCAGGCTTCTCAAGCAAGGAATAAATTATATCCAATGGTTGGTCCTAATTCCACTCAAATCTCTGTTCCCACCCATCATTGCTCATCTTCCCAAATTTGGAGAGTCAAAAGTTCCAAACCATCTACCAATCCATCTCATATTCCTTTACGTATAACATAATACACTCCATTCATGATATCCAATTCTCGCATTGAATGTGTGTTGGCAGCTACCCTTCATCATAATAATTTTGAAGGTACCATATTGCAATGTGTGCACATAGACAAGGTTAATTCCGGTATCCACAAGGCAAATAAGATTTCTTCAAAATTGCATCCAAGTGCTCGTATCTTAGCAAAGTAGCTTCTTCAAGAAGGGTATCATTGGCACGTTATGAAAGTGGCCTCTACATCAATACCACTAGGTGGTTCAACATGAGGGTAAAATTTCTAAACAAATCATTAAAAATAAAAAAATCAACAAAAAAGTAAAAATAAAAACCGTCCTCTAGTGAAAACCACTATAGTGGCACTTTGGACAAGTACTATGATGAAAACCTAGCAAACAGGTTTCATGAGTAGAATTACGTGTCTATATGATCCTTCTTAGACAAAATCATCTCATCCTTTTCATGATAAATCCAATGTTCCCTCCATCCATCCAATCCAAATTCATCTAGATATTCCACTTTATCTTGATCTTGACAAATATTCAATGTATACTTCAACTCTACTCATGGAAAAATCTTGATAGGCTCTTTACCATTTTATCTCATGAATTCCTATAGCCCATATCTAGCATGATACAACTCTATTGAACTCTTTGCATATACATTACCTATCTTGGTTTGTCCATTGATCTATGAAGTATTGCTAGACACTAGGGGAGGGTTATTGCACTCTTGTTTTCAAATAACTCTTGATCCATGTCTTATATCTCACAATGTGACATCAACATCGTGATCCAGGCATCATCTCAAAATATCTTGAAAATTCCAAAAACATTCGTAAAATATCATCAAAATCCAAAAAAACTTACAAAATCCGAAAATCCAAAAAATCAAAATCTTTTATAGCTAAAATCTAAAAACATTTGAAAAGTTATAAAGTCAAAATCCCTAAATAGGTCCCAAAAATAGTACCATGTCGAACTACGTTGTCTCTGAGCTTGAAGATAGGCAAGGCCATCATTGATGTGCCCCCGAGATACTTTAGGTTAACAATTCATCATAATAAACTAGAAATCCATCAAGTGTTCATATCTCATCAACAATAAGTCAAGTTAGTCAAACTATGTGGTCTCTGTGTGTATAACGTAGGCAAGGCTCATCTTTGATAAGCCCTCGAGGCCCCTAAGATAGTCTTTTAGGTTAGGTTCTTGGTAAAATCTCAAAAAACCCCAAAACATTTGAAAATTGAAAACAAAAACATTCACATAAACATTCAAAAGAGATAAAAAACAACCTGATCAAAATATTTTTTCAAAACATAAAAAAATTTGAAATATTCTAGAAAATCCAAAACCACCCATCCCATTTCAATTGCACCCACAATAAAATTCCATCCATAATAAATCAACCGTCACACTCACACTTTGGTAACACAAGCGAAAAACAAGTACAACAATTAGCAAAGGTAGAACCTTTAAACACAACAAATCAAATTCTTGATCATTATCAAACATGTCGATCAAACCTTATATAAACAACCTATCAACCCACCAACATCTAATAACACATACCGGGATGCATCCTTCCTACAATGGGCATTATCATTGGCAATCACTTTGGATATTTATCCTCAACACACATTACACCTTTGGCAAGAGATATAGATAACATTGACTGTTTGTTTTTTGATCTTTTCTTATGATTTCTCTTGTAGACCCACTTCGAGGACCTCTCGAGGATGTCTCAACAATTTAGAGAGAAATGAATGGGGCATCAATCATTATCTTTCATTTGTTGTGCTTGTGGGGTGTTCTTGTAAAATAATCTTGGTGCATACTTTCTTAGTTGTGTGTAGGGAGGTCATTTAGAGTAAATTGTTGACTATTGTGTATGCTTTGTTCTGAGATATTCTAAACTTCTAAACTACATTCCAATGAGGTTTCCGTATGTCAAGGTGTGAATAAGAACTATCCTATCTATTTATAGATTCAAAGTCCATCACACTAGATACAATGCCATCATGGTTTTCAATACCATGATGCATCGTGTCTATGTGTTATATCAAACATAAGGAATGACAAAGAGTCCCAATCCAAATATATGAGAAAATCATCCATCTCATGACCATAATATAATAAAGTCTTGATGAATCATAGGCTTATTGGACTTTTGAATCAATCTCAAAATCAATGGTCAAATCCATTCTTCTTATTCTTCTATCTTTACTAACATTTCTATCCAAGTATCGAATTGTGTGATATATCAAAATATACATGAGGCTACCCATGGCCAATGATTGTCTATACATTATCAAATCTATCTACATCAAACATTTGAGTTTTCTAGTCCTCTATGAGCTGAAATGATCCTAAACCTTTGTCAAGAGATCAACCCAACATTCAAAATTTTCGTCCAATCTCTCAAGGGGGCAGGGTACCAGATTATTTCCTTTCATTGGGGCAACAATGGGGCATCCAAAAAAAATAGATTTTTTTTTTATCTGAGCAGTAGTTTTAATTCGAAAAGGCATCAATCTTTAAACCAACATAATAGGTACTTCACTTCAAAGAGGGGAAAAATGTACACTTAAAAATGTCTTGAATGATATACACACTTGAATCCGATATATTAACATTGTTTCATCCTGAAATCCATCCTCTTTTTGCTTGCCTGATTAAATTATCCTAGTCATTTAATCAAATGCCTCATCTTCACCTATTAATCTAATTGACCTAATTAGGTTAATTCACCCCCACTTGCACTAACATTTCACCCCATTAAATTAAATAAATCAAGTTATTTAATTTAATCCCTAAGTCCTCTTATTTAATTAAATAACCCTAAGCTATTTAATTGATTATTATATTATGTCCCCCTTTTCATTAAATCAATTATTTAATGAATATCACTTTATTCTCCATCTTGCACATTCAAATTTAGTTTTAAATTAAATAAATTGCTAATTTCCCTCCATCCACTTGCATAGAGAATATTCCAAAGGAATATTCTCCTATTTGGCTCCAAAATTGAAATGATTTCTTTCAAAAAACTTTGTAACAACTTTAAAAGTTACTACAAAGTGTGTTTGTTTGAATCATTCTCAACCCTTGATTTTTTTTTGATCCATGTGAACATTGATTCTCATCTATTTATGAGAATATTTGATCCATGTGCTCACCCTTCATCCATTATTGACCATTGATTGATCAAATCGTTTTGAGCCCTTGATTTTTCATTTGCTTTCCTATAAATAGGTCACTATTTGGAGAGAAATGGA